>CM021769.1:19207552-19224081 GCA_011076525.1 Nettapus auritus
AAAGAAAGAAAGAAAGAAAGAAAGAAAGAAAGAAAGAAAGAAATGAATAAAGGGTGCCCCATCAAGCGTCCTGTGTGTCAGAGTATACTATGAATTTCAGAGCTATACGCCAGTGAAAACACACACTTAAAAGTAGAATTAATCAGCAATTGCAGACTAAAACTTACAGCTCTTCATTTCCAACTAAAAATAAAACTGCTTAGTGTTGATGCAACTATATATTTCATGTGATCTTCAATTTGATATTTTCTGACATATTTAAGATCAGTACCTCAGGCTGTTGTAGGTAAATAATAACTTCCAAAGACAGTTAATATTTTAAGACCACCAGCCTGTGGTATCACACCCTAGGATAATTATTTTTCTTACCCTGCAGGGCCCAGTGTATGCTAGATGATCAGATTGTTGTTATAAGAGGCAATATCATCCAACAGTTAGAAAAAAATCCAATAATAGGTTTTTTTGGTTCACTGTGGAAATTTGGGGAAGTTTCTTAATTGTTTTTGCCCTGATTCAGGAAAAAAATAAGTATATTCTTAGCATATAATTTTTGTCCTTCTGATTACCAGAACTATATATTCCTGTTTAGATTGCTGTCTTGAACAAGGGTGCTTCCCTATAATAATTCACTCTATTGTAGTATTTCATATTTATATTGGGTATGGTTATTTTTATTCTATCAACACATTCGGAAATATAATTTTTGTTTATAAGGTATTTTGACATCTTAGAGCCAATTTTAAAATGCAATTTTAATATGAAATTCATAAGCTAAGTGATTTCACAGAGAAAAGAACTATTATCATGTGTTGGGCATAGAAAGTTCTGTTACAAATTTTCAAACTTTTACTACATGTGTATGAATGTGGCCTGTTCTGAAAACTACACTTCTTGTAGTACTTATCTGTGTGCACTAAAAATCGACATTTTTGACCCTGTGAATTTTTTTAGGAGTTGTGCACAATTGGAACAGAAAACAGATTGTATTCATGATTGAGTAATGAGACTTTGTGAGCAAGGTGTATAGAAGAAGTTTTAAAAGGAGAACAAACATATGTATTTATCTTATGCATCTTATTCTGTTTGACTTCTTAAATGTATTCTACCTCTTGAACCTCGTGAATGTCTTTGAAAAAATAAAAAAGACAATTAGAATAACAGCTACAGCTGAAGTAAACAATCATTAGGCATATACTGCTGCTCTCTGTGCATCCAGCTTGAAAATATTGTTGTGTCTGCACTTTAGCATTTTAGTGTAATGTCTAACGATGTTTTTTCCTAGTTTCAGTGATTCTAAAATATTGCTGAAAGTAGAAATCTTTCTTTTGCTTGAACTGCTAATTAGTTTTGTGTATATGGGATTTATGAAGTACCGTGTGTTTAAATCATAAATCTCAGATTAAATCTGCCTGGAAGTGCTCTGAATTAAAGTAAATAAATAAATAAAATCAGGATCCTAACAAATACAAGTTTTGAGACTTACTTCCATAAAGATCTTATGGACAAAATTGATCTTAAGTGTTTTACCCAACAGTTGTTGATTTTCCCAGTTCTCTTGTTTTAATTGTACTTCCTTTAATTCAATCCTTTATTCAACCTTCAATAGAGACATAGTTCTAGCCAAGAAATAATGAAAACAACACACAATGCCAGGGCTCCCCATCTCCTTGGCTGTTTTGCTGACAGAGGAAGGTTTGTACAAATTGTGTACATCTTCTGTCATCTGATATTCGAGATCATTACCTAAGCAAGAGAGAAAAAATATCCATATAATGATAAAGCTTATATTTTCATCTTCCTTAGATTGTGTAGACATTGTCTTATTAGGAAGTCAGTCTGTCAGGAAAAAGAAAGTATATGTAAAGAATTTTTTATTGCCTCTGTGTTATGTTATGGTACTTTTATTAGATGGTGACATTCCTGAAACAGCACCTGCTGTGTGCAATTGGGCTTTTAGCCAGAAAATAAATAAAAAAGAAATGTGTGGCTTAAGTCTAAGGGGCAATGGGCTTCCATTACCGTAACAAATACACACATGCCTGAACAGTTGGAATGTTGGAGTGAATCACAGTTATTAGTATTGGGGATAAGTATATGTATAAGTGGCATTGTCATCACTATAGCTTTCAGAGCATCAAAGATATAACATGTCTATTATACATCTGTTCTCCTTTCTCCCCCCTTCAAGTGTGACTATTGAATGACATTTTCTACCCAATGTGGATGAAAGCAGAGAACTTTTTCCTTTCTTCATCTGTGGATTTGTTGGCTCTCTCTGGCCCATTCTACTGCCAAAGCAACAGAATCTGTAATGAGAAAAAAATAAGATAACATAAAATTCTGTTTATCCTTATATCCCTATAAATCTGGAGTAGCTCTAGATTTACTGTTGTATGAAAGTGGCTGAAGGTAGAGTTAAAACTAGAAATATCTGTGGGTTTCCAGGGCTGCTCAAAGAATAGCTATTCTCCATGTGTTAACATTCTCTCCCTAAAGCCAAAGGAGCTCAACAAATCCAAAGCAAGATGTACTTTTCAGGCATGATATAACTGATAATTTCTAATTTGTGGGTTCTGCATTTCAGTTCTTTTTCAGAAGAACTGAATTTTGGCCTTTGAGACAACTGTCTAAGTTCAAGGGTGTTGATTTTACAGAATTAGACCAGATGACCATAACTTGCTGTGAAGCAAGTGCAAGTAATTGCTCAGTGCAAGTAATTGCTCAGGATTTTAATGGAAGATGGGTAAGGCACAAATCAATTGTTCTCCAGATGATCATAACTTGCTTTGAGACAAGTGCAAGTAATTGCTCAGTGATTTAATGGGAGATGGTTAAGGCACAAATCAATTGTTCTCTGTGTGATAGTCACAGTCCTCTGCTAGGTATACGACTAAAGCAAATATTTCATAGGTTGAGTAATGGTACCTAATGTAAGCTTATTGTTATCATTATTGCTATTGTCTTGTTTAGCATCTGTCTCAATGTTTTGGACATTTCCTAAATAGTCAAGATAATTTCCTTACTGGGAAACCTCATAATGGAACACACTGGGAGATCCTTGGCTATATTTAGAAGGTATGGTTAAATATTCCTTCATGGGAGGTCTTATGAGGTTGGAGATAGAGATATTGCATAAGTTTCTGTAATGCTTATGAGAAAAAAAAAAAAAAAATTCTTATGCAGCTCAATGGCATGACATCACAACTAGTTTTGTAACTAGTAGAAAAATATGTTTCCCTGGGTCTTGGTTCCAAACTGGGTGTAGTGTGGCAGCGTAGGAGTATGTAAAGGAAATGATAATGAAGTGTTTTCTAATGTGTTCTCTTTTGAGTCTTGCTAGTGTGAAGGTATAATAATGTGAGAGCAAAAGAGAGCTTTTAACAATTTGAAATTGGACACACTCTTTTCTGCTGATATCCTTCATTTACACACAGTCTTGCACCTGTCTCCCCTCATAAAAATCTTTACATATTCTGTTTTGCATAGCCTGTTCCATCGTTGGTTATGGGGCTGGAAAAGAGGATGAAAGTAAGTGGAAGTACTATTCTCCAAATATTTGGCATATTATTTAAACATCAGTCCAAACAGATTGCTTCTGAAACAGGATTAAAAATAGAGTCTTAAACACTTTGTTCCCACCCATCAGCGGTATCTACTCTACATGAAGAATAATGGATGTAATTTTCTTTTTATCTCCATTTCCCTCCTAGACTGAGCTGTTCTTCCTGAACCCTCAACACAGGTATTTACTTTGCTACAGGTCACATAACCTGAATCCATTATCTTCAATCAGCCTTTCTACCTGTGTTGCAAATGAGAGACAACATGTTCACTAACTGAGCAAAAGGGACTATATCACCAAGTACTTCATAAAGTACTTCTTTAAAAAGCAATATGTTTGTTCTCCATAAACACAGATTTTTCTGTTTGACGTATTCCCTGTCTTTATCCTGCTTATTGCACTAAATTGTTAACATGAGAAGCAATGCAAATTTAAATGGGGATTCAAATAAAATTAATGCCTAGAAATACTGCATTAATCATGTTCTTTCCATTTTGCATATTGTAGTTTATTTTGGTCTTTAAAACAGATTCAGCTTCATAGCATTAAGCAGAGATATTATAGATCTCATGGTATCATTGTGCAAACCATTTAAAGAGTTCTCATGGCTTAACGGTCATCAAAAAAATAAATAAATAAAGGTAGAAAAGTTGTAAAGGTCATAGAAGCAATGGCTGCTATGACTTTTAGGTTCAGAACAGTCAACATAGTCCTACTTATAGCTGTAAGCACATAATGGTTGTCAATTCTTCACTAAGGAAAATATGAAAACATGGTATTTAGACATCACTTAAATAAATTTAATAAAGGCTAATATCTACATCTTTCCCAGAAGGAGCACTGGGAAAGAAAAAAAAAAAAAAAAAAAAAAAAAAAAAAAAAAAAAAAGAGTAAAAGAGTACCCAGAAAAATCATAGGGAAATCTTGTCAGCTTGTCATTATAAGATTCTGTCAATGTAAAATCACCTATGAATTAATTCCTCTGCAGCAGTGTTCAAAGTAGATCAAGCCTCATTCAAGGACTTGAGGGCTCTGAAATTTCTGAAACTTTGAAGTCCCTTTGAAGGAAAGACTTTACTCCTCCTTCAAGGAACATAAGTTTAAAATCCAAATTACAGATACGTGGCTTTGGGTGTTGGTAGGGAGGGATGGGCTCCTCTTTTCCTCTCTAGAATTTGTGGATCTGCCTGTCTGTAGAGTGAGTAGGAATCATGTTGTCTTCATGAAGCTCTACAGTCATTTTTAGAAATTGCAAGCACGTGAACTAATATCACACTTTCAAACTTGTACTGTATGTTGTCTCTTGTCTCCCTGAAATAACCTTTTCTTCTATGTTGTTTTTAAAAATGTGTTTTAAAATACAAGATTGAAAAGAGATTTTTTTTTTTTTTTCTTAAATAGATCAGATGAGAAAATATTTCTCATTTTAATTACAAGATGAGGCTTAGTATGAAATGCTGGATGTTGGTCCAAATACTCATTCTTTTCTTCTGATGTAGTTCAAGAATAATTCATTTATATTAACAAAAATATAGCATTATCGGTAATAAAAATGCAGCCTACAAAAATAGCTAAAAAGAGTTGTGTAAGCCTTTTCTTTTTATGCTTTTATGCACATCTAACACTTTCCTAAATGCAAATAAGGAATGGAGTTTCTGTTTGGATTGTAACTGATTTTCATACTGTTCAAAAATGAATAGAATACTGTGTAAGACAAATGAACAAACCTTGGCAAGTGTCACCAAAACAGCTGACTGGATCATTCTTCTACTGGATAATATTGGCAAAGAGACTGTTATTTTGTTTGGTCTTCATAGTTTGCACTTAGAATATTTTGTAAGTCAATAATGATTTTTCAAAAGAGTTCCCTGTGCAGTTGCAATAGATTTTGTGCACACTAAATTATCATAGAATCACAGAATCACAGAATGGATGGGGTTGGAAGGGACCTCGAAAGACCGTCGGGTCCAACCCCCGTGCCAAAGCAGGTTCCTCAGAGCAGGATGCCCAGGTAGGCATCCAGACGGGCCTTGAATATCTCCAGAGAAGGAGACTCCACAGCCTCCCTAGGCAGCTTGTTCCAGTGCTCTGTCACCCTCACCGTGAAGAAGTTCTTTCACGTGTTGGTGCAGAACTTCCTGTGCTCTATTTTGCGCCCTTTGTCCTGTCACCACAAACCACTGGAAATAGGTTGGACAAATCCCTCTGTCTCCCACTCTCTCAGGTATTTATACACATTGATGAGATCCCCTCTCAGTCTCCTCTTCTCCAGGCTGAACAGACACAGGTCTCTCAGCCTTTCTTCATAGGGAAGATGCTCCAGGCCCCGTATCTTCTTTGTGGCTCTCCGCTGGACTCTCTCCAGGAGATCCCTGTCTTTTTTGAACCAGGGAGCCCAGAACTAGACACAGTAGTCCAGGTGAGGCCTGACCAGGGCAGAGTAGAGGGGGAGGATCACCTCCCTTGACCTGCTGGCCACTTTCCTTTTAATGCACACCAGGATCCCATTGGCCCTCTTGGCCACGAGGGCACACTGCTGGCTCGTAGTCAACCTGTTGTCCACCAGGACCCCCAGGTCCTTCTCCTCAGAGCTCTTCTCCAGCAGGTCATCCCCCAGCCTGTACTGAAACACCCAGTTGTTCCTTCCCAGGTGCAGGACTCTACACTTGTTCTTATTAAACCTCATTTGGTTTCTTCCTGCCCATCTCTCCAGCCAGTCCAGGTCTTGCTGAATGGCTGCACAGCCTTCTGGCGTGTCAGCCACTCCTCCCAGCTTTGTGTCGTCGGCGTGCTTGCTGAGGGAGGACATTATTACCTCATCAAGGTTGTCGATGAACGTGTTGAACAAGACCGGACCCAGCACCGACCCCTGGGGAACACCACTAGTCACAGGCCTCCAGCTGGACTCTGCTCCACCGATCACCACCCTCTGAGCTTGGCCAGTCAGCCAGTTCTCAACCCACCTTACTGTCCACTCCTCTATCCCACACTTTCTCAGCTTTGCTAGTAGGATGTCATGGGAGACATCCCATGTCATTGAAAGCCTTGCTAAAGTCAAGGTAGATGACATCCACTGCTCTAGCCCCTCTACCTAGCTGGTGATGCCATCATAGAAGGCAACGATATTGGTCGAGCACAACTTCTCCTTGGTGAATCCATGCTGACTACTCCTCATAACATTCTTCTCTTCCAATTGTTTGGAGATGGCATCCAGAACAAGCAGTTCCAACACCTTTCCAGGGACAGAGGTGAGAAATTTCACCACATGAGCTGGACAGTAAGGAAATTAAATATATGAATATGGGAGAACTTAATGTTTTAGATCAGTACCAATTTTCCTTCCAGTTCAGTCTGTGATCTCTTTCTGGCCTTGACACATATTATAGACTAGAAAAGGAGCACAGAGTATTCACAGGATATAACTGTTGTTTATTTTAGATTCAGTCTGGGATTTCTGTTTTGTTTTCTATTTCTGGAAAGGAAGGGGAAAAACAGAAGAGAACTAGGGATAAATTGCTATAGAGACTTTGAAAAAAAAAAAAATTTCCAATAAAAAAAAAAACTAATGATAATCAGAATCATAAGATTCATCTTGAGTTATAAATCATAAAAATAAAAATGGAAAAGAAAAATAAAAGAAATGAAACTAATCTGAGTTTCTATCCTTGCTTGTTCAAACAGTGTTATCTCACACAATAAATTCCGTTGACTTGAGGCATTTCTGATTGCAAACTATAGGACAGGGACAGTCTTTCATTTGTATAATATGTAAAGCAAATCCTACCTTATTTGAAAGGTATTTACAGATATTATTTAAAACTTACCTGAAAATATATGTTTACATCTGTGACAGACCTGCAGATTCACATTTTTTTGCAGTTTCCAGGAAGCAATACTAAGTATTTACTTCCTCCTGTATTAGGATTTTTCATTTCTATTAGGATGGAGGTAGTCTTTCTGATAGAGTCCTGTATGTCAAGTTGTGATATGTTATTATAACACATAATATGTATTTTTATTAGTCCAATTGAAGTAAGTGTGGAAAATCCATGCAATTAATTTCAATTAGGAAATAATAAGTAGTAGTACTGTGACTATGAAGCAGCTGCTCTGCATTATATTTGATGGATACTTTTTAGACCTAGAGTTCTGTAAATAACTATCAGTGTCAGCAACTGCTCGAGCAAAGGAGAGTTTTGTAATGGTTCAAAAAAATATTCCAGAGTTAGACTAACTTAAACTTGCATTTTCTCTGTTGCAACTTTCTCTCTCTTTTTTAAATAATAATAATAATAATAATAATAATAATAATAATAATAATAATAAGTTCATTTATGGTCTTCTTCTTCCCTGACATGCAACAAAGACATCTTTGTGCTAGTAATATTTAAGGCATGTGCTAGGCAGTATGTATTCCCAGGAAGTAATTCTGCCATGATAATTGCCTTGATATCTAATGACTTAATTACATAATCATGTAGTTGCAATAAGTAAAGAACTTGTGAAAAATAGAATAAATCATTGAAATTAATTTTTCTTGGAGAGGAAAGTGTAAATTTTGAATTTCATAACCTTTGCTTATCAGCAACACTAATTAGTATCTTTTAATAATCTTCCATTAAAATAGCTGTTGAAAGGCTAGCTAGATATATTTTTGCTCAATTAATCTTTATCTATATCATAACGAACATATATGGTAACAAAAATGTTCCTTCTTCTCCCTGGATGAAACCAGCATGTTCCATTACCTCCAGTCTTCCATTCTCTCTCTCTCTCTCTCTTTTTTTTTTTTTCCTTTCTTCTTGAATGATAAGAATGAATTAATTGACACTGAGTTAATGTGACCTACAAGTTAATTTGAGGGTAGATGGATTCAAGTGGTTATATTTTCAATCCCACCTTCCATATCACAGAACAGAACTCCTAAACTCCTTCTGGAGTCTTTTGTTATTCAACAGTCCCACTAGAACAAGTCTGTTTTGCATGAGGAAGAGTTTTAGATTTGGCCTATACTAGACACAAGGTATTCAAAAAAGTTGCTTGGGCCAAATATTTTATTAGTTATGACACAGTCAAAGATGTTATCTGATAATTAGTCAAAAAATCTATTATTTAGGATTACTCGGTATGTTCATTACTATCACTGGCTAAGCATATGTCCTGATAGTCAAGAAGGATTTTTAATGTAAACATCTGACATATTTTTAGGATGTTTATTTCATCATTAAAATGATCAGGAGGAAAATATTACATGGGACATACTTATATGATTTTTTAATACCTGAGGCATTATTTGTTTACATTAACATGAATTTCAGAGAACAACTTCCTGTAGTTTGCCATGAGAACTAGGTAGATTATCACACCTTTAAATCTCATTGTTACAAATATTAGAGATGAAATAATGCATGATGTAACTTTATTAAGTTCTCCTCTAACATTTTTTTTTTTTTAAATCTGTTTCTGCACAACCAGTATTTTTAAGCTTGACTGCTTAATTGGTGTCCCCAAAATAACCTGATTTCATTAATGCTGGCAACTGGATCAAAAATCTACATCCTCAAAGTGGCAATAAAATATATGACTATATAGATATGACTATAAAGATATAGTTTTACATTTTAGCTAAGTTACTGGTTGTGTTTCCCAAAGTCATCAAAGTCTACTTCAGGTATATGTGAACTAATAGATTGGGTAGTAGAGCAGCACAGAGCACAGTAAAGCTATGAAATCTGTCTGGAAAAATGAAAAAAATGGTCAGATGCTTAGTCAATGCTGCTATCTGTGCTTTGAGGCTGTATTGCTATCTACAGTGACTGCCATGTAATCGTGCCATATGTCATGCAATCTGGCCTTAAGTTCTTGTTTTCTTCTGGGGGTTAGGTTCATGTTCCTTTTGGTCTCATCCAACTGCAACAGTATGTTAGTAAGCAAGAGGGCTTCCTTTGGATCTATTATTAACAAGGAATACAGTTTACAAAACATATTAGCATAATCAGAGAGAAAAAGGTATTTGCTTTTACAGATGTGGATTTCTTGGAACTACAGGCAGGAAATGATTTTCAAAGCCTTCTAGGGTAATATTTCCATGTTCCCTTCATCAGGTACTTCCAAATCACCCTTAACATGAAGGCAAAAGTAAAGAACTGAAGTCTAGCTACTAGCTAGGCAATTACTAAATACAGAGGGATGTATAAGAATTAAATATCTTCAAGCTTATAATACATTTTGCTTTAGATTTTAATCTAAAGGATCTGAGATGTGGTTTGCTATAATTAGGAAAGTGTGCTGAAATGAGGCAAGGCAATTTATTGTGGAAAGTGTTCTTAAGAAGTGTTTTAAAAGGCTGTGTATAAGTCTGCTGTGAGGAGCAAAAAGCTGATATATCATATGCACTCAGTCAATAACAGCATGAAGTAACATTACAATTGGAAGGATCTGCAGATTTCATAAACAAGTATTTAGCTTTGAAGTAAAGCACAGGACTGAAAAGATAAAGTTAAGATTTAATATTGTTCAGAAGAGCCACTACTATTATCAAATAATAATAATTTAAAAAGTGAATATTTCTGACTTCTCTGTAAACTGTTGTTTTATTTTTTTAATTGCACAGTAAAATAATTACATTAATATTATGAAATTATGGTTCTTTCTATTTCATTAAAAAGATAGTAAAACCAATTATACAGTCAGTATGTGTGAATGCTTGTGGGTAACGCTAATAAGTTGTTCAATGTAAATCATCCAGTCTGGTGTCTTACATTATCTTATGCATGAATTTTTGCTGAAATTCTTTTACAATTGGATTTGTTGGTGGTCAATAAGAGATTCCATAACAGATGTAGGATTAAACTAATTTACTTAAGGTTAAGCATTTTATTTTTGTCTTTGCAGTAAATCAACTGCCTAATTTTACACAAGAATCATTCCAAATAAATCAAAAGAACTAATCATGTGGTTCAGACTTTAATTCTTAGCTTACACACATTTATTTTAGGCAGCAATAGACCAAATCCACCTTTCTCTATTTAAGTTAGCTGGCAACAAGAGATGATAAAAACATATATAAATACTGGCTCAAGTCTTTTATGCTTAAGTTTCAATATATATGTATTTTTAAGTTATATATACTTTCTTTTTCTATTTCATAAAATACTTGGAAAGTTTTATTTAAGATTTTTTAAGAGGTTAAATATAAATAAATATATTTATATAATAATAATAAAAAAAACTGTTTCTATTAGATTTCTCTATGTTCACAATTATTCAGAAACATCTTACACTTTTAAGCCCTTCTGATGGACAGGTAGACAGATGGCTAAATTCAATTGGCAGATAGATATCACAGTTTATTTTCCTACTGAAAAGGAAAAAGTCGATTACATTAGGAAAGCTGGCTATACAGGGGATGGAAGAAAACAGATGGCATGCATTCCAGTGCCTGGTGGCTCTTTGAGCTTTAAACATTTTCCTAAACCAGTTCCCTGTAAATAAAGGATCTGTATTTTGGGGTATCTCTAATTAAATTAAGACCCAATGAGTAATTGGGAAAATAATAAAGGAAAAATGGATTTTAGAGCTTGTTCTGTCATTTAAGAGACTTAAGAAGTGTTCTCTGTGTATCCAACCCATTAAACTATCATGGGAAAGTCTTTGTTTAAAAGGAAGATTACATAAATGAAATTATAAATACCTCAAAGTAGAAACAGGAAAAGGTAAAACTCCCGCACAACCATGCAAAATGTCCCAAAATGATTTATTCTTTTGTATCAACTGGCTTTAAAACAACTTTTCCCCTCCCCCCATTCCTATTGACTCAATAGAAACAGCAGTGTGCAGGTTTACTTGCAGATGTATGGCAGAATGTAAGCTCTTAAGTTTTATATTACTGCTATCCTAATATCAGAATCAATGATATTATACAAACCTGGCTCACACCCATCACCTGCAATTACTGTGAATTGATGTTCATTGAATGTGTGGTTGTTGTTTTTAAGTCACTGAGGATTAAGAAAGAGAGAAAAATGTACTACAGTCCCAACTCATGAAGGAGAAAATGTGTAAGAGTCACATATACTATATATTTATTTACTTATGATGAGCCCCAGCCATGAGCCATCAGCTTACAGTTTCTCTTACAATCACCTTCATTGGCTATTCATGAACAGGTCATGAATAACAGGATTATATCACTTTGTTTTTGCTTCCTAAATAGGAGCTATTAAAGAGTCACTTTTCAGATTTGTATTATTAACTCCTTGTTAGGCTACATTTTACAAATAGTACTTTCCTTATTCAGAACTGGAGAACAGCATAGAGAATTGGAAATGGTTTAAGAAGTAATATGAGCATCAAATTATTTGTAAAACAGGAAATAATAGGTGTACATTGGCAGGTGTACTTTGAATAAAAGAGACACATACTTACCCTACTGTAGAGATTAGAGGAGTTCGGATGGTTGGTTATTCAGGACAAATTTGCATCTCTAGTATCCAAATTGTCTATATTTTCTTTCCAAATCAGTAGATTTTAAGGGCATTTACATCTTAACCCAATAACTAACAGACTATAGGACAATGAATTTTACAGTGATCCAGAATGAAAACCATAATTCCTAAATGTTTTAAAGAAAAAACTAAACCCTAACTTCACTGTAACTATTTGTCATGGTTTTGGTTAGGATAGAGTTAATTTTCTTCATAGTGGCTTGTATGGTGCTGTGTTTTGGATTTTTTATTAACATAGCAGTGATAATACACCAAAGTTTTAGTTGTTGCAGAGCAGTGCTTACACAGAGCTAAGGACTTTTCTGCCTTTCCTGCTGCCCTACTAGTGAGTAGGCTGAAGGTACACAAAAAGATGGGAAGGGACACTGCCAGGAAAGGCAAACAAAACTGGCCGAAAAGATATATCATATGGTATCATGCTCAGCAATAAAAGCTGGAATACAGAAGGAGGAAGTAGGGGTGATGTTTGGAGTGATGGCATTTGTCTTCCAAATAAATTGTTACACATGATGAGCCCTGCTTTCCTGGGAATGACTGAACACCTGCCTGTTGATGGGCAATTGAATTCCCTGTTCTTCTTTGCTTGTGCATATCACTTTTTTCCTTTAACTAGTAAATGGTCTTTATCTCAGCCCATGAGTTCTTGCTTTTTTACCTTTCTGATTCTCTCTCTCATCCCACCTGTGGAGACTGAGAAAGTGGCTATGTGAGTGAGCAAGCCATTAGCTGCCTGCCAGAGTTAAACAACAGTGTTGAAACCACTTTACTTCATGGCATTAAAAATTCTCTTCATTCCAGTAAGATGTCTGAAAGGTTCAACTATTTTTTTCATTAAATGTGTACTATGATCCTAGTCTGAATTTGCCCTGAATTATCACTTTTTGGAAACATTATAGGTGATTAAGAACAAGTGGAAAAAGTTACACAGGGCAACAAATCTTTTGCTATTGTAAGCTTCTGATAATTCCTTGCCAATAAACCACATGCCCCCTTTTCAGGTAAGTGTAATTGTACCAAGTAAAATTAAATGTTTGCTTCACTTCTGGTTCCAAATATCAGAATTTCAGTTGCAAAACATGTCAATGATGTTGATGAATTTGTGCCAAGGTCATTAGACTAGAAATAATCAGGCACTTTTTAAAAGGTCTTTACAGCAAAAATGTTTTGTTGTTGTTGTTGTTGTTGTCTTTTTTTTTTTTTTTTTCTTGGTTTAATGTAGAATATAAGCAGCATAAATATCAATTCAGAAAGAGCAAATTTAAAGTGATTTTTCTTCTTTACAGGATAATATTATGGGACTATTAATTATTTTTATCTGCCTTTGTTTTGTTTCAGATTCAGTAAATACATTATTAAAATTTCAGGATTTTCTTTCATATTGAAGATCAGATGTTAGCCAACTACAGTTATAACATTCCTTTACTCATGAAGCATAAAATTTATTTTTACTAGGAAAATAAAGGAATAAGAGTTACAGAAAACACAGGAGAATATTTATTGGAGAGGGGCAGACTTCTGTACACATTGAATAGAAGAGTTAATATTTAATTCAGTACTTCATTTCAACTAAGTAAGAAAACAATATTAGAATTACAATAAACATTACTTCAATCAAATGTTCTCAAGATAATATCAAAAAATGTCTCACAGAATAAAACGCATGACTGTTAGTATATCTGTCCCAAAATGCTGAAGGGCAAAAGGAAACATGCTAGGATTTGACTAAATGTGTTTGTTTTCACTGCAGTTAAGAGTGACTCTGATAAGACACCTCAACTATTCAGGTTCTCACTCTCTTTTGTTTTGCATGTAAAGCACTGAAAATAATAAAAGTTTACCTAAAATTAAGAAATCAAAACTCTTTTGTCTTCTTTATTAATATAAACTTGAAATATCCACAACTCACAGGAGATCACAGGATCTTAGGATAAATCAGGTGGAAAGGGAACACAGGAGAACTCTAATTCAGGGCTCTCCCCAAAGCAGCAAATATGAAATCATCACTTGTATCCAATCTAATCTTCTAAGGATAAAGACTTTTGAACTTCTCTGCTCTACCTCTTCAAGCACATCAACATCCCTGTGTTGAACAAGTTCGTCCTTGTCTTCGGTTTGTCTTTATATCCTTTCATTTTCCTCTTACACACCACTGTGAAGAATCTGGCTTCTCAATAACATCCATGTTGGACTTAGGTCCCCCCAAAGCCACCTCTTCTCTCTTCAGCATGAGCAATCCTTAGACTCTTGACCTCTCCTCAGAGGAAAAGTGCCCCAGCCCCCAATAATCTTAGTAGACTCTGCTGAATTTCTTTTATTTTATTGACTTCTTAGGGGGGACCTTAAACTGGATACAATATTCTTCATGTTCTTATCCTCAGAATTGGCAAGTACAGATGCACACACAGACAGATTGTCACAAATAGGTGACAATGTAAATTTTTTTAGGGGGAAGAAGAGTCTCTGTATTTAAAAACAACATGGGATTAGCCATTTGTGATATTGTGGAGTTCATGCAAAGGTGCTTGAAGGAGTGCTATACATATGTGTAGTCATGTGAACTGCTAGGACTGGAAACCACAATGCCACAGGAGACACGCTGATATAAACCCTCAAGAATGAGGATGGACATTCCTTCTCCATAAGATGCCACTACAGAAAAATGTGTCAATAAGAATTCTGTCTTTTCCAACCCAGCCAGTATCCTAAGCAAGATTGCAGACAGGTCAATAGAAAAAATGACATACAACACAGTTCAAAGTCTACCAGTTTCTTTATAAAACTGAAAACTGGTGAGGAAGCTACAGATTTATTCTTTAAACTGTTAACCATTATTTATTTATTTGTTTGTATGTTTAGTTATTTATTTATTCCCTTCCTCCTCCCCCCCAAATTCCCCAGTTTTCACAGAAAGCAGCAAAACAGTTATACAAACTATATTCCCATTTTTTGGGAATATCAAAATTTTTGCTTATATTGCTATGTAAGGAAGGAACATGAGTGGGGGAAAAATGTCAACTCCTAAGCTAGTGTAAAGAGGCTGTCATCTCTTTCCATCAAAACTTATACTTTCAAATGTGCATATTTCAAAGAATTTGTAAAATTTCAACACTTAGATCAGTACCTTTAACTCACTGAAGCATTCAAGACAATGTATTTTTCCTTTGTTCCTTCAGACTCATATACAAATTCATGTCGCCCACGTTGTTCAGAAGTTGAAGCAATCGCAGAGTAATACAGTGATTGTTTCAAGAAAATGGAAACTGTGCCAGGGTATATTCATTCCAGAATTGGCCTGCACAGTTTTCCATTAGCATCTGCAGTTTGCATTTGTGAAATTGTTTGGGATACTTGATATCTCTTGCAGACAAATGGTTAGTAATTTCTCCACATTCTCCCATTAGAAGCACAATAGAAAGCCTATCTTCTGGAAACTTAAAAGGCCTCATCCAACCAGATGGAACCAGCAACTCAGAAATATACTTGCACAGATAAAAATCCAAAGATGGATATAAACTTCAGGTAACAGGCCTAAAATCCTGAAATTCTAACTTGCACCTCTGTCTGTGAACCCACTGAACTGGAATTCTTTCTTGTTTTTATATTAGAATTGACTGTCCTCTTCTACGTTAGGAGTTTTGGGGGTGGACAGAGAGAAGAAGTCACAACACGCAAATGCAAAATCAGTATTCCCTTGACCATAAATCCAAATACAGCTATCACTGTTTACAGAGAAAGACATGTTACTTTTTTGCTGTTGTTGTTACAGATTTCATTGAAACACAAGTCTGTTTTCAGCAATAGTTAGGAAGAAGCAATAGAGCTCATCTTTGTTTGTTCATATTAATTATACCTGTTCTACATGTCTGTCACTGTCAAATTTTCTTATTTGAAAAGTGTTTCCAGCCCTGTGGCATAAAAAATGTACCTGTCGTTTCAACCAATCTCTGCCTGCTCCTTGTAAACTGATACCTCTGTTTTATTAGATTTACTGCAACACAGTCTTTTGTGGTAAAGTTATTCCTACCTTCCCCCTTCTAATGAATAGACTCATTGTTGAAAATTTAGTGGTTAAAGTTTTATTAATCTTGGCTGTCTGCAAAGATGCAAAAACATGTTGGTTAGTCAGAAGGGAGGCTCCTTTTCATGTGGTATGACAATGCAGATAATTTTTCCTGAGTTTCTGTTCAGGTGCCAGACACAAAACAGAACATAGCCATCCCAATCACTTTGCTATGACTTAGGGCTCAATGGGTGCATGCCTGGGAGGTTGATTGCTGAGCAAGTTTAACATGATCTCAAGGGAAGAGACGAGGGAAGTTATTTAAAAGAACTAGTGTGTAAATATAGCAAAAGGGATTTTTTCTGACTAAAGGGGCTAATTGTCTATTACAAAAAAAAAAAAAAAAAAAAAGTAAAAAAAAGGTTAAAAAAAAAAAAAAAAAAAAAAAAAAAAAAAAAAA
>CM021769.1:19224181-19270827 GCA_011076525.1 Nettapus auritus
AAAAAAAAAAAAAAAAAAAAAAAAAAGTAGTGAAGAAAGTGAACTTTTAATGAAAACTGTGAGAATTTGAAAGAAAAACAACAAAACAAAATAAAACATCTTGTTATTCATCTTGGTCTCGTATTCTTTCACCCACTAAAATGAAAAATGGAGAAGTGGTAAGCCATACCTTCATGGAACTATTTTAGCAGTACATAGCAGCTTGACACAGTAATCAGAGACAAGAAAGGATGGATCTGCAGTGATACGCACTTTCAGTTACTTTTTAGTTACTTTCAGTTTCCTTCAGCCTTAAGAAGTTTCTTCTAAGATAAAAAAAAAAAAAAAAAAACAAAACAACAAAACTCATCTTTCTCTAGTGCTGTTATGTCACTGTTTAACTCCCACTCACATTTTTCTTCCCCAGATTTTTATTATGCTTCCAGTTAATATAAATTACTTGTGACAATCATTACAATGATTTCTGCAATGATTGGAGAAGCACAGTCAGGGCATTTCAGGTAAGCAGATGTCAAAGGTGATATCTGCTTTTTCTCGGGTGAGTATTGTTAGAAGAGTATTGGCAGTTTTTATGTCTCCTTGACTACTCATTTTCAGTCAAATTTATTTGGTAATGTTGAAAAACTATTGATCTGATATTTCATTCTGAGTTTTCTTTCACTGAGGTAAAAGGGGAGAAGCTGAAGAAAAATCAGTCACCAGATTGTGTGAAAAAAAGCGTTACTCTAGACCTTATCCTTGAAATCATTGCATAGCTAAAATACAAGGAGCGTACACCTTGAAATGTAACCCAGACCCAGCTAGAAGAATAGAGAGCCTAAGAAAGAAAGATTTAAAATTATGGCTCATATTTTTTCTTACCTGAGTGTAGTTGTGTAAGTCTAAATTTACCACTCCCCCTTTCTCTCTGCAATCTGAGATGCATTCTGCCCCTCCTCTTTTTTCTGAATTTAGGGATTGTTAGGCATAAAGGGTTTGTGGGTTGTCAGTAAAGACGAGAACACCAATGATATGTGTATACAGTTGAGGGTAAATGTGTTACACAGCTGTTGTTTTGCTCTGTAAGGTATGAGTAATCCTTAGAGGGTGAGACTAGGAAATACAACAGCCGTGGTCTGAATGGCCTTGTGCCACAAGAGCAATTTCCTTCAAATGCTGATTCTATTTAGTGTTAACCAATAGCACATGAATCGTCAGGCAAAATTCATTTCAGATGTACAATTCTCTACATACTGCACATATGATCACTAGATGGGATTAGGTGGAATATAGAATGGTAGCATAAAATTCTCATTAAAATTTTACACGTGACCATGGCCAGGAGAGGATGGACACAAACCTTCTAGAGCAAAAAGAAACACTGGAAAGTGTGGAATTGTGACTGTACGCTGATACAACAACAAAAGATTGTATTATAAAGAGGAATAGCCTAGGTAATGGTTAGTGGGACATTTAAAAAAAAAAAAATACATTTTACTAAGAACTTTACATGAAAATAAAAAAATAAAATCACTGATATTTTACTCATGGCCCTTACTGCTCTGTATTTTCTAAGAGATTGTCCTGAAATGGTACTTCTGTATGTGACATACATGACTGAATCTTGCCCTCTTTTTATCCTGTAGCAGTGAAATTGGGTGATTACTTTGCAATCTCTGGCAGTGCTTTACAAGGCTTTAATCTCATTCTAGAGGTAATACACTAAGGAATATATTGAGCACACTAGGTAATTAACTGGAATTGAAGTAATTAAACAAATAGAATAAGTGGCACTTGCAGGCAGAATCTGCAAAAAATATATATATATATAGTAGTGTGATTAATAACAAATAACATCTAGAACTGTTTCTGAAACATGAACAGTAAAAACAGAAAATTAAGTCTCTGTTGAGGGTTCAAAGCAACACAAACTTGTGGGACCACTTTGGCTTTTTCTGATTTCTAAAAAGTATCTTTCCTGTGTGTATATTCTTTTTCTGCATGCAAACAATTTTACTAACATAAGGAAAGCTCAATCAACTCTCTGTATAGGTAACTGAATTTTGCTCAAATATACCCCATCTGTTAAAATGGAATTTTGTATATACATCCTACATGGTAAGTGGGTAAGTTTCTAAGGCTGTCAAAAGGATTTTAAAATGTCTTGAGATCTTCAGCGTTGAGGCTAGGAGGCTGAATTTTATATTTGGGTGCTAAGCACCATACACTGTACTGGCCAGCCCGATGAAAAAGAAAGCTGAATATTATCCAAGGACATGGTACAGAACACAGAGGGAATGGATACATGAGCGCATCTAATTGAGTGGTGAGGGTGACTATGCAAATGTAGGATTTGGAAACGTATGAACTTAAGCTGAGTGACTATGAGGATATCAAGATACGTAAAGTAATTTGTATATCCTTTATTTCTCTTGACAGGAAAATTGATAACTATGTCATGTCTTTCACTCTAATTCAGGCCATCTGGGGGAAACAGTGGGACCCAATAACCACATCCCTGCGAAATGACACTCCAGAGCCTGATTATCCTCTTCAGAAATTACTCAAGGACTGGACAAGGACATTTCTGGTTGTGTTTCTATTATAGTCCCAGTTTCTATTATCCCAGGGTGCTTAGAGTGCTGGCTGACGTCATTGCAGGACCTCTCTCAATAATTTTTCAACGGTCTTGGGAATCTGGAGAGGTCACAACTGACTGGAAGCTGGCAAATGTAGTACCAATTTTTAAGAAGGGCAAAAAAGAGGACCTTGGCAACTACAGGTTTGTCAGTCTCACATCAGTGAGAAATTATGGAGAAGATTATCCTTGAAGTTATTGAAGTGCACCTGGGGGACAATGCAGTCATTGGTCTAATCCAACGTGGGTTCACAAGGGGCAGGTCCTGTTTGACTAAGCTGATTTTCTTTTATGATAAGATCACCCATCTAGTAGATCAAGGGAAACCAGCTGATGTGATCTTTTTTGGATTTCAGTAAAGCTTTTGACACAGTTTCCCATAGGATCCTACTGGACAAAATATCCAGCATACAGCTAGACAAAAACATCACACGATGAGTGAACAATTGGCTGTTGTGTAGGGCTCAAGGAGCTGTGTTAAAAGGGTCCACATCAGGTTGGCAGTCTGTCACCAGTGGGGTCTCCCAAGGCTCCACTTTAGGGCTGGTTCTGTTCAATGTTTTTATAAATGATTTGGATGTAGGACTAGAAGGTGTTTTGAGCAAATTTGTTGATGATACTAAACTTGGAGGAGCTGTGGACTCTGTTGAGGGTGGAAAGGCTTTACAGAGAGATTTAGACAGACTGGAGAGCTGGGCAATCACCAGTCATATGAAGTTTAACAAGAGCAAGTGCCAGGTGCTGCACCTGGGATGGGGCAACCCTGGATATATGTACAGACTGGGCAACAAGACATTGGAAAGCAGCCCTGCAGAGAGGGATCTGGGGGTTTTGGTTAGCAAGTTGAAGAAAATATGAGCCAGCAGTGTGCCCTGGCAGCCAGAAGGGCCAACCGTATCCTGGGGTGCATCAAGCACAGCACTGCTAGTCGGTTGAGGGAAGTGATTGTCCTTCTCTAATCTGCGCTGGTGCAGCCTCACCTCAACTACTGTGAGCAGTTTGGGGCATCACCATACAAGAAGGACATTAAACTGTTGGAGAGTGTCCAGAGGAGGCCTACGAAGATGTTGAAGGGCCTAGAGGGGAAGATGTATGAGGAGCGGCTGAGGTTACTTGGCCTGTTCAGCTTGGAAAAGAGGAGGCTGAGGAGAGACCACGTCATGGTCTACAGCTTCCTCACGAGGGGGAGTGGAGGGGAAGGGGCTGATCTATTCTCTTTAGTGACCAGTGACAGGACCCACGGGAATGGTGTCAAGCTGAGACAGGGGAGGTTCAGGCTGGATGCCAGGAAGAGGTTCTTCACTGAGAGGGTGGTCGCACACTGAAACAGGCTCTCCAGAGATGTAGTCACTGCATCAAGCCTGTTGGAGTTTACAAAGTGTTCAGACTGTCATATGGTCTGAATTTTTGGGTAGACCTGTGTTGTGCCAGGAGTTGGAATCAATGATCCTTATGGATCCTCTGTATATTCTATGATTCTATGACAGTCAGGCACAGTATTGAGGGCCTCATAGTGTCCAGACCTGGGACCTTTTAAAGCATCCCACAACATCTTATATATCTCAGAGCTCACTTTTCCTTCTAAAAAGGGTAGGTGTACCAATGATGTGCATCTAGGTTTCCACCCACACTGAATGGACTTACACTGCTGGTGTATCACAGAACGCATCTGTTCTGCAGCATGTGCATTTAGTATCCATCTCTTAGTCCAGTTCTTAGAAACTGAAGCTGTTATAACCCTCGCTGGTGGCTTGCCTGAAATTAGGCACTCAGTAGGAAAATCAGAAGAGAGGAGATGAAGATGTAGGAACTGACAAAACTGGCAGTGCCAAGAGAAGCCTCATTTAGTACCCACATCACCAATTCACTGGAGAGAGCACTGTGACCTTGCATCACTATAAGGTGGAAATTTAATTCTCTCTCTGTCAGACTAGAGTTTATATATACATAAAGCTATCAAGATGACTAAAAGTTCCACATTTCTGATTGTAAATAATGATGATTATCACTAGAATAGAGTTGGATTTTAAAAAAAGTCCCTGCTTTCTAGAAAATCCAGACTCTGTAAGCAATTACAACAATAAATAATTATATAGAATAATTATAATGAAGATTGTAATCTCTTCTTTCCTCCTTTTTTTTTTTTATATATATATATATATATTTTTTTTTTAACAAGCCTTCTACCAAAGAGGAATAATTTTAGAAAGATTTCTGGTGTGTATTAATGACAGTAATTCTCTTTGCTAAGGTTTACTAATATAATGGTCAGTATTTTAAAATTCAGTTTGATGAGTACTTCTGTCCACATCTGTTAATCCCATTTTAAGAGATTAATGTAACCTTAATTTAAAAGCTCTAGGCAGGGATAGATTTGATTCCTAAATAAATTCAAACTAAATATAAATAGAATCAATACATGATTTGAGTATGGATGTTTGGTAAGTTGCTCATACCACATCAAAATGTTCTGTCTTGATATGATTCTGGGAATAAAATCATTTGTTTTGCTACTTGATTCTCCTTTTACTTTCTTATCTGCTTTCTGGTGTGAAATTCTTGTAAGGATAAAAACACTGAAAAAATAAAAAGGTGAGGGGGAGGGAACATGACACCAGACTTACAAAGATATTTAGGTGACCATGTTTAGAGCTAATTTGTTAGCAACATTTCAAGTGTGTGAATAACGTCTTGTTAAAAAACACTGGTGTTCAGGGCCCAACATAGAAAGATGCCTTTGAAGAATCTGTCTGTTTGAAACTTTACATGTTCAAATGCTTTTTGAAGCTGGACAATTCTTCATAGAATTACAGACAACAAAAGAATAGTACACTTAGTTAATCATATGTGATATATCCCTTCTGATGTGTCACTAGAAAATAGGATATGGATATATAAAGTACTAAAATTTTTAAAAGGGAATGATTTTTATTTTATTTTTTTTTTTCAAGGGGAGCAGTTGTATACGGATATACATGCTATGTGAGATGCAAGTTAATCATGTCTTAGGGTGCCACCTGATCTTTATGAAGTAAACCTCCTTCCTAGGTGCAGTAGAGCAGAACTGATTAGTAACCATTACAGTAATTTGTGCTTTTCTTTACAAGACACTAAACTTCATGGACTTTCAATAGGTTCTAGTATGGAAGAAATTCTATGTGGACATAAATTACAGATTTGGCAGCTGAGATAAACTGAACATGGTTCTTGCTGGCTCAGTCAAAATAATATAACTGGTTGAATTTTAAGTGGCCCAGATGAACTGTGTTGAAATTTTAATTCTCAGTGAAATTGGGGGAAAATCCTTCTACGTATTAGTTCAACCATAAGACAGACTCACTATTTCAAAACCACAAGTATTCATTGCTATTTTTACAGAACAAATATGACTGTAGTAAGAACTGTCACATCTAATACATGATTATTTTTTTTTCTCAACATCTTCTACTAAAATTTTACTAAAAATAAAATAAAATAATAAAAATAAATTATATAATATAAAATAAAATCTGCAACTATTAACACTGGCAAGTGAATTTACTTCTCCACTTTTTTTTTCCTTATATTAGTTGGGAAAGTATACTTTTTGTTCATATTTATGCTTTCACTTTAACTTTTCAAAAGATACTCTAAAGGTAAATAAAAAAAAGAGAATGTCAAAGTGTGAAAAAGAAAGACTCCAAATGTGAATGATGCAAATCTACATTAATTTCTTAAAATAAATTAAGTATCTTCCCTTTTTCAAAGCTTGTGAAAGCAATTACACAACAACACATTATTTTGGTTTCTATAGAACTCCACTTGCAAAATTAAGAATTTTTGTACAGGTTTTAAATAAAAACTAGTTCAAGTATTATAAAATCAAATAGAAAATAATTTTCTATACTTCATCTTAAAGTGTGTGTGTGATTTTTTTTTGCTTGTTTCTTTCACTGACATGATTTTTCTTTTTCCTTTTTTTTTTTTTTTTTTTTATTTATAACAGAATTCTAATTACCTCATAGCAATCTTATTCTACCCTTTATTGATAAACAATGCACTGTTTATGGATTGTTTATGAAAGCCTGAAGTGTTGTCCATAATCCAAGAGAAAAAAAAAGTCACGTCAAATGCTGTAGATCTTCGCTTATTTAGCATCGCTGCCTATGACATTAGAGCTAATTTTTAGCACATAGTTATTTCTTTTGTTTTTATCATGGCTAAAACTGGATCCTTCCAAACAATTATACTCTTCACTTTGCATTCTACATACAAATTATGTACTTGTAATGATATGCTTTCGGATGAACTGTAATTTGACTAAAGATTAGATTTTGAGTATTGTCCTACTCTGCCCTAGAATGAGACTATTTTTTCCTGGTGTGGATGGTGGTATCTTATATTTGGTTGACTGGCCCATCAGTCTATCATTCATGTGAAATAGCTTAGTTTATTTATAAATATATCTATTGAGAATATTTATGGACTAGTATACAGAAACAAAGAAACTAACTGAGAAATAAAGGACAGACTATACCTTTTTATATATATATATATTCCTCTTTTTTTTTTTTTTTTTTTGGTAATTAATGTTATTTAAAGAAAGAGGGCTAAGAGAGAAATTAACAGCAATACTATCATAAATTATCAGTGTACCTTAAATAAAGACAATATAACCTACATGATTCATATCTTGTTAATTTCAGTTATGCTGATGGTTTACATAGAATTATTTGCTATTTTTAATCCAATGTTTTTGGTGAGACAAATATGTGGTTCAGTAAGGAAAACTGTCAGGAGGATTTTTTTTAACCCAAACATTATGTTTCCACTTTCAACCTGCTTCTGTCGTAAAGAATCTCCTATTACAAAAATAAAATAAAATAAGATAAATAAAAAATCTACTGCTCAAAAGTTAGCAGACACAATATTAAACTTTGGGAAAAAAAAAAAAAAACTGATGAAGAGATTCTAAGAATGTTTAACTTTAATGCCAGCATCTGAGGATTATATAATGAATGGCTGTTTTTTTTTTTTTTTTTTTTTCCCTCTTTAAAGCTTTATGAATCATGCCCTAAATCTCAAAGTCATCTATAATATGCTTTCGAAGGGAGTTTAAAAATACAGAAGTGGCATGAGGGTAAGACTGTAGTGTCACATCATTCAAAAGCAAAACATTATACTGTACAAATTTCTAGGATAATAACAATGCCTTTCCTTGGCTTGGAAATAAAAGGCTCACTGAACATTAGCTGTTCAAATGTCAAATGAAGAATTTCTGAAATCCCACAAGTATGTATGTATGTATGTATGTATGAAGAGTAACCCAGTGTCCCTGGTGTATCTTGCACAGGGAAAGTAGTGTAAGACAACAGAAAGTATAGAGAGTAAGAGGCTGTTTTAATAATTTCCTGGTAGAATTGCAATAAGCCAGTGTGATTAGCAGACTGAGCTAGGTTTTCCCAGTGCTTATTATCACTTTTGGCTGTGTAGTGTTCACATGAATTAGCTAAACACAACTGTGACAACAACCAAGTGTCATTGAAAAGTAAGAAATGTAAAAAGAAAAGTGTAAGAAAAGTAAGAAAATCAAAGATTGCCTTTCTTTTACAACTCAGTTCAGCTGTCCAACCCTGTCAATCAAGGCATGTAAACCTACCCTGTCCTTCAAAACAAATGCAATGGGACTTAAGCAACTACTTGCAAGTGAGCATTTTTTTGTTGTTGTTGTTTGTTTGTTTGTTTGTTTGTTGTTTTCAGCATACAGACACACTTCAAATACCTTGTTGAAAGAGAACTCTTATGGAAGTGTGACTGTGTCCCATCAGCCAGATAGCTACTGTAAAATTGTAAGGAGTCCTCAAAAATTTCAGCTAAATTAGACAGAGAGAAGAAAGAAAGAGAGAAAGAGAGGGAGAGAAAAGGGAGAGAGAAAGAGAGAAACAGAGAAAGAAAGGGAGAAAGAGACAGAAGGAGAGGAGAGAAAGAGAAAGAGAGAGAGAGAGAGAAAGAGAGAAAGAGAGAGAAAGAGAGAGAGAAAGAAATTATAAAGTGGTAGGGTTTTCTTTATATATTTTTAGGAAACTGGTTAATTTAGCACATGTATGCAGATATGCCTTCTCCAAGATATGTCAAATGAGTGTGGTATAATTATTTCAAAATACAGAATTCAAGTATTATTCTGTGCAATCTAAGAACAACCAGATGTTTTCCATGAGATAATGCGTTAGACATGAAAAGAAAATCTTCCTAGCAATGACATAATCCAATGTTAATAGGTGAGGATTATTATAACATTTTATGAATGTTTTACATGTCTTTAAAAGTAAAATTAAAAGCAATATTAGTAAAAAATGTAAGATTGGCTGTTCCAAATGCAAATTGTCTCTTGTCTATCTTCAGTTCAGGTAGAAATTGAGGACTGAGGGCAAAAGAAGGTGGAGTGCTTTCTATGCTCCTCTGTATTACTCTTCAGTTGTCTTAAAATTATAGATCTACCTTAACTCTGAGACTACTATAAGGAACTAAAAACAAGAAAAAAGTTAGCTTTCAAAAGGTCATTGAGTCCTCACTTCTAAGATCATTAACAATTCAGCTAGTGCGCTTTGCAGTGATAAAATCTGCAATGTAGGTAGTTGGCACCTTCATCAACAGATTATACATCAAGCAGACTTCACAGCACCAAATGTTTTATATATTCTTCAGATTTTCTTATAGAGCTTTCTTAAATGTAGCTGTATGAGATGGTGTGCTGGTTAACTCTTTGCAATAGTTCTGCATTTCTCCCTAAAAACTGAGCACTGTGCTTATACTTTGAGACATATTTGTAATTCTTTGTAGAGTGTAAACATCAGAAGACGATGAGTCATTAATGTTGTTTTTCTTATCTGACCAGTATGATGGAAGTCTGACAATAGGAGAATACTTAATATCTCTTCCTGTATTGTGTTTAGACTGTTCCATACTTTAGGGTGAACAAAAAAAAGGCCTTAGATTCTCCGAGTAGATGAAATGAAGGCTGAAAATTATGTGCAGCACTGTGTATATGCTTTTCATACCTCCAATAGTTCACATAGAAGATCAATTGAAGCTAAGATGTTGATCATGTAAGAGTCTTAGGGATAAAAGTTACTAGATAAATATAAAACCTGATGTTGAAGGTAATATCTTCTTCCTTTTGAAACAATGATGGGACAGATTGCTAATGCATTAAGATTTCTTATTTGATGGATATGCCATTCTGTAAGTTGGTCGTTCAACATTAACCTTAATAGAAAAAGATTTTACTGCTATGCCTCACTTTTAAAAGGATTACCATAGCTGCCTATACTCAGCATGTAAATTGGACTGAAAGAAGTGCCACATACATCCATCATTGACAAATGATAGATTTTCATCAATTCTTAACAAAATTGAATTGCTTGGACAGTCTGCAGAGATAAATTCAATGTTCAAAAAGAGTATTCTTGGCCGTGGCAACTGAATATGAACCATGCGAGAATTTATTAATAGATCAGCAATTTAGTGCATAGTGAAGCCCCTAAATTTAATGGCATTGTTCATTTCCTACAGTTTTAATTGCCTTTCTTTTCTCTTTTATATTTGCTAAGAAGATAATATTTTCCCCATCTTTTGCTGAAATCAAACACTGATAGTGCTTGATAGTGTTTAAAATAGACCTTTCTCTATCCGTTTTTGGGTCTCAAACAATTCCTTGACCTATCAGAAATTCAATATCCCACTTACCTTTAGTTATCCCATACTACTCCCTTAATAACATGGTAGAGACTTACCTTGTAAGGAAAGTCCTCACCTTGTAGACCTCCAGAACAATTCTCCAAACTAAAATAATTCCATTATTCCACTACATTATAACAGGAACTACTTCCGTGCAGAGACTTCATATTATGCAGAACATGGTATCTAGTTTGCACTTGCATAAATGAAGAATGCTTCTAAAGAAGGTTACCAGTTAGTTGAAAATATTTAGGAGGTCAAAAATAGGACAAGGCCTTATGCTAAATATTCAAACATTCAATGCTTGATCTAGTGGAGCAGAATAAAGACTAATTTTCTAGAAAGTCTGAAAAAGAGTTACACTGTAGGAGGTCTTTTGGTCAAAAAACTACTGTTATCTCCTGATCCCTGAAAAATCTAAATTTAAAAGCACAATTTTTTATTTTTTTTAATTGATGTAACATATTACTATTGCCAGCTATACAACGCTGTATTTTCTGTTTTATGCAAACAGAAACATTCAAAAATAGAAACTGTTCAAATCAATGAGTAAGCAAGAGATGTCTCCTTAAATTACAAGAATTCATGATGACAAGATGTATTTTATTATGTGTTGTCACTAAGATTTATTTGATAGTTGTGGAGAGCTTTCAGACCTACACAAAGATACTATAACTTTGTTAATTTTAAATTTGAACAAGCCATTTTTGGAAATTTTGTTTTAATGTTTATTATTCTTTTCTCGCACACACATTCTTCATATTGTGCCATGTTACACATTAAAGTCCTGAAAGGTTTAGAGTATTACAAGAGAATAGTAATTTAGTAATTCGAGATATCTATAGAAAAAAAAAAAAATGTTCAATGAAGAATGAGTTCTGAAAATGCATTTGAATTATCAGAATATGTCCCAGTTTATTATTTCTTATGTATTTTCTCATAACACAAACTCATTTTCAGAACTCATTCTTCAATTAGCTGTCTTTTTTATGAGCTTTGGCCAAGAAAATCATCCAAGCATGGTTATTTCCCAGTACTTTTGTTTCCTAGACAAAACTTTTGGTTTTATACCAGGCTTTCTCTGAACATGTCTGTGAAGGCTCTTTGATAGGAATCGTATTTATCATATGAACACATTTGTTGCCAAGACTCACTATTAAGTGTACTCAGGTACATGGAGGTGATAAAATCAGGAATGTGGAAAAACATTTCAAATGTTTCTATACTAAATGTTTCCAGAATGTTTTTAATTCTATATCTGACCATACAAAAATTGGATGAGTCACTAATTATTACAAATGTATACATTTCAGTACACACATTTCACATTGTTTTTTCCTCATCTGTTTGCAAAATCGATTTACATCTTCATATGTATATATAAATTGTAAGATATAAATTTCAATAGTTCCATTTTAAACAAATATCTGTAAGTGTCAGCAGTTTACTCTTTGTTTATGATTATACAGGCTTTAATACCTCACTGATTATGAGCTAGATCACCTAAGGAGCAAAACAAACTTCTAAACTTGTACATTTGTAAGTATGTCCAAAAGTAAGTGTGACAGTGTGCACAGAAACTATAATTCGTGAGTGATGGGGAAATCTGTGATAATAAACTGCTGTAAACAGCTGACTGTTTATGAAAACACAGTAACCAGTTATATATAGACTGTACCATTGTAGCCATGAGCATTTCTATCTCAGAAGATTTTCCTGATATTTTTGTTCAAAATTATGAAGGAAAACAATGAAAGAGGTTTTTTTTGTGTGTATGTTTGTTTTTTAAATACATTTGCCAATTGGCCTCTGTAATAACTTATTGCAAAAATTTGAACAAAAGAACAATATTTTTTTTTCTGAAATACTTCAATACTGGATTACTTATTTATTACTTATTACTTATTAATGTCAAAAATGACATTAGCAATTTGTATGAAGTTCATAAGGTCAAGCTAATTTTTTGCTTTCTGCAAAAATTATACTTTCTCTTCATACCCATTAATATGATAACTCTTAAGAAAGAAAAAATGACAGGATCAAATAATTTGTTTTCATTTGCTCATATACAACATTTCAATGAAAAATTTTCTTTATGTACTAAGTTGCAATTTTCTGATTTTCTAGTAAAAACAAAATAATTGATAAATTACAGTTTAAATACAGTTATTAAAAAATAAGAACACATTAATTCTTTTATA
This sequence comes from Nettapus auritus, assembly GCA_011076525.1. Taxonomy (NCBI): domain Eukaryota; kingdom Metazoa; phylum Chordata; class Aves; order Anseriformes; family Anatidae; genus Nettapus; species Nettapus auritus. Next base: position 19,236,716 of record CM021769.1, read on the forward strand.
TTCCCTGTAATAAGTAAAATTTCAAGTAGCTATATGAAAAGCAACCAGTATTTGACAAACAATACCTATGTCATTTGTGTTTCAAATGATAAAAAGCTTCAAAGATTAATAAAAAAGTTTCAATGTGTTATAAAATTAACATATGGTCATTAACAGCTGATTAGTTTTTAAAACTATTAGAAAAAACCTTCTTATAAAATTATTTTATATTTTTTTTTTTTTTTTTTTCTGATTTTGCACTCATTGATTTTCATTTTCTAATCATATTATGTTTTTTAAAGATTTGGATTCAGAATGCAGCCCTACATATCATCATGTTTTTTCTACATATTTATCAAGCTTTTGGAGTTTCCTTTTTTGGTAGATCAGTTAGCCCCATCAAGAAATGTCTGTGCCATCATTTTCTCCATTGCACTCTGAAACAACCAACAACACTGAAAATTCTTAAATTGTCTCTCTCTTTCCCATCTTTTTTAGGCTAGAAATGCTGCATTGCATTTTACGGGCAGAATAATAGGATATCCAAGTTCAAAGGGTCCCTCAAGGATCATCAAGTCTAACTCCTGGGTCAGATGGTCAGGATGATGTGTTCCATCACTTTTCCTGGCGCCAAGGTCAGGCTGACAGTTCTGTAGTTCTCCAGGTCCTCCTTATGACCCTTCTTATATATGGGAGTCACATTAGCAAGTCTCCAGTCATCCTGGACCTCTCTGGATGACCATGGTCACTGATAGATGATGAAAAGTGGCCCAGCAATCACATCTGCCAACTCCCTCAGCAATCAGAGGTGTGAACTAGGCCAGGAAGTTTACTGGTAATGTCCCTGACCTGGGCCCCAGGTAGGCAGAGCTGACATATGGGGCCCTCTTTTCCCTTCAGAAGGGACTCACCTACAACAATTACCCTTCTTTCCTTCTTGGTGGAGGAAGTCTTGAGGTGTGGAGTCAACTTCCTTGCCCTAGACAACCTCCTGTGTGGACCTTTCCCCAAATCCTCACCAACCCACCCCTCGAGCTCCAGAGACTCAAACCTATTGTGTAAGGGCACCTGGAGAGGCAAGGCAGGGAGGGAGGGGGTTACCTGTGATGCTGCTCAGGGACCTGTTTCCATTCCTCTTGATCTCTTAGACTGACTACTACAGGGCAGGGGGTTCAGCACGATTTGGGGTATATCACCCTGGTGCCTTTCTCTCAGTCAAGGAAAGGAGTTAGTTGCTCCACCAGACTAACTCCTGCTCACACCAATAGCCCTTAATCTCTCCACCTCCTCCTTGAGTTCTGCCACCAGGCTGATCAGACCCTCTGGCTCCACCCCAAGCCTTGTCAGCTGCCCTTATGAAGGCTGCTTGGCCCTGGTGGCTCCCTCGACTGCCTCAAGTGGCCTTGAAGCAGGAAACTCCCTGTCCTCCTTAATCCCCCACTACATTGATCACCTCAGATTCTGTAAAAATACAGAACACCCTGTGGTGGTTTTATCGTGCTAGGCAGCTGAACATCACAACCACTCTCTCACTCCCCCTCCTCAGATGAGGAGGGGAAGAAGTAAAGGAAAGAACAACTCACGGGTTGAGATAAGGATAATTTAATTAAAGGAAAAAAAAAATATTAAGGAAATATTATTAATTAACAATTCAACTAAAGGGAAAAAGGGAAAGGGGAAAAGGGAGGAGGAAAGGGAACAACAAAACAAAACAAGCAAAGGCTATGTGGAAGTGCAGAGTAAAGAAATTACTCTCTACTTCCCACAAATGAGCGATGCCTGACCATGTCCTTGAAGCTGGGCCTCAACGCACGTAGCCAGTGTTCGTGAGGAGGACAGACGTTTTTCAACGAAAGCCCACCCCTCCCCTTTTTCCACCTTTTATTGATGAGTGTGACATCATATAGTATGGAATATCCCTCTGGTTGGTTTAGGTCAGCTGATGTGGTGATGTTTCTTTCTCACTTTTTTGCCCATCCCCCAGGAGGGTTGGAGAAAGTCCTGATACTGTGCCAGCACTTCTCAGCAGCAGACACACTAGTGTGATAACACTGCTGTTCTAGCTACAAGTGCAGAGCGCAGCACTTGTAGGCTGCTGCAGGGAAAGTTAACAACCCAGCCAGACCCAGTACACACCCATCTATGATGTCACATGAAAATTTACATTCAAAATTTGGTTATCTCAACAGAATTTTTTCCATTAATTATATTTAGTATTATGTTCTAAACATAATCCTTGTTGTTATTTTTATTTATTTTTTTTTATTTTTTTCACTAAAAATCTCTGTATCTGTGACATATCTGAGTATGTTTAATTATCTGATATTGATCCATGGCAGTTGAAAAATTTGAAAAAGGCATGTAATATAGTGTAGGATATTCAATATAAATGAGAAAATGTATTTATTTATTTACATTATTGTATTAGAAGTACCATAGCTCAGCCAGAATACCCTTTGTGTGAGTCACTGTGTCTAAAGCTGTGAGAATTGCATTGAGTGGCAGAATTATTTAAATATATGCATAAACTCTAAAGACTTAGCTCTGTTACCAGCATGTCTTCATAGTGTGAAATCAACTATGTAACTCCTACATATTTAAGTTTCCTCCCTGTTCCATATGCAAATATCTATATTTTCTTTGATATTGACAGCCTTGTAGATTTTGCAATAGTCTTCTACATTCTGAAACAAACTATCTTACAAAGTTCACACAGTCTCTTGGAAGATAAAGCATAAAAGTTTATGACATTATTCATCTTTTCTGTTATCTTTTCAAAGTTTATATTTTCATATTCACTCCTTGAATTGTTTTACAGGATCATCTGGAACTGTCTGAAATCAGGCCACTCAGAACTGTAGTTCATTGCTTTTTCTATATTACTTCAGTACCTGCCCTTTGATACTTTGATATTGCAGATAACAATTCAGCAACAGGTGAGCTGAAGCAATGCTCTTAACCAAATGTTAAAGGATTTCATTTCAGCTCTAACCAACAATTCTCAATGAGATCTTTCTGAGGAAAAAAATAAATAAATAAAAAAATAAAATAAAAATAAACAAATGAGAAAAGCCTCAAAACTCAACTTCATGTCATTTATACTTGAGACATATATTGAGTACGGATCCAGAAAGATGAGATTATCATATCAGCAAACAAAAACCTTTCTAAAAAGGAAAAGCTGAGGCACAAAAACTGAAATATGAATAATTTCAGGGTACTACAAATGGGAAAAGAAAGTCTGTCAAAATTTTAAAATGAGTGAATTTGAGAGGACATCAAGAAGAACATGCCCTGTGGTGCTGCAGTGCTCTGAAAAATTACAGAAACTTATAAATGTTGGTCCCTAATTGTACCTCTGAAAGAGTCAGTGATTACAAGCCTCTGGCAGGCCCTAGTTAAGATTTACTCCTGACAATGCTCTCAATGCTCTCAATGCTCTCAACTCCTGTTGGAGACATGAGCTGAGATAGGCAGAACTTTGTATTTCAGTTTTACAGGGTGTACATAAGACTGAAACAAATAATGGCACTTCCAAAAAAATATTTTAATTATTTAATTATTTAAATAATAACTAAGCAATGTTCCATCTGTAATTCTTTATCTAAATGCTTCCCATTCTCTATTTCTTGGCCTTCAGAATTGCCGAGGAAACAGCTTTTAGAGCATAATGAAAATCCATGTTGAGATTTTGACTCTGTCTGAAGTGTTCCAAGGAGTGTGTAATAAACTTATGAACAATTCTTGCATTAACAATGTAACAATCTCATCTTTATATTATCTGTCTACAGTTTCATATTGCAGTTTTCCTGGAGGGGCCCTTACTGACTTATTTAAGCCACATGGTACAAAGAGCAAGTCATGATGGGATGGTCTTTTTGGACAGAAAAGTCAAGATTACATCCATTTTGTTTGTGTTCTAAATAAAGATACCCTCCATAGTCTATTGGAACAGAATAGTCAATACTTGTCTCTTTAACTAGTTTTCTCTAAGACAAAGCTGCCCAAGAGGGGACACGTCACAGGAAGTCTGGGTGAATATTAAGCAGTGTACTTTATTTTATGGCTAAGGACTGTTTCCAGCCTTCTTTAATTTACCAATACAGACATTGCCTGTTAATTTTAATTGTTTTCCCTTACCCTTCCCACCTCCTAAATTGGAAACACAGATTGGAAAAGCAGTCAATATATAAACTAATTTAAAACTCATTTTACTACCGACAAAGAAAAGCAGCATATAGAAAGACCTCTGGAAGTAAGAAAAAGCCTGAGATGGAAGTCTGGATGAAGAATTTCAGGATTTCTTATGATTTTTGAAATGATATGAACACTAGGCCTCATAATTGTTAACAACAGAAAGGAGAAAGAGAAGGAGAAAAGAAAATAACAGAATTCTCTGAGCCTCTTGAGACTTTTCCAGAGTTTCCATTTGCATAAGACTCTATGCCTTTCTTTTAGGAAGGCAGACATGCCATAGTGGTGTACTGGTGGGGAAGATTTGAGTGAAAAGTGAGGCTGAAAAGTAGATTCTTCACGTTACTCATCGTCCTCTGAAATTACTAAGAGGTTGTGGGGAGGTTCCTCAGAAATGCATGATTTTGGTGAAATGAGAGAAAGATCAACATGGTGAATAAGACCTAAGGCATACTCAGTGCTATCATAGTTCATAAGAGAGTAAAGTAATCTGTACAAGAAGAACAATCTGTTCTTCTTCCAAGCATGGTCCAGTCTAAACTCTTTTGTTTGCTTTACTAACACATATGGTCACTTAATTGTGTTATCCCTGTGGATGTAACCCAAATTTTAATTACTCCAGTTATTAAGGAGGACAAGTAGCAAGAAAGGATAATAAAGAATGAGAGACACTCTATTTAGACTGGTGTAGTGGGTTTACGTGGCAAGGTTTTGGTAGCAGGGGGGCCAGAGGGGTGGCTTCTGTGAGAAGGATCGAGAAGCTGCCCCATGTTTGGTAAGGGCCCCACTGCTGACCAGAGCTGAGCCAATAAGTGATGTTGTTTTGCGCCTCTGTGAGAGCATATTTAAGACAGGGAAAAAAACGCTGCGCCACTCAGCAGCTGGGAGGGTGAGAGGAGTGAAAAACAGCCTTGCAGGTGCCAAGGTCAGTGAAGAAGGAGGGGGAGAGGTGCTCCAGGCGCCGGAGCAGAAGTCCCCTGTGGCCTGTGGTGAGAACCATGGTGAAGCAGGATGTCCCCCTGCAGCCCATGGAGTACCATGGTGGAGCAGGGTTCCATGCTGCAGCCCATGGAGGAGACCACGGTGGAGCAGGTGGACCTCCACCAACGGAGACTGCGGCCTGTGGAAGACCCCTGCTGGAGCAGTTTCCGGGCTGGACCTGTAGGCCGTGGAGAGGAGCCCACGCAGGAGCAGGTGACCTGGCAGGAGCTGCTGCCCATGGGGGACCCAGGTTGGAGCAATTTGCTCCTGAGGGATGGACCCCGTGGTACGGACCCATGTCTGGAGCAGTTCTTGAAGAGCTGCTGCCTGTGGACAGCCCATGCTGGATCAGTTCGGCAAGGACTGCATCCCATGGGTGGGACCCCACAGCACAGGGGACAAGAGTGACTGAGAAGGAGCAGCGGAGAAGTGCTATAGACTGACCATAACACCCATTCCCCCGTTCCCCCGCACCGCTCGGGGGGAGGAGGTGGAAGAGGGTGGATGGGGGGGGAAGGTGCTTTCGGTTTCTTTCCTTTGTTTCTCACTTCTCTAGCTTGTTAGTAATAGGCAATAAATCTTACTAACTCTCTATGCTGAGTCTGTTTTGCCCGTCACAATAATTATTGTGCGATCTCCTCGTCCTTATCTCAACCCTTGAGCCCCTTTCATCGTATTTTCTCCTCACTCCTTTTTAAGGAGGGGGAGTGAGAGAGCAGTTGTGGTGGAACTCGGCCTCCCACCTGAGTAAAACCATCCCAACTGGATGTCTATGTTTGTCTTTAAAAGATACTGGGTAATCCATTTTGGTTTTATGATCACTAGATCAATTAAAGAATAATATTTCTAAAAATGAAAGTTGAAAATTAAATAAAAAAACTAATTTGATCCTTGATACACAAGTGATTGACAGGAGAGAATTCATATCATTTTAATCTTTGGTTTTATATCTGTACACTCCTAAATTGATGTATACAATTCCAATGTGTCAGAGTCTCAGGAAGAATGCAGAAAAGTTGGAAGAAGACCAAAAAAATCCCCCTCCCCGAAAAAAAAAAAAAAAAAAAAAAAAAAAAAAAAAAATCATTATCATAAAAACCTTTATTTAGTTTGGCAAAGAGAAAATATTTGTTGATGACTTGACCTGCCCTTTAGAACAAAATTGTATGTCTATATAAATGTAGTAAGAGGGAACTATGAATTTGATAACAGCGCTTGTCAGCTAAGCTGACAAAAGCACTGAAAAAAAAAATAAGAAATGAATCTCTCTATATTTTTAACTCTAGAATATTATACATTAAATATGCATAAATATACAGACAGAATATTGTATGAATTAAAGCTATAAACCTTCAAATATTATCAAAAGATTGTAGTAGTAGATGATTCTTTACTAAATGTTTAAATCCAATTGGGATATTTCTACAGAAGATACAGTATTTGTAGTAACTAAGAAAGGAACATGGGATATTTCCAGGACATGCTTTATGCAGAAGGACAGACTAAACATTGCTTTTAAATGCTACTGCTTTTGGTTTTCAAATCTGTGAATCATCAGTCTCAGATTTTTTTAATTGACTCAGTTTATTGTCATATTGTGTACTGGGAGAGAATCTGGGAGCCTAGCCTGCACCAGTCTAGCCTGCATACTGATATAGTGTAGAAGTAATCAATAATATTAATAGTTTACAGACTGCTACTGCATTTCCCAGTTCTGATTTAATAATCTTTCAGTTGCCATGGATTCAGAGGATAAACATCCAGTGTTTTCAATATACAGACTAAAGCTATGAAATACACGTCACTGCTTGTAATACACAGAAACGAAGTTTATATTCTTTCACTTAGACAAAGAGTAGCAGAGTCAGATCATCCCAGAAATCTAATACGTGAGCAGGTTTAATAGAAATCAAGAAAGGAATTTCTGTGATTTATCTATCTTTGCTCATTCGCTTTGCTCAGCGACCTATGTTTCTAATTAAAATTTAATATGGACTGTATAGATAGCTGGAGTGTCAAACTCTAAATCACTATGTCTAAGCAGTTAAAGAATTCAGTGCTTAGACTGCAATATTTAAATGGTTGTTTAATGTGTTTGGAGCAGAAACTAAGGGAGGTTATATTTAGACTGATGTGTATAATTTATTGTATCCACAAATGGGTAAGTCTGCTAAGCCTTTTCTTTTTCCTTCAAATAGAACAGTGAAAGGATCTCTAGTAGTTCTCAAGCAACTATAGTACTATGTGAAATCCTGTTTAGCAGAAGGTGATCAGGATAGGGAGTTCGATATTTCTGAGTAGCTTATGATGAGTGTACTTCATTGCTTTTAAGGGAATATTTATTGAAATGCCAAAGCAGGTGCCTTAAAATGCCTCGTATTTTGGGCAATAAACCTCACTCATAAAAACACTGCTATGTATGTTAAAACTTAATAGCTGGAATTTATCATATTAATGCACCAAGATCTATGTTGAAGAAACATTGTGAAACTGAAACTTACACACAGAAAAAGTCAGGGAATTTAGTGTCAGTAATTTCATTTGAGCCTTACATCTTTTTTCACTGTGTCTGGGTGACATGAAAGTGTGAAATCAATTTATGATGTTGAATATTTGAAACCTGAAACCACAACGTAAAACAAATGCCGGCAAAGAAAGCATATATATCACCAACCGATTTTTAACTAGAAGAAATGCAGAGCAATTAAAGTACATTCTTCTGTAAATTATGTTACATTCATGGATGAGTATAAACTGAATGCATTAAAGGGTTAAGGCTGCAGGGAACACATAGAATAATACTCCTGTTGGTAGCTTCCAGTGAGTCAGAAAATATAGTTCCCCAGAAGGAAAGGGTTTACTTATTTTGTTTTCATTAGCTTTGTTCAAAATGTTAACATCCTGGAAAAAAAAAAAAAAAAAAAAAAAAAAAAAAAAAAAAAAAAGTATTAAAAAGAACCCAGTCTTTAATTGTTGGGACTACGAGTGCTTCAGGGCACAAAGGGAAGCTTTATCACTGACTATAAGAAAAATTTAAACAAATACAGCTATAGTCCTTTAATTCATTGAGTGAAATTAGTGAGACATAAGACTTCAGATTATTTATTTGTTTATTTATTTTACCCCAGGACCTTACATCATCCGTCTTAACTTTTTGACTTAGGCAGAGTAAATTTCATTACTATTCCATATACTTTGTTGTTATGGTCCACTTGTGAGTTACTCGACAAAGACATATGCATCCAAAATGCACAGGTCTTAAGTAGGATCATAATAATAACTTACATATATTACAAAATTTTATAACAGTGAGATGCAGAAATTATATGTTCTGAACTGGGGCAGTAGTAGGGGGAGGCACAGAAAAGAACAGGAAGATGCAGAGCAGCCAAATACACTGTAGTCTCAGTATCAGGCACCATTTCATACTGTTGAGATTTAGGGAGTTTCAGGTAACCTCCCTACAAAAACAGCAGAAACTCCACCCGCTGAGTAATATTTAAAGAGATTTGTCAAAGCTTTAGAGAATGATTAGTTGAGCACTTTGTAGTAATATGGGCAGTAATTTCCTGATTAGAAGAGCTCATTGACTCTTATTTAGTATATCCTATATTTTAACAGAGCATAGCTACATGCTATCTTATCAGAAATAACTTGTCTTAGAAAGAAGGGAATAAAAAAAGATTGAGATCTTCAAGAGTAAAGGAAGACTGTACACCAGCTGAAGATTACAAAGAGATCCAATTTGAACTCAAGGGAATGAAATGGGGAATACAAATACCGGCAAAAGACTCAGAAGATGACATTAATAAAACTATGCAATGTGTTTGTATTAATGCAGGCAACATGTTATATTATGAACTGCTTTTGTTGTTGTTATTGTTTTCCTTTCACCAAAGTGTTTCCTGATTAGTTGAACTCATTAGCTGAATCAAGATCTGCTTCTTGGAGTGATCCCTGTTTCAGCACCATATGATTATTTATTATGACAAAATGATTGCCCCTGTCAGAAATAGAGTAAGTTTTTACAATGAAAACAGTGACATGAAGACCATTAGCTACTGTAATATCAGTAGTGAGGTTGTGCAAATGCAAAGACATTACCAGAGTTCCTGAGGGAATTGCAATTATGTAGTATATCCTGATCCATTTATCCATACCATCCTGATGAAAACCTGCCATTGATGTTTTAATGAGGAAGCTTAGAAACAGATAAATCCTTTTGCCAACAGACCTATAAACAGTCTGGATTATTCGGACCAATTTTGCCATTCACAACCAAAAAGGCTGCAGATGTAAACATAAGTTGGTTGGGTCTTCAGAGTACCATACTACTCATGATAAAAATAATAATAATAATAATAATAATAATAATAAAGAATAAATGGAACTCACTCTGTTCTGGGGCCAGGAAATGAAAAATATATAAAAGTTTAAAATGTATTGATTCAGTTTGTTGTCATTTAATTTTGTTATCAACACGTGAGCAGCTCCTGAAAGAATCACCAAGACAGTGGGAAGAAACTTCTCTTTCTTCTATTCTCTGTCAAAAAGGAAGCTTCCAAGAGTCTCAAGAGAAAGTCTATTCCTGTCAGAAAAATACCAAACTAATGATGCAGAATAAAGAAGCTCAGACAGTTTTTAATTAAAACATATATATATATATAACTTATTATCCACAATGACCCTGAATTCTGAAATGTCCATAAGTTATTTGAATTCATGTCAATGGGTACAAAGTCCCAGAAGACTCAGAAATATTTCTTGTACACATAAGAAGCTACTTTTTTTTTTTTTTTTTTTTTTTTCATAAAACTGTATAAAACTTAGAGACAATAAAATGCAAACAACACTGGGACATTACATTAATCTTAGTTCATGTATGGGAAATTTGTGTCACATTATTTTTTGTGTACGACAGAGAAAGACAAATGGCCTGGATACCCACAGGTGATATCTTAGGCAAACCCATGTCCAGCCCTAATTCCAGCTTGTCCAGCCTTGTGAATCAGCCCCACTCTCACTCAGAAGTTTTTTCACTTTATTTCTTCCTCCCCTCTTCCTTTTCTTCATATTGGTATGACTACTCCATCTAGAAGCCGAGCACTTAATACTTTCTTGTTTTTAATGATGTGAAGTCTTCAGACTACAGTTTAATTGGAGGCCAAAGGGATGCTAATAATACTTGAAGTTTGAAGTTCAGAAGTCAAGTGTTTTTAGAATGCCATCTGGGTTCCATAAAGAAAGAAAATTCAAGGAATCTTTCCTACTTTCTCTGTTCACCTTTGGAGGTCAGCATGCAAATTTATAATAATAGTACTACTTATGTTTAACCTCAGCTGCTTCAGCTGACTTCATGTCTCTAGAGAGGTTCAGATTTGAAGGTGATTTTCTTAAAGTCATAGATCAACAGAACTGAAAATGCATCTGTTACGCTCAATACAGCCCACATTTTGTAACTCCCAGTTTGTGCGCAAGCTTCCAACAACATCTTTCTGTTATATGCTCGGAGTTCAATGAAAATATCTAGCTTGAAATCCTTCCCAGCCTCCATCTGCACTTGGTGGAAAGAAGAAAGCTCACTCAGAGGGCAGTTCTGTAGCATCTGATTTCTGTCTTTTGGCAAAATATAAAACGCAGATTCTGATCCAGGAGATAATAGAGGTTTAATTCTAGAATGCTCTCTTATAAGCAAGAATCTCAGACCTGTGCTGCCCATTTTCACGTAGCAGGAAAGAAACTGCCTTTGTCGTGAGCTCTCCTATAGAGGGGAATGCCCAGTGTTCAGAGGATGTACTTGAGCCTTTATCATTAATGTTTGCGTTACCCTGGGAGGAAAAGCTGCAAAGGCAGAGATTACAAACTCTGTCTGACAAAGGGGTCATCTGAAGGGAAAAATTAGGTAGACCCAGGCAAGGAACAGGCAAAGTGAAATAACACTTCCTGCTTCTTCCTCATTCTACTGGGTGATCTCAATGGCAAGATGAAGACAATTAATTTCAGATTCTATTAAATATTAAAACCTTGAGCTAATTTCAGTAAATTTTGAGATGCTTTTTTGCTCATCTCAAAACAGTAGGTAATTTTAGTTAATTTCAGTGTGATTCACTGGTATCAAACACGGTACTCAGCACTTAGCTAAAATATGGATTGATTGGTCTATTGATCCATCTAACTACCTGAAGTATAGAATCAGGTGATATAAGAGGAATTAATAAGAAGAGTAATCTATTATTAAGAGGAATCACATAGGTCTTGTGTTACTACCACATCTTAATCTACCAAAAGTATAAATTCAAATAAAACATCAAAATAAAAACCAAGTATCCTGAAGTAAATTAATATCCAACTTATGAATATCATAATTGGAAAGAGGGAAGGAACACATAGGGAAAGGTTTCTTTATTATTTTAATGTTAACAAGATCAACTTGAAATATTCCATTATAGCTTTAAGACCTGCTTTATATGTTATAAAAAAAAATGTAGCTGAAGAGACTGTTACCTAGGGAAATTTGCATATGTAAATTAACATACAGTGGGCATGTCATTCCTATCATTCCTGGATTTTTCTGTTTCATTGATAGTTATTCTGTGTAAGAATGATCTGTGTACAAATTAACACATTTTTCTGTACAGTTCTCATTTTTGTCAAGGTTTATTAATTTAATAACTAATCGTTTTCAGTCCCATGGTATTATAGTTATTTGGAGCTGGCCAGTTCCCATAAGCTATTAGGCCTATAATTTTAATTTTAAGTAAAGTTTATATTCAACATAACTGCAGAATAAATTAAATGTCAAATCGCTATTTGCTTTTTGGGTAGGATTTCATAGCTGTGATATATAAAGTAGAAAATTTTTCCAAAAATTTAGCACAGAAATTAGACTAATTGAAATTGGTTTGAATTTCACTTTATTACTTGTTTTGCTAATACATAAATCAGTTTCACAGTAGTATTATACACCTGTGTTTTATACTAGTGATAACACATATTTGTATATAATACATATATATATATATTTCTTTTTACTAATATAAGAATGGCAATTCCTGTACAGTCTTACTGGAATGTAAACCAAAGACACTATAGACCATTGGCAAGACCAAATGGCTATTCTTGGGTAGAAAGCTGATCTAACCAGGGAATTCTTTCTTTTCTAAGGTATAAATAAATCCTGCCTTCCTATGTCTGTTTTTCTATTCCCGGAGAGTGTGAATCATTCTCAGTCAGGGGTTTTCTCATCCCTGTAAAACCACCTGAGGAGATATGAGAGAGGAACAACAATACTGATAGCTAGTTTTTGGGATAAGACCATGGAAAAAAGAACTGGTAACTGTGGTATGAATTTTAGAGTCTGAATTGAGCAAGCTGTAAAACAAATTGCTCAATGGCCAAGTGGTATCTGAATGGAAAGGAAAGCAGTACTGAGTGTGCAGTTTGCAGTAGGCAAGGTTTAATTATTTAATGCTTGGTTCAGGAACCAACCATGACTTGACCAAGCAATTCTAATTAATTTATCTCTTTGGTCATTACAACACCCTCTACAGTAAGCTCATTAGCAGAGTCAACATTCTCATACATGAACTTCATAGTTGGGAAAGAATCAGTATGTATCCCACAGTGACCTTATATAAAGCAAGTATTTGTATGCTGAAGCAAAAGAGACATTCTTAAAGGGTTTGCGGTGTTGCTGTATGCTACATGGAATTCCCTCAAAAATTAACTTTCTTAGGGTGTAATTTCTTCCTGAGAACAATGAATTCAGTGTGCATGCAGGGCAGATTCAAATCATCACCCAATGAACTGCATGAAATTGCCAGCTGAATATATAGCATTTGTTACCATGTGCATATATATTGTTAAATGATTCTGTGGTCAAGGTCCTTCAGTTTTACAATGTTTTTGTATGAGAATGCTCTAGGAATTATATGAAAAATGTGATATAATTGAGTTAACTTCTGCCCTTTCACTGAAAGAAAAACAAAGTTTTGAAAATGAGATAACTGGTCTTAAAGAGCTAGGGAAGAGGACTGCAGGGAAGGAGAAGACTTCCTTCCAAATCCTGTGTCACTGAAAGGCTACATTAGTTTCACATTGAAGTCATTTGGGTCAATTGCTTTTCCAGATTTTAACATCCCATGGAATTGCCTTGTCAGTGTGACAACCAAGAGAAAATGGGATAGGAAAAGGGAGGAAATTACAAAGCTGAGAGGAAATTATATCAACTTAGCTTGTCAGAACTATAAACTGTTGCACCCTGGATCAATTACCAACATTAGCTGAGGTTGTTCCTCAAGAGTATGAGCCAGATTTTTGTAGGTGAATCAGGAGTTGGAAACCAGGGCTACAGTGATTGACCCCAGAATTCCAGACCTTTCTTTTTCCCTCTGTCTCTATCTTGTTTAGTTTAAACTGGGTACAAAATATTTTAGGAGGGGAACAAAGAGAATTATGACTCAGGATAGTAATCAGGGGATCAGCTCACAGCTCTGAGAGAAAAAAAAAAAAAAAAAATTCTTCCTGGGATGTTTGGGTGAAAGCCTGTTATATGTATCTTCAAAGCTAAGATTACTAGAAGAGCTTGTTAGAGGAAAACAACCCAGTAGTCATAAATATTTCTTTATTGAAAAAGTCTTTTCCCAAATAAATTATTAAGTCTGGTGCTAAATTGTTTAGGCTTATGAAGATTTAGGTAATTTAAGCATAGTAAACATTGGAAATGAAGACTCCTAGGAAGGAATCTCAAAGGGTTATATGACAACTGAGTGGGAGACTATAGGCATTATGTTTACCTAAATATGGACTTAGTTGCTTAAAAATGCAGTAGGACCACTTTGTGAACCTAATCTTTCTCATAGCATCACTGACACTGACATCAATAAGACACAGAAAAGTTACCTAATAAAAGTATACATAATTGCAGCAGATGTGAAACCAAGGCATTTAGAAGCTTTGTTTTGTTTTGTTTTGTTTTGTTTCTATTGGAAAAATATTCTCAAGTGCTATTATGAAATCTTCAAATGCAATATCTATTATAAAATATTTTGTAAACAATTATGGAGTTTTTGAGATTTTAGTGTCTTTTTTTGTTTTGTTTTGTTTTTTTGTTTGTTTTTTGGTTTTTTTTTTGATTGATTGATTTAAATTCTTTTGCTATTCAGCATGAACTGTTCTGTCAAGAATGTCATATTTTGTGTATTTTTCTTTAATTTGTATGTTTTTTTTTCAGACTTCATTGTGTATCTGTTCTAACAAACACACTGGAAAAGTGATATTTTCCAAAAAAATGTGCATAATTCAAAATGGAATTTATTGCTGTCATGCTTGTTAACCTTTTCTATTTTGTTTACATAGACTTTTGTGAAATCAAGTTATAGTTATTTCAATGATGAGGAAAACGAATTATAGTGTTTCATGTATGAATACTGAAGAAAATGATTTTGTATTGAAATGTACAAATAGTCCCTTTGGAAGGGTATATACCCTATTATTTAATCAGATGTGAAAAATAATGATGTGATTTATACATGTTATGCAGATTAGCTAACAAAGATTGAATTTCATATATTTCAATAACTAAACATAATGTAAGCAAACAAAATAGCTAAATAATCACAACTGTAAAAATGTCCAATAAATTTCTATATGCTTCTCTTATTCTTTAATAAAACAAGAAAAAAGCCTCTGATAACTGATGCTTTTCTTACTCTTTATGCTATCCTGCTACATATTTTTTTCTGTGAACAGACTTACGAAGCAAGCAGATGCAATTTTAGTATTTCTGAAATAGGTGAAGTCATCTTTAATCTTAGTTTAAGCTTTCACTGGCTACTACAGAATTTAGGAAAAGCTCTTGTTTGTTTTTCTTTATATCTCAGTTTCTATTTAGTGCTTTCCAAAGTTCTAGAAAAAGGTTTAGTCTAGTTCCTGTTAAACTACGTCAGCCTAAATTAAGAACAACAGAAAGATTAGATTTAGATATTTCCTTCTTTGTTGTCACCCTGTTGCTTTCTAGAGAGCAAGGTCAAAAGTTATTCTGTAGTTTTCTCTTCCAATCAGATATTTGTTCCGTTACAGAAAAATAAAAAAAATATAAAAGTAAAAATAAAGGCATGTCTTTAGATGTCAGAGAAAAGAAATTACAACCGTAGTTGAGAATTTTTAATCTGATGAAATAGATGGGAAGAAAATGATGGACCTTTTGTTTATTTTAAAACAGGAAATAACGGTCTACTGGCATCAGTCATATGCAAACTTGCCACTGTGAATGTTTGTTTGAGTAGATTTCATTTGTGGCCACTGAAAATTTCAGATGGTTTCATTTAGACAGGGTCTGGATAATACGGACAAGGAAAAAGAAAACGCTATATACTTATATAACTTATATACTTAGTAGGTGTTAAAAGCAAACTTTTTTTTTTTTTTAGAGATAAGGAGCTGGAGTCTCTTAAATCCAGAGACAGGTAACTTCAAGACTTCTTTTTTTTTTTTTAAAACTTAAACTTTTTTTATTTAATTGTTTTTAAATTAAAATTTTTTTTTTTTTTGTTTTTTTTTTTTTTTTGAGCCTTCAACTGTATTTTGGTTTGCTTTCTTTGGATTCACATGAAAATATTCTTTAAGTTGCTACATTCAATGACACTTGCTATCTTACCAGCAGGCTATTGAGGCTCAGGTCTTCCCATTGACCAGGTAAGAGAACCCTTTATCTTAAAAGTAACTTTTCCTTTAGTTTCTGCTACGTTCCTTTCTTTTTCTTCTTATTTTTAATTGTAACCCTCTCATTCACTTCCTAAAGCAACCTACAAACAAAAAATGTAGAAATATTACAAACATATAAAAATAAGAAAAAAGTAACAACAAAAATTACTAAAGTTTTATATACCTATAAGAAGGACAGATCTACTATTGAGGGAATAGAAGACCAAAAATTTACCAATGAACATTTAAATTCTCTTTGGAGGTTAAAAATTTTAAAATTAAAATTAAAAACAACAACAATAATAATAAATGGATAAGTAGGTAAAGAATATTAAACATGGCACAAAAAAAGCTTAACTATAAAAGATAAAAAGCAGCAGTTACTCAAACTGCCTGAGATAATTGCTTGCATACAGCAATAGCAACACTCCCCCTAATGTCTTAGACTCGAGACCTGGCACATTCTGATAAGGTTCATGATCGAGCTTTTCACATTTGGGTTTTCTTCCAGACTCTTTCACATTCCCCTTCCCTGACATTTACAGCTGTTTTGAAGAACTTTGTTATCAGCTGCTCAGCTGGGAGAAAAACACATAGTAGGTTGGATATTTAAATTCCTCTCAGCTCTAATCTTTTCACCTTGTCAGGAAATAGGGCAGAACCACCACCACCACCACCAACAATAAAGTTGATGCTTTAAACCGAGACAGTTCAACTCTAAATTGCATCATCTACTTTTTTGTTTGTTTGTTTGTTTTTCTCCCTCTTCTTTTCCATGGTGGTTGCACTGAAGAAGAATTAAACTCATGACTTGAATGGTATCCTTCTGCCTCTGTCCAGGTGTTCACACATCAGTTACATACAGATCAGTATATGTTCTTCCTTTTTGTCTTAAAGTAATAGCAGTAATGACATATCAAAACAGAGAGGCATACGACATTAGTTTTTGATGGCTTATAGACTCCATATGTTCATCCAGAGGCCTTACTAACTTATTTCAATTAGCACATCAAGCATAAATTTTAAATATTGCCAAGACAGAGACAGAGAAAATGCAAAACCAAAGTTTTCTTTCTTAGGTGAGATTATATTGAGACTGTAATGAAGCTGCCAAAGTAATCTGAATGCTTTAGTGAGAAGTGATGATGTCCTTCCTGGATGACTGATTTTCTGTTGGTGGCCTGTCATAATTTATAAAACATAACCCATAGAGCAGTGTGAAAAAATTAATATCTGGAGGGGCCAATGTTTATCAGAGAACCCAGGAAGACATCTGCTAAGTACAAATAATGCTGTAGGGTCATTGAACACCACTGAGTTTTAGATGTTCTGTCTCAAATTCCTTCATGATTTAACTACACCTGATCTCTTTGGGGAAGAAACGGGACTTGTTTGTGGGGTTGCATTAGCAACAATAATGGTTTAGAATTGTTAATAATCCTATATATAGGATTTTTTTTTTTCTTTTATTAACTGAGTTGGGCATCTTATACAAATCACTTCACTTTTTGTGCCTTGTTTCCATAGCAAACCTATGCCTATGGTCTCTAATTAGAGAAGCTTTCTGGGGCCAGTAATGGTCAAATACAACTTTTGTACAGGACCTGTATGAAAAAAGCAGAAGCTATAACAAAAAATAATTAAGACAAATTACTTTTGAAAAGCACATCGGTACTCAGAAGAGGTAACTTCAAGTCATATTTAGGCTACGGTATACTTTTTATCTTGACAGTTCTAAAATTTTTTTTTGTTGTTTTCAGTTTTACAGATAAGTAAATAGCTAAATCGAGTGTTTTGAACACTGCTAGACAATATGGGAGTACTTGTGTATTACAGAAGGGTTCAAACATTTTCTTAGCTTTTCTTTAGTTTATTTTTTTTAGTTTACTAGGACTTTTATCTAGTTAATTAGAAATGTTTAGGGCAAATGTTTGATATCTGGAGATGGAAAGAACCAGCTTCATGTTGTATAGAAGCACATGGGGAAAAAAAAAAAAAAAATCACTATAGGCTTATATAAGGTTATTATATAAGGTCTTTCACAGCTTTGAGGAGTTCCAGAATGTTTGTGTGATCACATGGAAATTTCTAACAGAAATCTTTCAGCTGAGGAAAAACTATGAAATATCTACAGATGTCAGCTTTAGTCTTCAGTACCAAACAAAATAAAAGCTAATCTTTCCTGTCCAATGGATAGATAAATATTCTTCTGCCTTTCTTAGAAATTCAAGCTCACAGTTAACATTAAAAACATCAGAAGAAAAAGCAACCCAACTAGTTTACTGAAGATCTAAAACTTAAATATATATTCAGAAAACAAGTGAGGACTAGGCCACAGACTTTCTTGTGCGATGAAGAGCTCAAAGGAAAGATGCTAACAGTGAGACTATCTTTACTCATTGATTTGTGACTATGTTCGAGAAAATAATGGGGGTATATAACAAATTTAATGTGGGGGATGTATATGTTTTTTTCCATTGCATTTTAGAAATCTTTTCATGAGAGGAACTGTTGACACATTATCTTTCCATGGCACACAATTCTTCTTTGCATACCAACACATATTGTGGATAATCCTGTTTGCATCCTTTCTCTTTATCTTTTCTGTTCAGTTCAACCAGAAGAAACAACAACAGTTTCAGAATTCGCTGTCATAAGGAAATGCTTAATTAATTTATTTATTTATTTATTTTTCCCAATTTCTTTGTAGGACTGGTACTATGAGCAGAGATGTTGGTCTTACCAGAACAACAACCAATTCAATCATAATCTTCTTTTTCTATATTAAAATCATTTCTTGTGTTGTCAAGGTAAGATTTTATGAGAGGTTTTTTACTCCATCATTTATCTTTTCTATGGAGAAAGACAGTTGAGTGACAGCACTATTAAGACATGTGACAAGATGGCATGTGGTATTATTACCAGTGTCTTACTAACAGAAGTCCATGGTGTCTTGTAATTTCTTGAAGAAAAAGGAAAACAAAGTTTAATTTTGTTCCAAAGGGACAATTCACAGGGGAAAATAAGTAAATAAATAAATAAAAATGAGAGACAGAGAAGTACTCGCAACAAGAGCACAGTCAAAGTTGTGATAGTAGATACAGGTTCATTTTTTTTTTTTTTACTGGCAGTATAAACTAATCAATCTGCTTATGCCCTCACAAATCTGTATAACGTCCATATTGTTGTATGAGCAAGAATACACTTTTTATCTTTTTATTTCTATGTGTATTCCACGTTCCTACCTTTCATTCAGAGTGGACTGGCATTGCAGAAATTTTCTCTATGAAATGTTAGTGATGGTAGAAATCATCCCTATAAGCTGGTTCCGAGATCATTGCAATATTTGCAGATTTTCATTGCACTGTTTTTTTTTTTTTTTTTTCTTCGTTATATTGATCCGTTACTCAATACTTATCCTTCAAGTTTCACCTGTGTGCCAATTAAAGGTATGCATTTCAGCACATTTCAGTTTCTGAATTTTATTTTTCAGTTGAAATTTTCCTTTTTTGCACTTTAAATTTTTAACTATTTGGTTAACTCATATGTACTTTGGTTAATTTTCTACAAATCCTACTGTGTGATAGTCCATTCTTTTTTTTGCCATGTGGGGTGTTTCTAAGTCTGAATTACAAGATATTTTCCTTCTGTAAGCTTTGATTAGCAGGCCTGTTAACTTCTCACTGTTTATCTTAAAAGCTCAGGATGGAACATATGCATCTCATTTGCAATAGCATATAAGTCTAAGAGGATGCTCATTTCTACAATGAAAAAGAAAAAGAAGAAAAAAAAAAAAAAAAAGGCAGTAATTCAAAATTGTGCCACTATGAATTCAGATAAATTTAGGAGGTTTTCTGAATCAGAGAGGGGAAAGGATTCAACAGGAGATTTAGAATTGATTCTATTGATTAGAAACAAGACAATCATGATTCTGCAACTTAGTTTGTTGACTTGTTAATCTCTCTTGCTATCAGAATGTTGAGGAGACTGAGGAAAGCCCAGGTGTTCTTTAATTCCCAGCCTCTTCAGGGAAATGCTTTCAATGTCTTTATTAAGCTGTGTGGGTGATAAACTGTTTTCAAATATTAAGATGTTTGCTCAGCTGATAGTGAAAAAGAGAGAGACAAGTAGACACTGCTCTGCTCTTGATGGTGTTATGAAGGAAATTACTTGTGAGAGGGGCTGGAATTGTGAATTGTGCCACTGCTCACCAAACTGGGGTGTGCCAGATGCAGTTTCTGCTTTCTTACAGTCCTGAAGGGAATAGTCAGAAACAAATTTTATTTCACAGGGAGTGCAGGAAGTTGTAGACTGTCTATGTTTTATAGCTCCAAACACATTTTGCTGTGGTAGGGGTTCCAATAAGGTGCTACTTATGCTGGTTTTGTTATGCATTTTTTTGTATGATATATGCATTGACCTGGAAGTTGAGATCAGCAACTGAGACATCCATTTATTTCATATAAACAAAGAAACAACTACTTGTTAATAACAACTTCTAATTTACACAATCTGGGCTGGCTTTAGATCAGTGTCATGAAGAAGGTAACTTATTCTATAGTGACTTTTTTAACTGTTTCAGAATAAGAAATGAGCAGGACAAGAAAGTAAAAATAAAATAAAACAAAACCAGATTTTTTCAATAAGGAGATAGTAACAAAACACCATTCATTTATGATAATGACATTAATATGAGGATTCTATGCTTGAAATGAGTCTTAGTCTTATGTGTAAACAAAATTTGCCACTGGAATAGCTGGCCACATCTGCACTGATACCAATGGAGCTTTAGAAGTTGGCAGCAAAGCAAATCTGCTTCTTTCCTTTGGTGATTTTGGTCTTAAGTCATGATATTTGCTTTGTAACACCAGTAATAAGTGTCATACTAAGCATACTAATGCCCACAGTTTTGGTGCAGTTCCTGTGCATACAATTGGCTAATTAGTCACCCAGCTGCTACATACAGATATGGAAACACCACAGGCACATCAGGACTAACCAAGATGTGCAGAACTGCATGACCTAACATTTGCATAAGGTCCCAAAATGTTCACTTGCACATAATGTTCTGAGATAGGAGATGTGGTGGAAGAGAGAAGCTTATGTGCATAGCTGACTTTATATACATTGCTTGAAGAAACAACTATTCTGTTTCCTCCCTGAGCTGTAGAGAAAAGTTTTCTAAACAGTTTAAAATAGTTTCACGAGAAGAATCAGATTTTGTAATTATTTTTTCTTTAATACCATTTAATTTGACAGATTGTATCAGACTATTTGATATAGGCAAGTGGCACACCTATTTCTTTCACAATTTATTTATATTTTGCAAGTGCCATCTCAAATGCATTTCCCTGCTGGACAGATAGTGTTTGACATGAATACGATATGACAGTTTGAAATAATTACAGAAAAGTTTGTAAGCCCAATTTGGCCATACATTATATGTTACATACTGTACTGCAAACCCAGACCTTATACTGGAGTGTGCCATGGGCACTGGTGCTGCTGCTGCACTGGTGAGGATGGCTCCAGGGAAATGTGTGAAAGTTAAATCACAGAATCATCTGGGTTGGAAGAGACCTCCAAGATCACCGAGTCCAACCTCTGACCTAACACTAACAAATCCTCCACTAACCACATCACTAAGCTTTATATCTAAATGTCTTTTAAAGGCCTCCAGGGATGGTGACTGTGGTGACTGAACCACTTCCCTGGGCAGTCCATTCCAATGTCTAACAACTCTTTCAGTAAATAATTTTTTCCTAATATCCATATATCCATCTATCCAAATCAAACTGTCAATTCATTATATAATGAGTCAGTTCAGTGGGCTAGTGCTTATATTGTGACTTAGCAGAGGTGGCAGTGTTCAGGTTTGAAGTCTTGTGTTGAACTTGAGATCTCTGAGGAATTCATCCAGATACAGGGCTACTTACCTGGGCTAATGGAAAAAAGAAGATACTTGATGGAGGTGTCTCTTGGCAACAACTAGATAAAGAACTTGAAAGTATGAATCTGTAAAATTATATAAATAATAAAACAATGTGATGTATTAATAACGTTATAAATTAATTATAAAAAAAGTTTGGATGAGGCCCTGGGCAACTTGATCTAGTGGCTGGCATCCCTGCCCATGTAGGGTGTTGGAACTAGGTGATCTTTAATGTCACTTCCAACCCAAGATGTTCTGTGATTCTATGATTCCATGAAAACTGATGATCTATCACTTCAAGGACTTCAAGTAACCTCACATGAAGTATGTTCTGTAAGGGCAAAATCGTTAGATAACACAGATTGTTTTCACTTCTACAAGTCTATGAAAAGCTAGAAAGCAATGTAATTATTTACCACATGGCTAAGTGCAGAAAGCCTTTAGCTATTAGGGCGGTTCAGATTCATAACAGTGGAAATTTTGTTAATTTGAATTCTCAATTCCATTCAAAAAGTACAATTAGGACCATTACTTTCATGCATGTCACCTATTGACTTCGAAGGAAAAGGAACAAAGAGACCTAGATGTGTAATAGTATTTAAATTTTGTTCATTTCTCTTTGCTTTCTACTCTGATCACAGATATTATACATAGTTCTATCCACTTTTATGTTTTTATCCGATGGTCCATTTATTAATCTATAATATGACTTAGTGTCTTGTATCCAACATGTCATTTTACATGTACAAGCACTAAAGTTTGAAAACACATCCTATAGAGAATGTAGTTGCATATTTGAGTTTTTTTTTTTTTTTTTTTTTTTTTTTTTTCTAGGTCTATGGGACATTCTGAAAGGTTATAAAAGCCTTACAGTAGCAATTACCAATGGAGTGCCTCGAATAACACACCACGAAGCCAGGCAGATGTCTAGAGTTTGAGAGACTAATTATCATTGATGACTTTGAGGTAGTTCAGACAAAAAAACAACTATACAGGAGTTATTTAGGTACTGTCTGGCTTACATGTGCTCAACACCTTCAAGGAGAGGGGAGTTCCCCCCAGTTGAAAGCCACTAAATTGTACAGACCATGAGCTAACACGGGACTTTTAGGGAAGTTCAACAGCTGAGACTAGTTATGCCTAGAGCCTCTGAAACCAGATTCATTTAAAGCTAAAATGAACAAAGGTCTGTTGAGCAGTATCCAAAATGAGGAACAAGGAACAGAGACAAGAGCACAACATGAAAATAAAGTTTTGTTTCCTGTTGCTTGTTGTTTACAGATTTAAAAGCTTTATAAATGGGAACATAGCCAGAAATAGCAGTGCTTTGGATTGTTTTAGTTGAACCACAAAACTAACAAAAAGCTACTGAAATGTTGATCCTACAAAGGGATTTATATTCTTCTATATTCTATACTTACATCCAGAGGCATGTTTAGTCTAGCCTCAAAAAGGGCAATATTATAAATCCAAATTGGGCGTAAGAATCTATTTAGGGTTGTAAAAATCCAAAACATTCGGACAGGTACATGCAAACAAAAGCACAAAAAATACTCAAGCAAAGCCAAGGAAAATGTAAACCAGTAAATAAGACTGAAAAGATAAGTAAATTGGAAATATTGTGGTGCCTTTCATCCCAAGAAGCTGATGAAAAAGATATCCAGAGCAGTTTAGCAGGAAGAATATTCAATGTCAAGAATATTTGCGAGGAGGCGTGTTTAATTATAGAGTGGCTGTCTAAAGGAAGAAACATGGAAGATTTCAGTTTGCTTAAAGATTATTTTTGAAAACATATTTCTGCTTCTATTTTCAACCCCTCCCATATTCCTCTCCTTCCTACACTTCTGACAACTAGCAGGTGTGTGTAAGTTTTTATTATTATTATTATTATTATTAACACTATTTGTATTACTATAATTATTACTGAAATGTTTGTTTTATACACAATGACTCTGCTTGGGCAGCCTTTTTTTTTTTTTTTTTTTTTTTTTTCTGTTAATGATAGCATACTGTTTTTGTAATAGTTTTGAAAATGTTGAGACATAGCTCTTATTAAGTTCACACACTAAGATCTTTGCATCCAAAGAAACTCTTTTCAGAGAGTAGTAATTACTTATAGTAACTACTTAGCCAATCTATACATGCCTTTCAAGAAGTGTTCAGGTAACTGCTTAATTCCTCATAGCAGCGCTTTGTACTATGTACTGTGTACTATAAAAAGATTTTCCCATTCAAGAACTTTGATAAATACTAAGGTTAATTAACTTTACCTCACCAGTTGCAAAGGTGTTTTTTGACAGAGATGGTATATATACCTGTACCTTAAATATATATATATATATATATTTTCATAGAAGACTATATCTTTGAAAAGCAGGAAAAAAAAAAAAAAAAAAAAAACAACAAAAAAAAAACAGAACTATTGTATGAATTTCCTTATTTATTTATTTATTTATTTAACCAATTCCTTTGAAATAAGCTGTTATTAATAGTCTAATAGTCTGTATAGATGGCCACAGCTTTTAAAAAATTGCTTCTCTGAAAGACCAGTGAATATCAAACATAGTCTGGAAGAAAAAAAAAAAAAAAAAAAATCAGCTTCAGTGGAATCAGAGTAGTTTAAACTCAAAATATAAAGGAAGAAAAAAGATTATAATAACTATATTATTATTATCATCTTCCTCATTATTGTTAATAATATGATCACCAGACTGCTAATCTTGACTTTCACAGACTTTAAAGCACTCATCCTATCACTGAATGATAGACAGAGTTTAACAGAATAAATTAAAATGTAGTTGATACTGTATTACTGCAGGACTTAATAAGGTTATACCTTAATAAAAACATTTTAAAATCTCAGCAGATGGCGAGATTCTGGAACAAATTCATTTTCTCTTCCAGAAGTTTTTAGTTTCTTTATTCAGGGAAGTTGTACTTGACTGATATTTCTATTAATTGATAAATAGAAACTAGTTTGATGTACTAGTTCATTGCTTCCAGAGCTACAGGCTTGTTGGGGGGAAGTAGATGTCATAACTTACTCTTTTCAGAAAACAGAATTAAAAAAAACTTAGTAATTGCTACTTTTCTTTGACATATTTATGCAATTACCAGAGCATTGAAATATCATTTAAATAAGAATATTTGCTAATTTAATATGCCTATAGTTTTAAAATGTGAGCAATTTCTATGGAACTGGATATCAGAACTGGAAATGAAAAAGTCTAAGTCTTGAATTTTATTTATTTATTTATTTATTTATTTTTCTCACAGTTAAGTTAGTGTCGTTAGTTTATATCCATCTGGACCACTTTCTTTATTTCTTTTTGTTTCCTCTTCTTCCAGATCTAGCAGTTACCTGAAAGCAGCCACAAGCACTTTGCTTACAGAGCTGGATTTACCAGAGAGGATCCAGAGGTCTTTCCATCTTTTTGCCCTCTAGATCCCATTAAGTTGCTCAGCATATGTCCTTCAACCACATAAAAATGTATCTGGAGCTGTATTATCAACCACCTCTCCTTTTTGTTGTGGATTTTATTGTAAGAAATTAAACACAGTCTGAAATTCTTGACCTTTAGCAAAGCTTTTCATTTCTCTGGTACTTTATACTTTAGGAGGGGGAGGAAAAAAAGAAAAGAAAAAAAAAAAAAAAAGGAAATCAAAACCATATGATGGAATCAAAACCAACCAGTTATACTAAACACAGGTGGGTGAGGGGGAGAATCCTTTGCTGCCACTCATAGGCAATTAGCTTACAATAGAGAGTCATGCCATGTCATTAGTTGCTGTCCTCTAGATAATATTGCTGCCTTCTCAACAAGCACACACACACACAATGTGCTCTAATCAGCTAATTACTGGTATATTTCTATCTTATGCTAATGCACAAATTGAATTAGTAAGTAGACAGATAATGCCACAAACCTCCAAACCAACTTTCACAATGAAATGGTTTATGATAAATTCCTCTTTGGGCTACAAAGGCCCCTTTGCTTTGTCCACACATATGTATTATGTAAGAGAAACAACTCATTATACACAGACATTTCCATAGATAAATTTGACCAAAGGACTTTTCAGAAGACTGCCCCACTCTGGGTGTGGATTGGGGTGGTAGTAAATGGTGCTCAGCCTCTGTTTTCTACCTATTTTCATTCATCAGGAGTTTAGACAACTCTGCTCTCTAGGATCTGTTCTGAATATCATTGTGCAAAAACTTCATATATTCTCTCCCCAATTTTTCAGTTTTATATTATGTCATGTTATTTAGTTTCAGCTACAGGACGCTAGTGCTTTTGGTGTTTGTTCAGATGGGATATTTTGACATGTTATAACCAACATAAAATTCTGTATTTTATGTCATTTGTTTATATAGAAATACTATAGCAAATGTATCGTTGCCATTATTTTGTCATTTAAGAACATCTCACCACATTTTTTTTTGTTGTTTCCAGATCTATCTTTATTTATATATATATATTTTTCCTTTTCCTTTTTTCCCTTACCCAATTATCAGCTATTCCAAACCAAAAACTAGTCTGGCAGTTTGTCAGTGTCAGAACAAAAAAGCTTTCTCCTGAGATTTTTGGTATTTCTGAATCTATTCCCAGCCAAATAATGTTATAAAGTCTTACTTTACTTTGTATTCACTTTTACTTCCATTAAATATATAATAAAATATATATATATATTATATATATATATTTTTTTTTTTCCAGGAAACATTTTGATTCAAATGCTGTTTTATTTATTTCCAAGGCCAGTGATTCAAAAATTAGTACTGAACGCACTTGTTTTTTATTAGAATAAATTATTAGTTTTTAAAAAGTAATATGCTAGTAAGTATTCATAATTATTACATTTATTAATATTATATAAAGTTGAGAAAATCCAAAAGATATTTCTTAAAATTTGGAATCTATAATTTTGTTGTTAAAAGTATATATTTACACAAATACTTTCTAATAATAATAATTAAAAATGACTACAACTAACACAAAATATTTTAATTATATATGCCTCAGAAATTGAAGTCTTATGTGATCTCATAATGTGAATGTATTTCTGCTGTAAAATTCGATGAAATTCTATGCTCTAGACAAAAATGGGTTTCATCTCATATCAGAATGTGTTTAAAAGACTCATGTAGCCTGTTTAATTACTTTCTTTCACCATTGGCCATGATTTTAATAATTTGCAGTAACTTACATTTCACAGGTGTGCTTGTATGTTTGTTTGTTTTTCACTCAACATAAAACAGTAAAACACACTCTTCCTGTTTTATTAGCATTCTGCCATCTCGGCAGATTACTTTCCTTTTGCGGAGGAAAGGCTGAAGAGTTGAGATTGAGAAGCAGAGGGCATGGAGAAGGCCACCTACTGAAATTAGCTCTTTCCAGTCCACCACCAAGCTCAGTCTTACAAGTGTCCAAGATGAAGTTGCTTTCTTTGAGAGCTCCAATATCACCACTGACCCAGCAGTGTAATTGAATATGTTGATGTTGAAAGTCCCAAAGAACTTGCTATATATGTAATAAAGAGCCACGAACACCAGCTGCTCCTCACTTTCCTTTTCTTTGTGCTTCTTTGCTGGTTGGGGAATTCATCTTAATACGTATGGCAAAGATAAAAGGAAAAGGCATACATAGTGATAATGTCTCCATGCTACTTCTTTTAGAAGATACTGCATGAAAGTGTTAGAAATTTTCTTGGCACTCACACTCAAAGACATGTGTCTGACCAATATGTTAGCAGGCATGAAGCCATTTGGCAGATGGATATAAGCACACTTAGCCAATAAATATGTTCATTAACTGTATATGTTGAAGGCATAATATTCACCTGGGGAATTGAAAATGGAGTTCTTTCCATATTTATTTCTACACCCATGGTAAAACTAGCAGATAAAAAACTCAAAGTCCAATGATTTAAGTTATAAAAATTAGAATTTATTTCAAGAAATTCATATTTATATTGCCTAATTTGACTTGAAGACTGTTGCTTTAGAATGGGGCCTTTGAGGTATGTATTGCCATTTCTAGCATCATTCTGACTGTCACCTGGTCACAGATAATTTGTATAAGCTTATCTAAACTGGTAATAAATTTAAATAAATAAATAAAATCATATTGAAAAACTTTCCAAAAATTGGACAGAACTGTTTCTTCTCTAAAGACTTGTTTAGCTCATTTTTGCTTAGGAAGACCAAAAGTCATCAAAGTAAACTATAATTTTAATTGATTATAAAGTGTTACAACTCAAACATAATCTCATTATCCCATTAAGATTTTTCTTCCCATACTAATTTGATCCATTTAAGAAATTATGCAAAAATAAATAATAATATTATTATTTTCTCCTAAACTGAAAATTAAGCTCAGTTCATCAAGCAGCTTCCAATTCTTTCAATCACCCATTGGAAACTGGAGTAAATATAATCATTCTATCTGACTCTCCACTCTTGAACTGATTTCTTACATATTCCCTCTCATCATTACACCTAACTACAAAGATGAAATATGTCCTCCGAAAATAAATAAATAAATAAATAAATAAATGAGGTCCTGGTTACAAAGGTGACTGTTTCTAAAACTAAATATCATGAAGATAATGAATTTTCTGATTTAAGAAATCATGTTCTGAATAATGTCTAACTCTCCTCAGCTGTATATATAAAGAAACAGATTTACTCCCAGTGAAGGTTCATGAAAAGTCTTTAAGGCTTCTACTGCTTCTCTATATCCTCTAGATCTGTGTTGGAATAAATCGGTGTGAAAAAAAAAAAAAAAAAAAAGGAAATGCATTCTTATCTCTTTTCTGTGTACATGGTTACTATTAAGTCTGACACAAGTTACTATTAAGGCTGACACAAGACACAAGCATAAGGACAGAATGCACACCTCTTTTTCGGTCATCCCTTCCATTGTTTGCAGTCACATTTTGAATTCCTTTTATTAAAACAACATTTGAATATTAATTGAAAAGATCTTTCATATTTCCATGTAAGTGCTTGAAAACTGTTTTCAACTAAAAATAAATTAATTGTTTTATTTGATCTTAAATTGTACTGCCTCTGAGAGTTCTTACAAATTTGGTTAGTGTTGCTTCTTGTAAGCAGATGTGTTCTCTTTCTTTACCACTCCTTATGTTGTTATTGTATGTCTAACTATTTAACTTCAATAGCCTCAATTATTGTTTATGGTACTGCTTTCTTAGTGGATCTTGTGGAAGTATGCATTCCATATTTCAATTTATGTGTGTTTTTTTATAGATCAGTCTTTTGATATTATCTGTTATTTACATTCAACTATTTAATTTTGCTAGCATATACTTTTTAAACATTGTGTTCAGTGAAGACTGTAAGAAAAAAAAAAAAAATCAATTCAGATCCAGTCCTGCTCAAAGGTATTAAATAAATTCACTTAATAAATTAATTAAATAAGTATTTTCCATGAGAGGCTATAATTAAATGGGCTAGAAATAACACCATCCTTATGCAATAATTTCTATTTGGAAACTTAACATTACTTATAAAATTATATAGCATAAGTCTAAAGCACTGGGTTAGATAAATGTTACTGAATTCATTTTTTTTTTTTTTTTTTTTTTGGAGAAGAAAATGAATATAAAATGTAAATAGATTATTAAATATATTATGTTTCCATCTCTAGTTCATTAAATGAGCACACCATTATCCATATACACAGGGAATTTAGATGCCAAATTTCCACTGATTTGAAGTTGTCCCTTTACATTACTGTACATGTGTGTACATTCCTTAGGAATATGATTCCTTCCCTACAGGCTGACTTACTAACTTTTATTCTGGTGAGTGTTTCACATTGAACAAAGAAAGGGGATCATTTGATGTTTGTTGCCTACCAATAATATAATATCTAAGTTTAGCTGAACTGAAAGTTTGTTCACTGTAATTGACAAAACTGTGATTTACTGCTTACATTCCCTTTTTCCTAGGGCATTTATATAAATGTGTATATACCTTTGGAAATATTGTGGTATCTTAAATGAAAATGACAAATTGAACAACTGAGCAGAAGTATTTATTTATGTATTGAAAGATATATGTCTTCATTGAGAAGGTGATCCATATCCATTCTATTACAGGAACGTTGGTTGGAAAATAATTGAAGAAAAAAAAAAACAGCAAGAGGCTGTTTTGAAAAAAAAGCAAAAGCCCCCAGTATCAGAAATACTTATAATATTTTGCTATGCATTGAGAAGCTGCAATTAATTATTCAAAAAGAAACATGTTTGAATCTGACAGCCCATGGTTTCACATATTACAGTCACAGGGTGAATTTACGTAAATCAAATTTAAAATTGAGAGAGATAATGTTTTAATATCTGAGTATGCTAATGCATTATTTACCATCTTAAAGCAATTCAACAATAAATGCTAAATATGCAAACATTTTATAATTCCCTTTGTCTTCTGTAAACAGCAGCCCTAGTAGTCCCAAGGGTGGTTTCTAACTTAGATACACAAGGTCATCAAATCCTCGTAGGCTTCTTTTTCAGGTGCCAGATCTTGTGAAACTAAAATATGAGCTGGTGGTAGCAAGTCAGGGATCCTACCTCTTCTGTACCATGTATATGGGAAAAGCGAGTCACAAAAGCCAGCAGAGCAAGTGAGGCACTGCAGAAAGTAGTGGCATGGCAAGGCATGCTAGCTTTCTTCCTGCCTGTCTCAGGGACATGAGACATGTTTCTGCAGTGTGATGCAGAGTTTTGCTAGGGAACACTGAATGTGCTCTGAGTGAGCCAGTTTGTTTTACACAGTAAAGTGATGTGCCACTGAAAGATAATCATTTGGATTATCTGCAGCTGGTTAGTGAGCCCACCAGGGGTGGCGCCCCGCTAGACCTTCTCTTCACAAACAGGGAAGGACTGGTGGAGGATGTGATTGTCGGGGACTGTCTTGGGCAGAGTGACCACGAAATGGTGGAGTTCTCTATTCTTGGCGAGGCCAGGAAGGGGACCAGTAAAACCGCTGTATTAGACTTCCGGAGGGCTGACTTTGAGCTGCTGAGGACACTGGTTGGCAGAGTCCCTTGGGAGGCGGTACTGAAGGGCAGAGGAGTCCAGGAAGGCTGGGCGCTCTTCAAGAGGGAAATCTTAATGGCGCAGGAACGGTCTGTCCCCACTTGCCCAAAGACGAGCTGGCGGGGCAGAAGACCAGCCTGGCTGAACAGAGAATTGTGGCTGGAGCTTAGGAGGAAAAGGAGGGTTTATAATCTTTGGAAAAGTGGGCAGGCCACTAAGGAGGACTATAAGGATGTTGTGAAGCTGTGCAGGGACAAAATTAGAAAAGCCAAAGCCCAACTGGAGCTCAATCTGGCTACTGCCGTTAAAGATAACAGAAAATGTTTTTATAAATACATCAATACAAAAAGGAGGACTAAGGAGAATCTCCATCCTTTACTGGATGCGGGGGGAAACTTAGTTACAAGAGATGAGGAAAAGGCGGAGGTGCTTAATGCCTTCTTCGCCTCAGTCTTTAGCGGCAATACCGGTTGTTCTCTGGATACCCAATTCCCTGAACTGGTAGAAGGGGATGGGGAGCAGGATGTGGCCCTCACTATACATGAAGAAATGGTTGGTGACCTGGTACGGCACTTGGAAGTGCACAAGTCGATGGGGCCGGACGGGATCCACCCGAGGGTACTGAGAGAACTGGCAGATGAGCTGACCAAACCGCTTACCATCATTTATCAACAGTCCTGGCTATCGGGGGAGATCCCAGTTGACTGGCGGCTAGCAAACGTGACGCCCATCTACAAGAAGGGCCGGAGGACTGACCCGGGAAACTACAGGCCTGTCAGTTTGACCTCAGTGCCAGGGAAGCTCATGGAGCAGATTATCTTGAGAGTCATCACGCAGCACTTGCGGGGCAAGCAGGTGATCAGGCCCAGTCAGCATGGGTTTATGAAGGGCAGGTCCTGCTTGACGAACCTGATCTCCTTCTATGACAAAGTGACGCGCTGGGTGGACGAGGGAAAGGCTGTGGATGTGGTCTACCTTGACTTCAGCAAGGCTTTTGACACCGTTTCCCACAGCATTCTCCTCAGGAAACTGGCTGCTCTTGGCTTGGACTGGCGCACGCTTCGTTGGGTTAGAAACTGGCTGGATGGCCGGGCCCAAAGAGTCGTGATAAATGGAGTCAAATCCAGTTGGAGGCCGGTCGCTAGTGGCGTTCCCCAGGGCTCGGTGCTGGGGCCGGTCCTCTTTAATATCTTCATCAATGATCTGGATGAGGGGATCGAGTGCACCCTCAGTAAGTTTGCAGATGACACCAAGTTAGGTGCGTGTGTCGATCTGCTCGAGGGTAGGAAGACTCTGCAGGAGGATCTGGATAGGCTGCACCGATGGGCTGAGGTCAACGGTATGAAGTTCAACAAGGCCAAGTGCCGGGTCCTCCACCTGGGACGCAATAACCCCAAGCAGAGCTACAGGCTGGGAGATGAGTGGTTGGAGAGCTGCCAGGCAGAGAAGGACCTGGGAGTGATGGTTGATAGTCGGCTGAATATGAGCCAGCAGTGTGCTCAGGTGGCCATGAAGGCCAACAGCATCCTGGCCTGTATAAGAAGCAGTGTGACCAGCAGGGCTAGGGAGGTGATCGTCCCCCTGTACTCGGCTCTGGTGAGGCCGCACCTCGAATACTGTGTTCAGTTTTGGGCCTCTCGCTACAAGAAGGACATCGAGGTGCTTGAGCGAGTTCAGAGAAGAGCGACGAAGCTGGTGAGGGGCCTGGAGAACAAGTCCTACGAGGAGCGGCTGAGGGAGCTGGGATTGTTCAGCCTGGAGAAAAGGAGGCTCAGGGGTGACCTTATCGCTCTCTACAGGTACCTCAAAGGAGGCTGTAGCGAGGTGGGGGTTGGTCTGTTCTCCCACGTGCCTGGTGACAGGACGAGGGGGAATGGGCTTAAGTTGCGCCAGGGGAATTTTAGGTTGGATCTTAGGAAGAACTTCTTTACCGAAAGGGTTGTTAGACATTGGAACGGGCTGCCCAGGGAAGTGGTGGAGTCCCCATCCCTGGAGGTCTTTAAAAGACGTTTAGATGTAGAGCTTAGGGATATGGTTTAGTGGGGACTGTTAGTGTTAGGTCAGAGGTTGGACTCGATGATCTTGAGGTCTCTTCCAACCTAGAAATTCTGTGATTCTGTGATTCTGTGGATCTGGGAAACAGTACAAACACGTCAGTTAATTATCCCTGCTCCTCAGTTTACACAGCTGCAGTGCTCCAGGTTGTGAATGATGCCATACTGTATGGTGTAGGCATGCCCCTGGGACTCTCCTCTGAAGATACCTAATCCTGATTTCCTTTTTTCAACTTAGCCACCAAAAACCATACAGCTATTAGTCTTCAAAAACCATACAGCTATTAGTTCTTCATAAACCATACAGCTATTAGTCTTTCCAAAACCCAGCTTGAGCTATTGGAGTTTGAACACCTTCACTTCTATACATAGATTTATAGTTAACATCATTTTCAAATGAAAACTGGGAGAATTTCATTTCAGTATCTACCCTGCCTACATTAAGATATTTTAAATGGAGGAACTTTAATAATAGTAACTTATTCAGACTAGCTTCAAACTAACTATCCATAATGGTCTCTTGGTTCCCACCAATGAAAATCTTTCATTTTGTATGAAATATTCCATTTCCACTGGTGCAGGCTTTCCCCTTCTTCCAGGTGAGTTCCCTAAATGCTCAGGCAGAGGGAGGGAATAGGAGAAACCACAATCACAATTCCATACTTTTTCAGGGATGATAAACAAAATAAACCTTTATCAAAACTTTATTAAGTATAAAATGTATCAAAATGTATAAAGTAATATTCAATTGAATTAGCCTTGCAAATTCCCAAACAAGTTCTCTTTTTATTCAGGTGAGAGCCAGGAGCCACTGTGAGGTCCTGCAATGGCCAGACCTGCATTAAATACTTAAGCCAAGTCATCAGAAAAAAAATATTAAGATATACCCACTTTAAGTATCTGACATTCGCATTGAAGCTCTGCAGAAATTTTGGTGCAGAATATTGGGGAGGTTTCTCAGTTTTAAACATTTTCATCTATGAAATTGTGTTCCTGCTTTCTTATGTGCTCCCCAGTGCATGTGACTGCTGAAAAGCAGAAGGCTTTGCAAATGTGTCACACATTAGACTCTTTGAGCAGGATAAACCTGAGTCTCCCTTGTATTAGTGCAACAGGTTCAACATTCATTTAAAGAAAAAGAAAAGAGAAAGAAAGGAAAGAGAAAGAGAAAGAGAAAGAGAAAGAGAAAGAGAAAGAGAAAG
>CM021769.1:19270837-19300450 GCA_011076525.1 Nettapus auritus
AGAGAAAGAGAAAGAGAAAGAGAAAGAGAAAGAGAAAGAGAAAGAGAGAGAAAGAGAGAGAAAGAGAAAGAGAGAAAAATGAAAGAAAGAGAAAGAGAGAAAGAGAGAAAGAGAGAAAGAGAGAAAGAGGGAAAAGAGAAAGAGAAAGAGAGAGAGAGAAAGAAAGAAAGAAAGAAAGAAAAGAAAGAAAGAAAAAGAAAGAAAGAAAAAGTTTTTTTTTGTTGTTTGTTTTGTTTTGTTTTGTTTTGTCTTCTACAGTAGCTTATGAATCATAGAATCATAGAATCATTAAGGTTGGAAAAGACCTCCAAGATCATCTGGTCCAACCATCCCCCTGCCATAAATATCACCAACAAAACCTAAGCACCACATCCAACCTTTCCTTAAACACCCCCAGGGACAGTGACTCCACCACCTTCCCTGGGTAACCTGTTCCAATGCCTGACTATTCTTTCTGTCTCCTAATTTCCAACCTAAACCTCCCCTGTCACAACTTGAGGCCATTCCCTCTAGTCCTACCACTAGTTATCTGTGAGAAGAGGCTGGCCCCCAGCTCCCCACCTCTTAATTTCAGGTAGTTGTAGAGAGCAATAAGGTCTCCCCTGAGCCTCCTCTTCTCCAGACTAAACAGCCCCAGTTCCCTCAGCCTCTCCCCATAGGACTTGTGTGCCAGGCCCTTCACCAGCTTCATAGCCCTTCTCTGAACATGCCCCAGGGCCTCCAAGTACTGAGGGGCCCAAAACTGAAAACAGTACTCAAGGTGCGGCCTCACCAGAGCTGAGTACAGGGGGATGATTACCTCCCTGATCCTGCTGTTTTCCTGATATAAGCCAGTTGGCCTTCTTGGTCACCTGGGTACACTGCCAGGTCACGTTCAGTTGAGCATCAACAAACACCCCCAAATCCTTTTCCTCTGCACAGCTTTCAAGCCACTTTGTCCCAGGTCTCATGACAAAATGAAGGCCTCCTATTTTATATTCAAAAATAAGTACAATAAGTTATGAACTCTGGGATTTATTTCTAAAGTATGGCATTTATTACAATGGAGGAATGGAAAAAATGTTTATCAAAGGATTTCCAGTTTTGTTTCTAATTTGGGTTGAATGATTTCAGAGTTCCTTTTCATATTATTAGCAGCACATCACTAACACAGTTGTTTTGCAATTATAATTTTTCATTTTTTTTATTATTATTATTATTTTTCCTGAGGATTTCTTTGTATTGCTTCCTAACAGTACACATACAAAATGAAATGTAAAAAAATATTTGAAAAGAGTTTTGTCCAGTGAAATACACATAATTTGCCGTGTGCTGAGACAAAACTAAATGATGTTAAAGCAAAGAAATTAGCACGGTAATAAACTTCATACATGCCAGGATGTTTATTTATTCAAGTGGGAGAAAAAAAAAAAAAAAAAAAAAAAAAGAGAAAAAGGAACAAGAACTACAGTGCAAGAAAAGCATGTTGCAATGGAGAATAAATAATACTTTTTTTCCCTCAAACTTTTAAGAAACATTCCACTACATATATAAATCTTGATTAAATAAGCTCCAGCTGTTTATCTCAGAACAACATCACTCCCCACCTATATACATTTTTAAAGGATTTTATTTAAAAAATAATAATAATAAAATAAAATCTCATCCGTAAAGAAATTCATAGGTCTTTGTCAAGCAGAACAGCTATTTCTGCATTACAGAACCACAGAATCACAGAATGTCTAGGTTGGAAGAGACCTACAAGATCGCCGAGTCCAACCTCTGACCTAACACTAACAAATCATCCCCTAAACCATATCCCTAAGTTCTACATCTAAACATCTTTTAAAGACCTCCAGGGATGGTGACTCAACCACTTCCCTGGGCAGCCTATTCCAGTGACTAACAACCCTTTCTGTAAAGAGGTTCTTCCTAATATCCAATCTAAACCTCCCCTGGCGCAACTTTAGCCCACTCCCCCTCGTCCTGTCACCAGGCACGTGGGAGAACAGACCAACCGCCACCTCGCTACAGCCTCCTTTCAGGTACCTGTAGAGTGCGATAAGGTCACCCCTGAGCCTCCCCTTCTCCAGTCTGAACAGTCCCAGCTCCCTCAGCTGCTCCTTGTAAGACTTGTTCTCCAGACCTTTCACCAGCTTCGTAGCCCTTCTCTGGACTTGCTCGAGCACCTCCATGTCCTTCTTGTAGTGAGGGGCCCAAAACTCAACACAGTACTTGAGGTGCAGCCTCACCAGAGCCGAGTACAGGGGGACAATCACTTCCCTATTGCTGCTGGCCATGCTGTTTCTTATGCAAGCCAGGATGCTGTTAGCCTTCTTGGCCGCCTGAGCACACTGCTGGCTCATATTCAGCCGACTATCAACCAAAACACCCAGGTCCTTCTCTAACAGGCAGCTTTCTAACCACTCATCTCCCAGCCTGTAGCTCTGCTTGGGGTTGTTTTGCCCCAGGTGCAGGACCCGGCACCTGGCCTTGTTGAACTTCATACCGTTGGCCTCGGCCCATCGGTCCAGCTTGTCCAGATCATCTTGCAGAGTCTTCCTACCCTCAAGCAGGTCGACACACGCACCTAACTTGGTGTTGTCTGCAAACTTACTGAGGGTGCACTCGATCCCCTCATCCAGATCATCAGTTAAGATGTTAAAGAGGACTGGCCCCAGCACCGAGCCCTGGGGGACTCCACTAGTGACCGGCCTCCAACTGGATTTGACTCCATTCACTAAGACTCTCTGGGCCCGGCCATCCAGCCAGCTCTTAACCCAATGAAGCGTGCACCAGTCCAAGCCATGGGCAGCCAGTTTCCTGAGGAGAATGCTGTGGGGAACGGTGTCAAATGCCTTACTGAAGTCAAGGTAGACCACATCCACAGCCTTTCCCTCATCCACTAAGCGTGTCACCTTGTCATAGAAGGAGATCAGGTTCGTCAAGCAGGACCTGCCCTTAATAAACCCATGTTGACTAGGCCTAATCACCTGCTTGCCCTGCAACTGCCGCATGATGACGCCCAGGATAATCTGCTCCATGAGCTTCCCTGGCACTGATGTTAAACTAACAGGCCTGTAGTTCCCCGGGTCTACCCTCTGGCCCTTCTTGTAGATGGGCGTCATGTTTGCTATCCGCCAGTCAAGTGGGACCTCCCCTGATAGCCAGGACTGCCGATAAATGATGGAAAGGGGCTTGGACAGCTCATCCGTCAGTTCTCTCAGTACCCTCGGGTGGATCCTATCCGGCCCCATCGACTTGCGTACATCCAAGTGCTGTAGCAGGTCGCCAACCATCTCCTCGTGGATTATGGGGGCCACATTCTGCTCCCCATCCCCTTCCACCAGCTCAGGGTACCGGGCGTCCAGAGAGCAACTGGTTTGCTGCTAAAGACTGAGGCAAAGAAGGCGTTCAGCACCTCGGCTTTATCCTCATCTCTGATAACTAAGTTTCCCCCCGCATCCAGTAAAGGGTGGAGATTCTCTTTAGTCCTCCTTTTGGTATTGATGTATTTATAAAAACCTTTTTTGTTGTCTTTAACAGCAGTAGCCAGATTGAGCTCCAGATGAGCTTTGGCCTTTCTAATTTTGTCCCTGCACAGCCTCACAACATCCTTGTAGTCCCCTTGGCTGGCCCGCGCTCTTTTCCAAAGATTATAAACCCTCTTTTTTCTCCTAAGCTCGAGGATTTTGCATAATTCAGTTTTCCATTCTCAAGAATTATATGATGAAAAGGTTTATTTTCCCAGTCTAATTATTATTATATTTATGTATATTATTATTTATAAAGATCTTCAGTAAAAAATTTTTGAAACACATTTTGAAACACATATGTTCTTGCAGGCCTCTGCATGTTTATTTCCTGAGGTGTATCTTTGCTTCAATAATGTTTCCAGAGATTAAGTAATACTCTCATTTAATAATAACATTGTAAGGAAGTTTTAATATTAATTTCACAAATATTTTTTTCCTTTAATACTACACAGACAGAGATGTCTTAATACTTAGTAATGCCAGGAGTGTTCATATTATCTTTTTGTTTTGTCTCTCCCGTGCAAAAGGTCTCATTCAGATGAATTACATTAGCTTTGCAATGTAAACAGATGAAAGACAAGAGACAAGAAATTTTAATACTCTGTGTGAATATCCATTTTGTCTTTGTCAAGCCATCTACAAGCAAGACATAAATAGAATGTGAATGGAAAAAAAAAAAAAAAAAAGAAAATCTTTTAAATAGTTACCAAGTGTCTGGTTTGAGTTTTTGTTATTGTTGTTGTGGGTTGTTAAAGTTTTTCTTGGTTTTGGTTTTTGTATCTCTCACTTTTTTTTTTTTTTTTTTTTTTTTTTTTTTAATGTCAGGTGAAATAACCTATTTTATTCTGCCTTGAATTGATTCCAGAGCATTTTTTTCTTTCTTGTCCACATGCTGATTTCAGTATGATCTCAGTGAAACTGATTTACTAGCTCATATTTCCTGTTTCAAAGATGAATATTTATCTGAGCTAGAAGTTTATTCTCTGAAAAAACTGTGTCTATTTACATACTACTAATATCAAAGTTATTCGTCTTGATACTGTGTCATCTTCTTTAATTTGATAGATGGAAAAAAAAATATTTTCAACAGTTAAATATTTGCCAATCATTTGGGACAGACAAGTTTACACTTGAGATTTGGGGAAAACTGAACCTGAATATCTGATGGAATTTAAAATATTGTTTTCTAATCAAACCACTATTTATTCATCTGGAAGATGTGTGTTTCCTGATTATAAATGAAAGTGTCATATGGTTTGTCCAAGGATATAATACAGTACCAAAATTAATGTAGTGGAAAAGCTGTTAACACAATGAACTGGTCTAGATTTGCAAACCCAAGAGGATCACTTCTCAACACCAAGGAGAAGAATAGAAGTTAAGTTAAATGGAGTAGTAATTAGACAAGAACTTGGAATTCCCGTAATGTAAAACATATTGGAATCTGAGCCTATAAATATAGCAACAGTTTCACAAATGTTTTGCTAAGGATTAATATTGGTAGTGGGATTTTTTTGCCCCTTTTTCTTGCCATGTAAACATGTTTATCTATGGCAACATTTAGAATTGTACAGTGCTTGCTAATTTTGTACATACAAGTATTTTCATTTTAAAGAAGGTTCCAATACTGGAGCTGTATAAATCTACACAATTCCATTCTTTCTGTGGTCTCATTGGAAATCGGTTGGTTGACTTTGGCTGGCTGCCAGCCACCCACCCAGGCGCTTTCTCACTCCCCCTTCTCAGTGGGGCAGGGGGAGAAAAATAAGATGGAAAAACTTGAAGGTCAAGATAAAGACAGGGAGATCTCATACCAATTGCCATCATAGGCAGAACAGACTAAACTTGGGGAAAAATAATTTATTTTATTGCCAATTAAAAATAAAGTTGGATGGTGAGAAACAAAGACAAAACAAAACACATGCCCCAGCTCTTCTGAGGCTCACTTCCCCTTACTCCAGCATAGGTCCTTCCTATGGAATATGGTCCTTCATGAATTAACTGGTTCACCATTGGTCCTTCAGAAGTGTGACAGTTCCTGCCACAAAACCTGCTCCTGCATAGGCTCCTCTCCATGTTCCTGCTGGTAGCCTATTCTGGCTTCTCCAAAGGCTGGATCTTCTCCACGGACTGTAGAGGAATTTTGCTCTGGTGCCTATAGTACCTCCTCCTCCTCCTTCATCATTGACCTTGGTGTCTACAGCACTGTTTCTCTCACATTTTTTGTCAACTGCTGCGGTGTTTTCTACCCTTTCGTAAGTAAGTAGTCTTAATTTTTACTAGCACTAATGAAAAAATAAGAATCCAGCTTCAAACTACCACTTCTTTCCTTCGGCTTCCTTTATTTTTGTTCTATTATTTTTTATTATTGTTATTTATTTATTTATTTTCATTTAATCATAATTGGCAGGTTCAAATACAGAACATTTCATACAATGGGGTGGGTCATTCACTCCATCTGAGCATCTAAAACTTTTAAGAAGCTGTTCCAAAGCAAGGTACCCAAATCAGTAAACTTCTGTTAGTGTCCAAAATAAAATAAATTCTTCTGCATCTGACTTTGTCTTTGGGGTGTGTTTAGAGACAGAGCTGTTAAACTTGGAGAAAAAATTCCTCACAGAGAGGAGAGAAAACCTGGATAGAAAATTCCTCTTGCTGAACAAACTTGTTGGTGAAAACTTCACTGTTGTTGCCACAGAAATTATTCTACAAATATGTTATCATCTAATTATTACTAAAATTACGTATTAGGTATATTTTATTATATTATACACATAATGTTAAGTATTAAAATTAATTATTATGCTGCTTATTCTAAAAGCAAGAGCTTTTAATATTTGTACTTTACTTTTACTGAAGTTCATTTAATGGGCCCAAACGTAAGCATGTATTTAAGTACTTTGATGAATGGCAAAGAAGGAGAATGCTTATCTAAGCATTCATTGCATTTTTGGGTAGATACAAGTGATCACAGTCTGTTT
The DNA here is from genome assembly GCA_011076525.1 of Nettapus auritus. Classification (NCBI taxonomy): domain Eukaryota; kingdom Metazoa; phylum Chordata; class Aves; order Anseriformes; family Anatidae; genus Nettapus; species Nettapus auritus. Next base: position 19,277,334 of record CM021769.1, read on the forward strand.
TTTCTTTTTTTCTTTCAGTTGCATACAAATAGCAACTGTGAAATTTTCAGAGGAAACTGCTCTCATTTATTTTGATGTTCTTTACACTTAATTTTCTGTCTTTTCATTGTAACCTCGGATTTCTCTCAGTGTAGCAGAAAGCAGCATTGGCTTTTACCAATTAAGACTGAAATAAAAGAAAACACAACTAAATTGCTGATGTGAAAAACACTTTTCAAACATTAATTGAAAAGAAAAAATAATTTTCTAATCTTTCTTGCTTTTTTCTAGACAAGAGAGTTGGTGGTAGTGGGGAATATGATATCAGTGTTTACAATGCCAAACATATCTGCAATAGGGGATTAACATTCTTTTTCCTCCCTGAAGCAGACCAACATGTAATCTCTTAGAGTTCTGTAGGTACACTTAGATAATGTAAAAGCCTTGAAGAAAGATAAATGAAACTAGCCTTTCGGTGATCTTAAGATTTTGGCAGAATTTTTAAAAATACATATGAAGCCTCCAATTCCTCTTTATTGTTACAGATAAATAAGTTAAAGTTTAATGGATTTTTGTGGTTTTGTGCTGATGTTTTCTAGTGATAATTGTCTTTCCCTGTACTGTTTATTTTTAATGAGCCCCTCAAAACGGAGCATAAATACTGAAAAATCACAACAGTAATTATTCAGATCTACTTATAAAAGAGTATAAAAATAAACAGGACACTGGTGAATTTAGGGCTTAAATGAAGTTTGAAAAATGATGCAAAACACTGTTTAGTATCACATAACTGGAGAATATGCTCAGGTTTAACTTCCATAAACATGATCCAAAACATTATTTTGAGACAATGCCCTTGTTTTCTCTGTTTCAGGTTTGTGTTTGAAAGTCATTATTCATATTGAGTAATGTAGAACTGAGAACCTACTAAAACAACCTTGAAGCAAACATTTACTTTTCTGTTTTGGCACAAGTTTAGGCCCCTTAAAAAAGGACCAGCTGAACCATATCTGATGAAACTCTATTGCTTCTGTAAGAAATCCTTTTGTTACTGATTCAAAGATCCTCTGACTTTAACTGTGGTATTAAGGATGCCCAGAAAGGTTCTTGAGCACCTCTACCAATACTGAGGGTCCAGGAGTGTCCCTTCTGTATAGAGGGAGCCAGACAAAGGGAAATAATAGGCAAGCCCTTGACTGTGTCAGTGTATGTTTAGCCTATTCAATTAATTATTAGGAAGGAATGTTTTCAGATGCTGAATCATCATGTATTATCAGAACAGTTATAAGGTTGTCTTGCAAACAGCACTCTCAAACAATATATCTGCATTAAGTAAATATATAGGTAGATATGTCTCTGTATATGTTTCTGAACACCATCAGATATAAGAATGATTTATAAATACATAAATATGTAATTTCACATGTATGTGCAATTAGCATTAAGAAGGTAAATATTAATTTCTAGATCTCTTCACAAATACAGTATAAAACTACTGTACCATGTAAGTCAGAGTGGAAACTATTCATCCCATTAATTCTGAAAGCCTGCTGGTAACCACAGGACTTTCCTTCTTCCCTGAAAGGGTTTTCAGGGATTTTTGTTCTGTGCTAAAGACCCACCAACCACATCTCAGACCTGTTACCTTCAGTGTAACTTTCCACGATATGGTGAAGGATGGTAGAGAAGTCTCCCTCATCATAACTGTATGCTTTTGGGAAAGATATGGTCCAAGATCTGAAGTTTAGGTAATTACATTTCATGCTCAAGAGTCAGAGGATTCATGAAAGCCCGTTTGCTTTGTACCCATTCCTATGTGGTCTTGTACTCATACTGTATAACTCAGCCCTACCGCTCGTGATTTTCTTTCCTCTAAGGAGTTGTAGAGTTCAAAGAGTGCTAATTCTCCAAAACTTCTAAAGTATGTGTGTGCTAGGCTGTCAAAATTCTCTAGACAGATTGCATGGTGTAACTCTTTCATGACTTTCCATTTCCTTGTGTTGGCACATTGTCCCAGGGTCACAGTGCCCAGCGGCAGTTTCCTGAAGCATGCTTTGTTAATGCTGTCAGTGCTACGCATTGCTTCCTCTGACAGCTCTGCCTGCAGGGGTGGATTTTTCATTGCTCTCCTCATTTTTGTGCAGCACAATGGAGAGAATGCGCAGCTTTCTAAATGTATATACATTGTACAGACCTGTTTGTTCAGTTTGGGATTTTAAGAGGAAACTCATTAAATCTTACAGGGAAAGCATGTCTGTAGTGATAGACCATATCCTCTGATGCCGAGTTCATTTGAGCTTGTAAGACTCACTTGCCAAGGCTACTGTATTTCCATACAGTTGTGATATTTCCTTTGTTTTCTCTGTAGTGTGTTTTAAAGCAGCTAAGAATGAGAGCTCTCAAAATCATTCTCTTTTTGGAACTGAAGTAAAGGACATACTCATATAGCAGGATACTTGTTCATATCAGATTAATTAATTCACGAACATATAACGAGCTATGTACATCCTAGTGAGTGCTAAGGTGCTTTGATTTTGTCAAAAGTTCTGAGGCCTGGGTCTGACTTCTCAGAAAGGTAAGCAAATGTAGCTACACCATTTACATCACCCTCATGAGCTTCCTCTTTGATCCTCAGCCTTCTGTGACATGTGCAGGGAAGACCTTTTTTGCATGTTGGAAAAAATTATACCTTGACTTTAGGCTTCATTTTCATAGGCACATATGCAAATATAAGAATTAATTAATTACTGCTTCAAGAGGGACATCTCATTCTCGTCTCTTTCCCTGTAACTGCATCTCCAAATTTTTACAATACTGAACTACTTTTTAGTCTCATCACATCCCATAAGGCTGTCCTAGTAACACCTTTCCTAATAGCATATGCAATAGTTAAGACATATATAAACAACAAATCAAGGAATCAGAGACCCAGATATGTTAAGTGATTTATTTAAAACCACCTAGAAGAGGGTCAATCACAGAGCTAGAGCTAGACACAGTACTGTTCACTGTGTATTGTTCAGGTACCTCTACAGGTACCTGAAAGGAGGCTGTAGCGAGGTGGCGGTTGGTCTGTTCTCCCATGTGTCTGGTGACAGGACGAGGGGGAATGGGCTAAAGTTGCGCCAGGGGAGGTTTAGGTTGAATATTAGGAAGAACTTCTTTACTGAACGGGTTGTTAGTCACTGGAATAGGCTGCCCAGGGAAGTGGTTGAGTCACCATCCCTGGAGGTCTTTAAAAGATGTTTAGATGTAGAGCTTAGGGATATGGTTTAGGGGATGATTTGTTAGTGTTAGGTCAGAGGTTGGACTCGGTGATCTTGTAGGTCTCTTCCAACCTAGACTTTCTGTGATTCTGTGTACCTAATGCAAGGCAAAAGGAATGGCTCTGCTATGGTGCCTTTCTCTCTCACTTATTCTCTCTCACTCTTCCGTGATGCAGATTTTATTTTATCTCAGAACAATATAAATGTAAAGCCAGAAGTTTCTCTCATCTGTCTGAGCACAGTTTTTTCGGGGGAGGAATTATGAGTATTATTTGTTAAAATTTTAACCTAGCACACTTTTGTCAGTCATAACATGTACAAATTATAATAACAATAAACAGCAGTGAGAATGACTTTATTTACATTGCCACTAGAGCAGAAAGAAGCGGTAATTTCCTATCTCTTTATAGGCATAAATAATGATTGCACACAACCTTTAGTGAAAGATACTGTAGCCAACTGAAATGGCAGAGCGAATCATGAATAAGCTGAAGTAAATTGGGTAGAAACCAGAATCCTCTATAGGTGGACTTGCTTAGTTTTTAATATGAAGTTACATGAATGTTAGAGTAACAAAAGAGAATGAAATCATTCAGTCTAGCAACCTAAAGGGCAATGTGGGCAGCTGCTGCTACTGCTATTCTATCTTTGTGTAGAAAAGTGTAATCACTCTGTGATTATGATGCAGTGGTCAACCGACTTCTGCCAGCTATTGTCATTACTGTCAGTGATTTATTTATTTATTTTTAATTTACTGTTATAGCATCTCAGTCAGAACTTGAGCATTGGGATATGAGTGCTACAGATATACAGAAATATTTCATCCTTAATCTCAGGTCATTAGAATCTGACTTGGGTCTTTTAATTTATTTCATACTGTCAGGGCAGCTGTTTGTATCTATTCCAGACCTGCACTGACTTATATGTGACATGATCCAGATCTCATGTTTGATCTCCTGCATCAATCAGCCTCCTGATTAAAAAATAAGCAAAACAAAAACACCTTCTACCATGCTTCATAATAACAAAGAATTAATAGATGTTATAGCAGAAAGACAGATGTTAGGGGATAAATAAACTGTAGTACAGCAGATTAGCACAGTCTCTGAAGACAGCACTGTACATCTAAGCCTTCCAAGTCATTTTCTAAACTTCATTATTGGAAAGATTGTTACGAGTCCATAAATACATACTGTCAGTGTGGAAATGAATGCCTCTAAACTGGAAAAAGTTTATATGCAGCATTCTCATGCAGTCAGAAAAGAGGTAGAAATGATAGAAATATGGAAAGCTAGGAGACCAAAGCTAAGAGAGTAAGCCTCTTCCACTATAAATTTGTTACCAACTTTTCAGTGAAGACTTGGGAAAAACTTACACCTACTTTCATCTTCTTCTCTTTTAATATTTAGTAGGTGTGAATATTTACATTTATGCATGTGCACTCATGAAATTAGTGCTCACAAAGAATTTTTATTTATCCATATATTTATTTACTTATGATGGAGCACAATATATTAAATTTATTTTGGACCCAGAATGTTAACACACATATGAAAAAGTTGAAGTTTTTCATATGTTGTCCACGTGAGATGCTCCAATCTACCATAATCTCTGTGATAGAATATCTACACAGTTGTTACACCTTTCCTGTCCACTCCTACTAAACAGCTTTTTTAAAGAAGCTAAAATAAATCAGCCACAGAAATTTTTGTGGGGCTGGAGGTGTAGCATTCTTAGATCATCTGGGATCTATAAAAAGAGGATTTTTTTTTTTCCTTTAAAATAATTATTTACAACTATGCATTGTCTCTAAATATATCTATAACTATCATGTTTTTCTACTACTCTAGCTACCTAGCCCTTTCTCTTTTTGTCTGTAATATACCTAACAACAATTAGTGAGGCCTTCAGTTTGTGATGGCTCCTGCAAACAGGACTATTAACAGTGATGACACAAGTTTTTACCGTCTTGACAGAAACTTTTACCACATTTCATCTATTTTTCTCTTCCTTTTCTTCAGACCAGTGCTGAAGAAATGTTTGCAATTAATAAGGAATAAGTTGCCACTACCAGAGCTCACTGTGATTAATCCTTAATGAACTGACTATCTTGAATTTGTGTACCAAGACAGCAAAGTCCGACACAGATAGGTGCTGTCACCAAATGAGAGTAGTGTAAGTAATAAAATTCTAAAGAGAAAGAAGAATCAGATTACTTTTATTTTTTCTTTTTTTTTTTTTTTTTTCATTTTTTTTCCCTTAATACTTTTTTTATTTTCTCAAACTGATTTTAGACCTAATATTTATACATAACTTAACTTGGAAACGAAATGAAGGTGAATCCAAGTAACCCTTCCATACAAGCCTGGATACAAAAAATAATATCATTATTATTGTGCTTACATAAAACCAAAGAATAGTCATAAGTGACTTTAACCATCTGTTCTGTAAGAGCCAATGATGTGAATATTACATAAATAAATCTGGCAAATTAGATTTAGAATTAAAAGAAGAAAACACATAAAAGGATAATGGGTTTTTTTTGGACTAATTAAACACCAATTTATTAATATTTAAGACTTTATATTTTGTGGCCTTAGAATACTGGGATTTTTGCTGTTGTTTATTTATTTATTTATTTATTTATTTTTAATTTTATGATCATCAAACTACATAAGGTTTCACAAGTTTTTGAAGTCTAGGTTTAGTCAAACAGCACATGAAAGAAAGGGAAAAAACTATACACTCTTTTACAGGGATGGTAATCTGATGAGCTACGTGTCTTAGATGAACTAATTTCTGTAGTATTTAAACAAATTAATGTAGATGTAGTGCAAAGAGGATAAATAAATATTCAAGTTCATGTAAGAACTTGAAGGACTGGCAAGGAACTGAAACCCATATGGGTGTCTCTTATTAACATCCTAACCCTGAAGTATTTTACTTCTGTAAGAGAAAGTACTACTGACAGATTGTCTGTAATTGCACAGTAAAAATTGAAAGCAGAAGATCTGACTTCTAATTGACTAGTCTAACTCTTACCCAAGGAATATTCAACTGCAGTAGAAATGAATACTAAATAATTTGATTTATCAAAATTCTAGTTCAATAAAATAAAACAAAACACAACAAAAATCTGCATAGGGAATACTCTGGAATAAAAATGTGTCTTAGTTAATGTGATAAACATTTTAGAGTTATACATCTGAAAAAAAAAAAAAAAGTTCAATCAACTTAATTAAAATACATTCTTTTCTGTAGGAGAGTCAGTAAAGTGGGAAAAACTCAGTTAAGCATCAAAGCATTTATAAGTAACAAAACCCCCACACATGAAGACATTGATCTAAAAATGGCCTGAAGTGCACTGAAATACTGTTTATCATGAAATTATCAAAATATGGATCAAAACAGATGTATTCTCTGTAGTCACTAATGCTAGCAATTACATCTAGTTGCTTATGAATAGTTTTTGCACAATCTGCAATCACTGTACAAACTAGAGAACCCTCAAGGGACTTTCTATTGTGTGCAGGAAGCTTAGCAATCCTGTTTTCTAAAAGCAGTAGCTGATTTAGCTTTCATGTATCCCATTTCTGTAAAACAAAATATAAATTATGTTTTCTTTTATTTTCTATCTCAGTGCATTTTAAAATTCATTTCTTTTTGTGAAAGTAAGGAAGATACTCTTCTGAGACAGAAAATAAGGATATTTTTTCAGTATGGATGAGAGTAACTCTGTTCGATCACAGCTGTTCCTTAATTTCTTCTGTTTCATCACAAGTTCAGAGCTTGACCACCTATAACAGGCTCAGACCTTCCCCAGAGAATATATATATATATACTTATATTATAAGTATTAGACCTGCTTAAGAGTTGCTAGTCACAATGTTGATTGCTTTAATCTCAAGTCTGCTGAGCCTGTACTCCAAATTGTGTTTTATAGCACGTTACTTCCTATATGTGATCCCTGTCGTGCTGTTTATCCTTTCTGGGCCCTGGTTTAAGATCGTTATGGTACTGTGCAGTGTAAAAATAGCTTATGATATGATAAAATGTCTGGTCATGACTCTAACCTCGTACTTGTACTCACCACTGTCATTGACTCTATACTTTGGAAACCATATCTCGGAAACTATTAAAAATTACACCTATTGCCTTTATTTGTCAGGGAGCCAATCTGTGGAGGGGACAGGGGAAGATATTTTTTCCTACTTGTTCACTCCCCCTTTCTCCTTCACCACCCTCTTATCCTCCGAGCTAGTTACGATAGTTCTCCAAGATGTTGAATATCCTTGGGATACTCAGACCAGCATGTTCTTGTTGTTATGTCTCCTGAATATGCTTCAGGTTTTGTTTAAGGTTAAACAACTACTTAGGAATCTCATCCAGAGATCAGTCCTGAAAAAGGACTCTTCTCATCCTAATCCAAAACATAGCACTCTACCAGCTACTAGGAGGAAAATTAACCCTGTCCTAACTGAAACCAGGACATCCTTTCATTGTCTACCTGAGCAAGAAGTTGCTCTCCATTTTTTTTTAAGCCCACTTTAAGTATTGAAAAGCTGCAGTAAGATCACTTTGGAGCCTTCTCCTCTTCAGGCTGAGCAACCCTAGCTCTCTCAGCCTTTCTTCATAGGAGAGGTGCTCCAGCCCTCTGATTGTCTTTACAGCCCTCCTCTGGACCCATTCTTACAGATCAACATAATTGTTGTGCTGTGGCCCCCAGACCTGGACTCAGCACTCCAAGTGGGGCCTCACAAAGGCAGAGTAGAGCGGATGATCACATCACTTGACCTGCTGGCCATTCCTCTTTTGATGAAGCCCAGGATGCAATTTGCCTTCTGGGCTGCAAGCTCACACTGTTGGCTCATGTCAAGCTTTTTGTCCACTAAAACTGCTGAGTCTTTTTCTGCAGGGCTTCTCTCAATGAGATCTTCTCCCAGTTTGTGCTCCTGTCCCAGGTGCAGCACCTTGCACTTTGACTTGTTAAACCTCATTAGGGTAATATGGCGTCACTTCTTAAGCTTGTCCAGGTCCCTTTGGATGGCATCCCTTCCTTCTGTTGTATCAACTGCATCACTCAGCTTGATGTCATCTGAAAACTTGGTGAGGGTGCACTTGATCCCACTGTCTATGTCATTGATAAAGATATTAAACAGTACTGGTCCCAGGACAGACCCCTGAGGGATGCAACTTGTCACTGGCCTCTACCTGGACATAGAGCCATCCACCACCATTCTCTGCGTGTGACCTTCAAGCCAATTCCTTATCTACTAAATGTTCCACCCATAAAGTCCATCTCTCTCCATTTTGGAGATCAGGATGTCATGTGGAACTGTGTCAAAGGCCTTACAGAATTCCAGGTAGATGACATCAGTCAGTCTTCCCCTGACAACTGATGCACTCACTCCATCATAGAAGGCCACCAGATTGATCAGGCATTATTTGCCCTTGCTGAAGCCATTCGGCTGTCTCAGATCATCCCTTTGTCTTACATGTGCCTTGGCATTGCTTCCAGGAGGATCTTTTCCATGATCTTCCCTGTCACAGAGGTGAGACTCACTGGTCTGTAGTTCACCGAGTCCTCCTTTCTACCCTCTTTAAAAATGGGAGTGATGTTTCCATTTTACAGTCACCAGGGACTTTATTTGACTACTAGGGCTTTTCAGATAGGATGGAGAGAAGCTTGGCATCTACATCAGCCAATTCCTTTAAGATCCTGGGATGCAAGTTATCAGGCCCCATAGACTTGTGCTTGTTCAGTTTCATCAGGTAGTCATGAATCTGCTTTTCATTTAAGTGGGAGGGCCTGCTTTTCACTTACAGTGGGAGGGACTTTGCTCCCCCAGACTTCATCTGTTGGTTCAGGGAAACTTGTTAGGTGTCTCTCCTGAGAGACACCTAACAGCCCAACTGTTATTGAAGACTGAAGCAAAACCTCAGCCTTTTCCATGCCTGCTGTTACCAGTTCACTCTTCTCATCCATCAGAGAGGGCAGACTTTCCTTAGCCTTTCTTTTCAGACCAACGTACCTATAGAATCCCTTCTTGTTATTTGCATCCCTTGCCAGGCTCAGTTCTATTCATTCCTTGGCTTTCCTGATCCTATCCCTACATATCTGAACAGCATCCCTGCACTATTCTCAGGTCACATGCCCCTGTTTCCACTGCCTGTGCACTTCCTTCTTGTGCCTCAGTTTGACCAACAGGTCCTTGCTCAGCCATCCCAGTTTCCTGCCCTTCGTGCCCACTTTCTTACACATGGATGGACAGTTTTTGTGCTCTAAGAAAAACATCCTTAAAGAGTTGCCATCTCTGTTCAGCTTCTTTGTCCCTGAGGAGTGTGTTCCAGGGGATCTCATCCACTTGGTCTTTTAATAGCTTGAAGTTTGTTCTTCGGAAATTCAGGGTCCTGACTTTGTTCTTCTTCAGGCCCATATTTCTAAAGATCACCAACTCAACCAGGGCGTGGTCACTGCAGCCCAGACTGCCTCCAGTCTTGATCTCTTTAATGAGTTTATCTGCATTGGTGAGCATCAGGTCCAGTAATGCTTCTCCTCTGGTTGGTTTGTCTAATACCTGAGCCAGAATGTTATCCTCAATACACTCTAAGAATCTTCTGGTTTGCTTACAGACTGATGAGTAACTTTTTCAGCACACTTCTGTGTGGTTGAAGTCCCCCATTAAGATGAGTGTGTGAGTGTGACACTTCTTGTAGCTGAACTAAGAAGGCGTCATCCACAGGTTCCCCTTGATCAGGTGGCCTGTAGTAGACTCCAACCACAAGGTATCCTTTATTTGTGTGGTCCTTAACTTTCACCCACAAGCTCTCAACCTGCCCATGGCTGTTTCTCAGATATCTCTTCACAATCAGTCCCTTCCCTAACATAGAGGGCAACACCTCCTTCCCTCCATTCCTGCCTATCTCTTCTGAAGAGCTTGTAGCCCTCTATTTCAGTTTTCAGTTGCGTGACTCATCCCATCACATTTCTGTGATAGGAATCAAATCATGTTTGTCTAATTGCACCATGGTTTCCAACTCCTTCTGCTTGTTTCCTATTCTGCATGCATAGAGAACATCAGCTGATTGAACCAAGGTGGGTCAATATATCCAGGAAACTATTGCTGTGTTTCTTCATTGTTTTTATATGAAAATAAAAATGTCATATGTCACCTGAAAGTCTAACATTAAATATTTCCATTGATATAAATACAGAGGTTTTCCTTTCCTAATTGCAGTGTTCCTTGAATCTGTTCCAATGTGTATAAAGAACCTATTCCAATGTGTATAAAGAACTTCTCTCTGGAAAGAAAATAAGTTGGTGAAGCTATTTATCCCTCGTACATGATTGAACTCCAACTTAAGACACATAGGCATCTAAATGCAAAATAAAATCTGTGCTGTCATTGTAGTTTACCAATATCTAATGAATAATGCCAAAGAAGCTTAAGTGGCCGTTCAGCTTATCCTAAACCTGACACCTACTGTATGGTCAGCAGAATAAATCTGTGTGGCTAGACTAATGATACTGACTAGCTCTCAGTTAAACATAGTGGCAGGTCTGTCAGCTCACTCTCACCCACATGTTGGCCTTGGAGACACATAATCTATTTTTTTTTTTTTAATTTATTTATTTTATTTTATTTTGTACAGAATTCACGCTCTCTGACTGTAGTCCTTCTGGTGACTACAGTAAAACACACTGAAAAACTGTAATACTGTTGGGAATTTCCTCATTATGATATCTAAGAAATAAGAAGAATCACTGACAATATACTGTAATCAAGACAGCTAATAATGAAAGTATATAAGTATATAAGAAATCACTATCCATCAGAGATATATATGTCTTTAAATTAAAAGTAAGTCACCACAGTCATGGAGAAAGCTCTCTTTAAGAAAATACCTTTCCATCATCACTATCTTAGTAGATAAAATATATAGGAAACATAGATACTTGCAATAAACATAATTTTAATGTGGATTTAGGCTGTTATGCCTTCCTTTGCTTTTAAAAATCTTAAAGTAAGGCCATGTATGAATCATGATGAGCCCATTTTTCTTCCTGAATATTCCATAAAATTGAGGAAAAATATTCCAAGCAAACATGGTGTTTTTATTTCAAATTTATAAGTCAATTTTTAAAGCATTTTTTTTTTTTTAAAACTCGAGTATTTTAGGAAAGCATGTTTTATGTATGAATTTTTAGTACTCAAGTAAAATGGATAAACATCTTTGTGAATAAATACCTACTGACCCCATCATAAATTATCAGTCATTTAAAATATTAAAAGTCATATAGGTTATTATTACTCTAGGCTTCCAAAAATATTATTTAAACAAAGGTCAAGTTTGAGTTTAGCAATACAAAAAAGTAAGTCAGCAGATCCGCATGCTTTATATTTTAATAATTCTAGATGTTGTTTAAATGTTCTTTAAGCCTTTCCCTGAGTTTAGCTAGCAATTTCTCACATACAACAAAAATGGAAACAATGTAGTGTTTCTCTGCCATCAAAGTGTGTCTTTTATTTTTGTATTGTAAGGCCTTCAATATCTGCCACATAATGAGCATAATTCCCCATTAAATTATGTTGTTGGACCTAAGAGGAGAGGGGAAAAAAAAACAACACAACTTCAACAAACATAGCTCTCAAATCAGTTTTGAAAACTTAAATAAGACTTAGCAATAAGGTTCATATATTGAAAATTTAGAGTAGGTTTTAAAAGAAAGGCTGAACATTGTCAGGTAAAACAATTACTACTCTGTGATTTTGATCTAAATTAAAACCAGACTGAACCCAAATAGTTCCTGTTACTGAGACAATATCAATGAAATGAGTAGGATCCTTTTTTAACTGTCACATACTTCACCTCTCCACTTTTTAAGCTGTTCTTGCCACTCACTTCAGAGAGATCAACTCGGCATTTGTAGTGTAGATCTCTGTGTTATGCATTTGGTTCATTGCTTCCATGTAAGTAACTAGTGATGGGCATTTGAGATATTTAGGGAAACTACATTATGTCAATGAAAAAAGATATTTGTAGGACACAAATTGTTTTAAAAAAGATCCCATATTAAAATATAATGGCTGTTTTAAGGTAAAATGGAACATTACTTTGAAGCACCTGGTGTTCTTTTATGAACATCTACAATTTGATGAGGTAAATCCCATCTGAATTCCTAATGAAAAAGTTCCTGTTTTCCATCAACTGTAAGGTTATAGAAAGGTTACAGAGGCATATAACATTAAGGTTATAGGGATATAAGGTTAAAGGCATATAAGGTTATAGAAACCTCTGCTAGCATTCTTGTAGTAATGGGGACAAAAAACAAAGGGTCAAGACAGCCATTTTAGATGAACAGAGAAGATATTTAGATGCTAGTCTGACACTTTGGCACTAGAATAAGATAAATAAGTAAACAGACACCTATAAATAACTTCATATCTGGAGTACCTATATACCCTGTTCATTTTTAGGTGGTTTTAAATTATTATTATTATTATTACCATTATTATTATTATCTCCCAGAAGTTGCATGTAAATTAATTAATTTCCCGGCATGTTATTTAGGCCTTATACATTAGTTGGAACCAGAAAGTAATGTATAATATTTTCTGGTAGTTTGTTTTTCCTACAAATTCCATATTGAATTAGCTGGTAAAGAATTTTGAGAATTTGAAATAGTCATCAAGGAATTTGGAATTATAATCTGTACAACTTCTGTCTTAATGATGTAACATATCAGAATGTGAAATTTTACTGTTTAGTAATACTATACATGACTATGTGGCTAGTTAAAGAGACAAATAAATTGAAGAAAAAATAATAAGAGAATAAAATGAACAAAACCCCACAGCCTTATACACGTGTAAAGTGATGCACTACTAAGACAGTGAAGAGAATAATCAGCTGTTCCCTGCAGTAGTAAGAAAAGCCTTGACAGCTGTGAACCAATTACGGCCCCTGAAACCTTCATGAAGCCCTAATCAAGAAAAGTGTTTGTTAATGTCTTCCAGGCTTTACAAAGTAAACAAGATAACTGAATGCCTTGGAGGCAAGGAGGAAATTTCATTTGCATAAATTCTCAGAACTGTTTTTGGGTGTGTTTGTATTCCTCTCAGAAGATGGAAAACTTTCTGAATTAATGAATTAAGTACATTCCCCAAAGATATACCCTTAAGAAGTAATTCTGACATACAGTTTTCACCTCCCTATCTTTCTGTTACTGAAGCTTTAATTCTTTTCTCTCTGGAAAACATTCATCACTCCCCACTTTGCCCATCTGAGCCTACCCCACCCCTTCCAAATTCCTGAGTGAAACCATACCCAGAGCCAGAAATATTCATAGCACTTGTCCAGAATACTTAAAATTATGCAGGAAAAGGCTCTCATTGATCAAACCTGATGAGTTTACTGCTGCAAATATTTGCAGTGAGCTTTATTTAAAACTTGGATTAACCAGCTGCTGTATTTGGCTCCAAATATCCTACCCAAGGAGAGTGAGCTCAGGGAGTCTGTGTGAGCATGGGAAGTTACAAAGGGCTGGGAGCTTTGAATCTAATGTACTTACAAAAGAAAAGAGCCTTAACTCATTGAGTACTTTCTGTTGGTAAAACATCTATGAGAAATTTAGTAACTAAGATACTATATTGAGACAAACGATCTGACTGAAAACTCATGTAAGGTTTAATTCACAAGAAGCCTTTATACTGTTTTCTCTTTGTGGATACAGGATGTCTCTTTGATACTTGTACAATCTAAGTTTATCACCTGATCGCATTAAACAAAGAGCATTTTAGTCTTAAGGGTTAAATAATTTTTAGCACAATTAAGCAAAGCAAAGATGGAATGAGAGAATATAAACAAAATTCACATGCAATAAACCAAAGTGAACCATCAGAGATACCCAGCTGTTAGTGGGAAAGTTTGGATATTTTTTTTAAAGATTGTACCCTTCGATTTAAGCTGAAAGCTGGGGAAGTCTATGGGGTTGGGCCATCTTTCTTAAAAACATTTCACAAGGATGTGTTCCTTCATCTGTCCAGATCCCTTTTTAAAGTCTCATGATCTGTCAAACAGAAAAATTAAAAAGGAAAATCTAGACAGAACAGTTGAGTCTGACCTGATTTTGACACAGAACCACAAATTCTCCCTAGATTCATTCCAGCCTGGATGTGGCTTTCATTTAAAGGTTAGAAAAACCTCATGATGAATTTGGGCAGAAGATCCAATAATAAAACTCCTGGCCAAATTTTGGTGGTTTCTGAATTTGTAATGGAAGATTTATGAATTCTAGAGGTCAAATACTTCAACAAAGATGCTTACAAATTTTCACATTTGACATTGAATGCTGTTTATCATACTTGTTTTTTGTGTTGGGTAGGTATATAACTTTTCAAAATTTTAACAATTTATGTGGGTTTATCAGGCTCAAGATAGTCTGAAGTGCTCTGATATTATAAAAGTTTGGCAGATACATGGGAAAACTGTCTCAAAATTCATATTCTCCTGCATAGCCATAAGGAAGCAGGTCTGACACTGAACACTACTAGAGAAATTGGCCTAAACGGGGAATGCCAGAACTAGAGCCAAAATGGAGACTTTATGTGGTGATGGAGCACTGGAACAGGCTGCCCAGGGAGGTTGTGGAGTCTCCTTCTCTGGAGATACTTAAGGCCTGTCTGGATGCCTATCTGGGCAACCTGCTTTGGCAGAGGGGTGGACATGATGATCTCTCGAAGTCCCATCCAACATCAATTCTATGATTCTGTGATTCTGTATTTGTGGCATATACTGAGGCATTGTTCCTTCAGTCTTAGAGACTAGGAGTTTTTCAGGACACATGACAGCAGTCACCCAACCAGTGCCTGTTTTTCATGGGAGAAGGAGAAATGAAGGCAACAGTGAAAAGAGTGTGAAAAAATGTGATATCTAGATTTCTGGATGGGTGTGTCCAGAGAAAACTTGAATCTGGAAATCAAGATGAAATTAGAATTTTTTGATCCTTTCTAGAAAGCATATAGCTGCCAGAATATTTCACTAGACTTTTCTAGCCATAATTCAATACGAGGCAATATTTCATTTTAACTGCAGTAGAGGAAAACACATATGGACATGCAAGTCTAGAAAAAATATGAAGTATGGCTGCAGTTACACTCTTTGGATTCTGAATATAGATTATTGTAGGGGGGAAGTGGTTATCTGAATCTGTGTTTGTATGCTTCTTAGTCTTAAAATGTCACCTAATTTCATGCTTAGTGAAGTGATGCTTGGTGCCTTCACAAGCGTACAATTAATAGGAGAATCTATTCTTTGTACCCCTCTAGCACCTTGAATCAAGTATGACCTACTTCATTTTTGCTCTGAAAATATATTTAAATGTTAGGTTTCATTTTTCCCCCTCAGGTACAGTCTTCTCATCAGTTTTTCTACTTTAGCAGAAGCTTCAAGGATCCCAGAACAACAAGGAAAAAAACATTTCATTAAACTTACAAAAGAGTGACAGCTTTAGACCTTTCAGCCTTTCATTTTCTCCCTTAAGACAAGTATGTCAAATTTTCTTGGTTTTGAGTATATCAGTATGAATAGGAGACAATTTCATTTGGTATGAAGGATGGCCCAGAAGGTCTCTGTTTCATTCAGAAAAAAAAAAAAAAAAAAAAACAATCCAAAATAAAAGGGAAAACAACTCAATGCTAACAGAATCACAGAATCACAGAATGTCTAGGTTGGAAGAGACCTACAAGATCACCAAGTCCAACCTCTGACCTAACACTAACAAGTCCTCCACTAAACCATATCCCTAAGCTCTACATCTAAACATCTTTTAAAGACCTCCAGGGATGGGGACTCAATCACTTCCCTGGGCAGCCTATTCCAGTGACTAACAACCCTTTCTGTAAAGAGGTTTTTCCTAATATCCAGTCTAAACCTCCCCTGGTGCAACTTTAGCCCATTCCCCCTCGTCCTGTCACCAGGCACATGGGAGAATAGACCAACCACCACCTCGCTACAGCTTCCTTTCAGGTACCTGTAGAATGCGATAAGGTCACCCCTGAGCCTCCTCTTCTCCAGTCTGAACAGTCCCAGCTCCCTCAGCTGCTCCTCGTAAGACTTGTTCTCCAGACCCTTCACCAGCTTCGTAGCCCTTCTCTGGACTTGCTTGAGCACCTCCATGTCCTTCTTGTAGTGAGGGGTCCAAAAATGAACATAGTACTCGAGGTGCGACCTCACCAGAGCCGAGTACAGGGGGACAATCACTTCCCTATTGCTGCTGGCCACACTACTTCTTATGCAAGCCAGGATGCTGTTGGCCTTCTTGGCCACCTGAGCACACTGCTGGCTCATATTCAGCCGACTATCAACCAAAACACCCAGGTCCTTCTCTGACAGGCCTTCTCTGCCTCATCTCCCAGCCTGTAGCTCTGCTTGGGGTTGTTTTGCCCCAGGTGCAGGACCCGGCACTTGGCCTTGTTGAACTTCATACCGTTGGCCTCGGCCCATTGGTCCAGCCTATCCAGATCCTCCTGCAGTGCCTTCCTACCCTCAAGCAGGTCGACACACGCACCTAACTTGGTGTCGTCTGCAAACTTACTGAGGGTGCATTCGATCCCCTCATCCAGATCATCAGTTAAGATGTTAAAGAGGACTGGCCCCAGTACCGAGCCCTGGGGGACTCCACTAGTGACCGGCCTCCAACTGGATTTGACTCCATTCACTAAGACTCTCTGGGCCCGGCCATCCAGCCAGCTCTTAACCCAATGAAGCGTGCACCAGTCCAAGCCATGGGCAGCCAGTTTCCTGAGGAGAATGCTGTGGGGAACGGTGTCAAATGCCTTACTGAAGTCAAGGTAGACCACATCCACAGCCTTTCCCTCATCCACTAAGCGTGTCACCTTGTCATAGAAGGAGATCAGGTTCGTCAAGCAGGACCTGCCCTTAATAAACCCATGTTGACTAGGCCTAATCACCTGCTTGCCCTGCAACTGCCGCATGATGACGCCCAGGATAATCTGCTCCATGAGCTTCCCTGGCACTGATGTTAAACTAACAGGCCTGTAGTTCCCCGGGTCTACCCTCTGGCCCTTCTTGTAGATGGGCGTCATGTTTGCTATCCGCCAGTCAAGTGGGACCTCCCCCGATAGCCAGGACTGCCGATAAATGATGGAAAGGGGCTTGGACAGCTCATCCGTCAGTTCTCTCAGTACCCTCGGGTGGATCCCATTCCACCCCATTGACTTGCGTACATTCAAATGCTGTAGCAGGTCACCAACCATCTCCTCGTGGATTGTGAAGGCCACATCCTGCTTCCCATCCCCTTCCACCAGCTCAGGGTACTGGGCGTCCAGAGAGCAACTGGTTTGCTGCTAAAGACTGAGGCAAAGAAGGCGTTCAGCACCTCGGCTTTTTCCTCATCTCTTGTAACTAAGTTTTCCCCCGTATCCAGTAAAGGATGGAGATTCTCCTTAGTCCTCCTTTTTGTGTTGATGTATTTATAAAAACATTATTTTGTTATCTTTAATGGCAGTAGCCAGATTGATCTCCAGATGAACTTTGGCCTTTCTAATTTTGTCCCTGCACAGCCTCACAACATACCTATAGTCCTAGGGAGTGACCTGCCCTCTTTTCCAAAGATTATAAACCCTCTTTTTTCTCCTAAGCTCGAGCCACAACTCTCTGTTCAGTCAGGCGGGTCATCTTCTGCGCCGGCTCATCTTTGGGCAAGTGGGGACAGACTGCTCCTGTGCCATTAAGATTTATTTCTTGAAGAGTGCCCAGCCTTCCTGGACTTCTCTGCTCTTCAGAACCTTCTCCCAGTGTCCTTCAAAGTCAGCCCTCTGGAAGTCCAAGACAGCAGTCTTACTGGTCCCCTTCCTGACTTCACCAAGTATAAAAAACTCTACCATTTTGTGGTCACTCTGCCCAAGACAGCTCCTGACCACCAATCTGAGCAATGCATGTATGATGAAGTGCTTTTGTTTTATTTTATTTTTATTTTTTTCCCTAATTGTTATCCATGACTATGTAATGGTTTCTGTTTTACTATCCCTTTAAAATGTATGTCCGAAGTCCTGATGTCAAGAGGCACTGATGGATTGTTCAGCAGAAATTTCTGCTGTTATGCAACTTAAAACACACCTTATTCAAAAAAAACAAACAAGCAAACAACAACAACAAAAAACCAACAACAAAAAAACACCTTCACACTTCAGCATGAAGTATAGTTCTTTTCAAATACACATTATCTAGATCTTTTGCTTTTGGTTAAAGCAACAATGCCAACTTTTTCATTTGTTCTTAACCATTTTTACCCTAAGATTCAGTTACAAGTCTGAAAAAGTTTTTTCTTTTTTGATGTATGTTTTTTTCCATTTGGCAAACATTGATATTTTTCTTTTCTAAAACAGATGAAACCTGACATGATGACTATATTCTTGTAACTTTTATAAGGATTTCAATTCTCTAGCATCTTATCAAATCAATGTTATTTGTTCAAACTTAATCATCAATTGCTTATTATTATTTATTTATACTTTGCAGTCATAGCAGGAACACTCACTGCTCAGAGTTAGGTTAATAAAATATAATACAAAACAAAAAGATAGGGCCTTTCCAACAGAATGATGAAACCAACAAAGCTTTAGCATAAGGGTAAAGGCTAAAAGCTAATTGTTTTGTTAAATGCTTTGATAGGGTTGATGTTTTCATTTTCTTTACTTTTTACCTTGCTTCAAAACAGTGGAGGGGAAAAACTCATTTAGAAATAAAATTATTCATTTACTATTTTCAATATCTTCTATGATCTTTTGTGTGTGTGCATGTGTGTATATGTAAAAAATCTTGACATATTCTTGTTGATCTAAGAATTTTCACTTTTATTTAATCTTGATTCTTTGCTCTAGAATAGAGCTAAACACACATTTAAATGAATGTCCTATGAACCACTGAGGTACACATTGAAATTGAAAAAAAAAAAAAAAAAAAAAAAGTGAGAGTTATATCTTGCAATCAACACAATTTTTTAATGCTGTTTTATTTAAATCTGACTCTCATATTTAGCAACTAAATAAGCACATGTGTTACTATGATACACTGGATAGATTTGTTAATTTATATTGGCCAATGTGATCCAGTGGGTGGCCTCCCTGCCTATGGCAGACGGTTTGGACTTAGATGGTCTTTAAGTTCCCTTCCATCCCAAGCCATTCTATGATTCTATATTTTACTTTATTTGCATTCTGTCTGTATCAATCATAAGATTTAAAAATATTTTTACTATTTTGTTCTCATGAACTTTTTCTTGAGTGGCTTTGAGTGGCTGTCATATTTCAGATATAGAAAAAATTGGGTAAAAAAAAATGACAACTAATTTTGTGTTAAAAATACACTCATATTACATGACAGTAGCTAGGGATGAAAATGTAAGAGGTTAACCTCTAAATACAATTCCACATGCATTCACATATACATTTCCACACAATCATCAATATAAATAAAAATGTCTAAAATTCCCAACAAATAAAAGAACCATTCATGGAGTACTTGATTGTCTCATACTGTGTTACTTAATATGGGGTAATAGTTGTTTCATGTCACAAAGCCATCAGGTGTTTCAAGACAAATGAAATATAAAAGCCATGTTTGGAGGGGGAGGAAGGTTGTCAAAGTTTGAATGTACCCATTGAATCTCAGTAATTGGCACTTAGTGTTTGATTTAATGAAAGCCACTGAATAAAGGCAGCCATTTCTTTTGTCATGGTTTGTGTTCCCATTTGTACTATACCTTTTCTGTCTTCCAAAGTCAAAGCCACACTCCTTCATTTCAGAGTACCACTTCCTTCCCTTCTCCTGCATTCATCCTCATCTGCATGTATTTACAAAGTTAAACAGCTCTGTTAAAAATGTCTATTTCCAGCTCTGAAGCTAACGAGCTCACTTTGATTCAACCTTAGACTAAAAAGGCATAACCACAAATGCACCCAAAACTATGTGCCTTTCTGCATGTCCTACCAGAAATATTTGGCCTTCACTTTCAGTCACTGAAGCTCCTTGCGGACAACTTGCTCATGACATAAGGGTTTACAACTTCTTTATTTTGCTTTCTCGTAAGCTAAAGGTGAGTCTGACAAACCTAATAAACTCACTGTGTTAGTACAGTGATGCCAGGGTTTTATTTCATCAGCTCAACTCTTCTGATTGTTTAAGTCCTGTTTGGATAATAGTATTTATGAAGAAATAGGAGAATAAACATAGTAAGAAAGCTATTTGTTCAAATGTAGATTTATTTTACTGTTAACTGCTACTAAAAAAGTCTCTCTTAGTTTATGTTTCTTGAGGGATAAGGGGATTCTTTAATTGTTTCAATTAACTTTTTTTTTTTTTTTTTTTAATTTTTGATCATTTTGACTCTGTTTATGTTTGTTCTAAATGCTATATGAAATTTCAAAGCAAACATTCCATTAAAAAAATGTAGATCTGAATGAGGATTGGAAGCAGATTTGCTGAAACAGCATGAGAAAGTTATTTTTATCTTTAAATTTTAAGGACTGAAAGTGAAAATTAGTAAGAAACTTAACTATAGATCCTGTACAGTTGAAAAATTCTCAGCTGAATTTAGGGTTTTAATCAGGGTTGATGATAAAGGCAGGATTCACAGGAGCAGAGGACACAAAATTATCCATTGTTATTATTCTTCTTGAAAAAATAAAGAAAATTATGAAATGAATTTTGGAGGAAGTGTAATGGGCAAGTAGGTGAGAATTTAACAAATGTTAAATGTTATTTATATATATATATATATATATACAAACAGTGGATTGGCATAGTAATTTCATTATTAAGGCCTCATCATGAGCAGCACAATTGTTCTGGAATAAAGTTTTTTCTGTTTTAAAATAAAGAGTCTGCAGAAGAGCTGTTCTAGGCAAGTCTTTGGGATCCTAGACTAACAGTTACTTCTAAAAAAGTTTCAATGCTCCAAATTCAAACAGGTGCTTTTGTAAGGGCAAAATTAAACACACCACAAGAAAAACAAGAAAAACAAAATATTTTGACTGAATAGGAATGCTACATGACAGCTTGCACCAAAATTTGGATTCTTATGACACAAAAATTAGTTAACTCTTTTAAATTAATTTTGTACTTTCAGAGTTGCAAAGTCTTTGTAGGCATAATAAAACTTATCCTTCTATTTTTTTGAACTATTTCCAAAATTAAATAAATAATAATAATAATAATAATAATAATAATAATAAAAAAAAAAACAGTCAAATTTGAATGGATTTTTGTAATTTCTTCTGGATCTCCCTAGTTTGCTACTTTCTCTGTCGGGCTTCAATTTGCTTGAAAACCAGTATTTGGTCTAGCCTGGCTCTGATAGTCTATTTATTTAAATATAGAAGAACAAGTTGGAAAGAAACTTGAAAGAGAAAGTAGGTATTTGTAGACTTATTTAGACTTAGTCTTAATTAGACTTGTTTGCTTCTGAACCCTCTGTGCAGCTTCAGGTAGAGTGCTCCAGCTGTGCTGCTGAGCAAATACCATCTGTCTTACAGAGCATGCCAAAAGTATCTATGTAGAATGTGTCTGCTGGCAAGTATTTCCAGTACTGCATATTCTGGTAAACTACATCCGCTGCAAAGCTGATTTTTTCTGTTTGTTTGGTTTTGCTTGTTTTGTTTATGTCTTTAGTTTAGTTTTGTTTTGCTTTATTTTGTTTTGTTTTCCTTGCTTTGCTTTGTTTTTTAAAGGCAAAATGAGAAATTTCCAATCAAAATGAGATTGTTCTCCTGAAAAAAATAAAACACTCAGGTATCAAAATATCAAAATACGGAAAGTTTCAGCTGCTCTTCCCAGTTTATGCAGAACTGTCTTTCTAGTGTTCCAAGACATCCAGCAGCAACAATGTGCTATGTACAACTCGATAATTAGTATCCATAATTTATAACATGGCCATGAAATATAGTCAAAGTCCCAATTAACTTTCCATACCTTCTATTCAAATGGGTAAACAGTAGCCCAAATCTGATTGGGCACCTGACACCAACCAGAATAAAACAAGAAACAAGAGTTCTGCTGGTTGAATTTCACAGCAATATGCAGTTCCTTCTTCATCCCAGTCTTAGCATTACAGGCATAAAATTGTGCTTTTATTAATTGTTCAATAAACACACTAAAACTCACCAGCTTGTTTTTCATAGTCATTCACATTTACTGTTCCTGTTTGTAATTAAACTGGAAGTCAGGGCAGGATTTTTTTATGACACTTGAAGCAAATGTTGCCGTTTTCGTTTTCGTTTTGTTTGTTTGTTTGTTTGTTTTTCTTTTTTTTATATTACAATGGATTCTGATAATACTAGGATGGAGACATAGGATATGGAAGGATGTGCAGTATAGTGAAGTCATATAAATTTTTTCCTGTTCTGTAACCATCATCAAGAATCACAAATTCTGGGGTAACAACTCGGAATTGTATGTGTTCTTCCTAGACTGTTGTTATTATTATTTTTTTTCTATGTAAATAGACCATATGTATATATGTATATGTATATATATATATGTATATGTATATGTATACCTGACTTTCTGGGAAACTTATTTGTAGATGCAACATGTCTTTTAGCAGACTTTTAAAATATTTGGACAGAAGAGGAAAAGGCTTATATTCTTACCTGAAACTTTAATTCTTGTTCCTTCTTCTGTTTTTTCATAATCTAAAATTTGAATTATTTTAAAGTAAAAGTCAGAACTGGAAATTTACATAAAGCTAGAAAGTCAGAGTTGGCAATTTGTATGAAGAAAAACAAACAACTTTACAGATTTAAAAAAAAAAAAAAAAAAAAGGAAAATTAATAATAATAATTATTTATT
>CM021769.1:19309986-19323040 GCA_011076525.1 Nettapus auritus
CTCGTCCTTATCTCAACCCTTGAGCCCCTTTCATCGTATTTTCTCCTCACTCCTTTTTAAGGAGGGGGAGTGAGAGAGCAGTTGTGGAGGAACTCAGCCACCCACCCGAGTAAAAACATCACAGTACCAAACATGGGGCAGCTTCTAGATCCTTCTCACAGAAGCCACCCCTATGGCCCCCTGCTACCAAAACCTTGCCACGTAAACCCACTACAATGCCACTTTGTCTGGATTTTTTTCTCCTCTTCTAGTATTGGAAACCCTCAGCTGAATTTTTCTTGTAACTGGCATATGTTATGTCTATTTTATCTATGTATTGACTTTTTGTATGGAAAAAGTTAGCTCCATTGTTCTGTATTCTGACAACTGAAAGCAAATTGTGGTAGACCACAGTTAAATTCTGACACAGAGTGTCAGACTGTAATGAACTAATTCAGTTTCTTAGTTTTTGCTGTTGTTTTTTCCTGCTTTCTTTCCAGTATAGTGAATAGTGTCCCAGTTTATGTTTGTGGTAACTATGGAGATGAAAAGTAGGTGAGGAATATATACACTACTCATTCCTGATCTGAAAAGAAGGTTTATGAATGGCCCAAATAAAGGTGACTTTGTCTCTCTAGTGAAAGCAATCAACCTATACATAACTTAACATTCAACTATGTGCTGTCTAGATGGCCACAATTCTGTCAGTAGAATGTATCTGTTTATAATCCCTTCCCTTCCCTCTGCCTTGCCACATAGTTGTAGATTTATGATTTGTCTTGTTGTAGTCTCAAAGACGCAATCAAATATATTTACCACAAATAAAAAATCCAGCTAATGCTGTCTGTAATATTTACTGACTATGTCAGTCTTTAATGCTAGAGAGCACACAATTTTTGTATGACAAGCTATTGCATATATGTTTCTGGTTCCAAAGCCCTCAGCAATGCATTTTTCCTCATAAGAAACTAAAAGCTTACAAAATATGTGAGAGCTTTTATATATATATATATATATAATATATATATATAAATATATATGTATATATATATGTATATATATATATATGTGTATATATATATATATATGTATATATATATATATATATATATAAATATATATTTCTGCCTGTCAGAGAAGGACCTGGGAGTGATGGTTGATAGTCGGCTGAATATGAGCCAGCAGTGTGCTCAGGTGGCCATGAAGGCCAACAGCATCCTGGCCTGTATAAGAAGCAGTGTGACCAGCAGGGCTAGGGAGGTGATCGTCCCCCCTGTACTCGGCTCTGGTGAGGCCGCACCTCGAATACTGTGTTCAGTTTTGGGCCCCTCGCTACAAGAAGGACATGGAGGTGCTTGAGCGAGTTCAGAGAAGAGCGACGAAGCTGGTGAGGGGCCTGGAGAACAAGTCCTACGAGGAGCGGCTGAGGGAGCTGGGATTGTTCAGCCTGGAGAAAAGGAGGCTCAGGGGTGACCTTATCGCTCTCTACAGGTACCTCAAAGGAGGCTGTAGCGAGGTGGGGGTTGGTCTGTTCTCCCACGTGCCTGGTGACAGGACGAGGGGGAATGGGCTTAAGTTGCGCCAGGGGAATTTTAGGTTGGATCTTAGGAAGAACTTCTTTACCGAAAGGGTTGTTAGACATTGGAATGCGCTGCCCAGGGAAGTGGTGGAGTCACCGTCCCTGGAGGTCTTTAAAAGACGTTTAGATGTAGAGCTTAGGGATATGGTTTAGTGGGGACTGTTAGTGTTAGGTCAGAGGTTGGACTCGATGATCTTGAGGTCTCTTCCAACCTAGAAATTCTGTGATTCTGTGATTCTGTGATATATATAATTATATATTTATTATTATTATATTTATATATTTATATTTATTATAATAATATTTTATATATTTATATATTTATATGTAATATATATATTTATATAATATATATAATATATATATACAGTGTTTAAATATTAGCAGCACTAAATATTATTAAACAGTGACATTCTGTCTTTATTAAAGAAAATGTAGAAAATCTATACCTAATGTATTACACACTCCTGTCCTCATGCCTACAGATACACAAGCTGAGATTTTACAAGTATACAGCTAAAACATGATCTAGAGACAAAAAATCGTTGTATTTATCTGTATAATCATTGGTGAAAAAAAAAAAAAAAAATCAGGTTTTAGGATTTAATTGCTATTTAAACATTATGACCAGTGGGAAGTGTTGTTAAAAAGATCTTTTAATGGGTTCAGTATCTATGTTATCCTTTTTGAATAAATAGTTTGATGGCATTTGTCTTCCCAAGAAACAATTATTTGTGATGAGCCCTGCTTTCCTGGGAGTGTCTGAGCACCTGCCTACTGACAGGAAGCAGTGAAATAATTCCTTGGTTTTCTTTTTTGTTCACACAGCTTTTGCTTTACCATGCATCTCAGCCCATGAGTTCTCTCAATTCCTTGTTTTTCTTTTTTGTTCACACAGCTTTTGCTTTACCATGCATCTCAGCCCATGAGTTCTCTCACTTTTAACTTTCTGATTCTCTCCCACTTCCTATCTGGTGAGAGTGAGCAATCTGCATGCCAGAGTTAAACCACAACACAAAAGAGCAAATCTGAGTGGGGAAAAAAAAAAAAAAAAAAAAAAAAAGTGTAAAACAAATCATTTAGAACTTGTAAAATTAGGCATAGAATTAATTACAAGAAAACTAAAAATATGGAATACAGAATCTGTCATGCTCCACAAATAAAATTGCCTCTGCCATCTTTAATATGACTTTTATACATGCATTCCATACAGAATTGTATGGTGAGCTGTAAAAGCTTCCTGTCTCAGTGCACAAGAGATGATGCTTCTTAACAGCCCTTGACTATATTGTTTTATTCTTAGTGTTCAAAATGGATGATGCTTTTATTCTGCATGATTATTCAACACACTCAGAAGACAGGATTGTTTATTTTCTGCAATATGTAAATACTTTGCAGAAATTAATTTTCCTTTACAACACACTCATTATTCAGAGAAACTGAGGGACAGACCAATTTCAAAAGCTACTTGGCATACATGTGATGTGATTTTTCCCTTTTTTGAGTATGCTTATAAGCAGGTATTTTCAAAAGACAGATCAAACTAATTTTATTAGCATGAAAAAAGAACAAGTAAAACCTAAAAACAACTATATAGTTAGGGATCCTCCCTCAGAAGTTTTGGCTTACAAACTGGATCATTTGCCTAGCTCGACATAGGCGCTCTGTGTTAGAAACAAGAATTCCCTTGCTCTTTTGAAAACTTTTATTTCTATCAGAGTTGTCATATACTGTTTTTCGTATCTGTAATAAGCAAGATCCAAGTTCAATAGCAGCAGCCTGATTTACTGCATAGTTTCATTCCTTAAGTGTACTATACCAAAAAATATTTGCAAATGTTAACTACTTAGTCCACTGTCCCTCTTAAGAAAACTTCATCAATTTATTTCCTCTCTACACTACCAAATGTAATGAGGATCTTCTGCCTGGTAGCCTTCTCCACCCTATCACTTCTGTCATTGATCCTTCTCTGCTAGCCTAGCCCCTTGGAGTATCAGATTATGTGAGTGGTTCTGGAAAGTTCTTCAAGAAAAAACAGTAGAATTGGAAAAAGCAGAGAAGCTTCAAGAATACAAGTCCTTCCTAAAGCCTGAAATAACAGTAGCAAGCTGCAAAATATCTATAAATCAAGAGCAATTTATTTATGGTTATATATGTCAGTTTATTAGATGAGTTTGTGGACTTGGATGAGGGTAGAAGGGCCTTACAGAGAGATACAGACAGGTTAGAGAGCTGGGCAATCACCAACCACATGAAGTTTAACAAAAGCAAGTGCCGGGTCTTGCACCTGGGATGGGGCAACCCTGGCTATACCTACAGACTGGGTGGCGAGACAGTGGAGAGCAACCCCGCAGAGAGGGATCTGGGGGTTGTGGTTGACAGCAAGTTGAATATGAGCCAGCAGTGTGCCCTGGCAGCCAGGAGGGCCAACTATATCCTGGGACGCATCAAGCACGGCATTGCTAGTTGGTCGAGGGAAGCTCTACTGTGTGCTGGTGCAGCCCCACCTCGAGTACTGTGTGCAGTTCTGGGCACCACAGTACAAAAAGGACTTTAAACTGTTGGAGAGTGTCCAGAGGAGGGTGATGAAGATGTTGAAGGGCCTAGAGGGGAAGACATATTAGGAGCAGCTGAGGTCACTAGGCCTGTTCAGCCTGGAGAAGAGGAGGTTGACGGGGGACCTTATTGCAGTCTACAAGTTCCTCGCGAGGGGGAGTGGAGAGGCAGGTGACCTATTCTCTGTAATTACCAGTGAGAGGACCTGTGGGAACAGTGTTAAACTGAGGCAGAGGAAGTTTAGGCTGGACATCAGGAAGAGGTTCTTCACTGAGAGGGTGGTTGCACAGTGGAACAGGCTCCCCAGAGAAGTAGTCACTGCACCAAGCCCGTCTGAATTTAAGAAGTGATTGGACGGTGCACTTCGTCACATAGTCTAAACTTTTGGGTAGACCCGTGCGGTGCGAGGAGTTGGATTTGATGATCCTTATGGGTCCCTTCCAACTCAGGATATTCTATGATTCTATGAGTTCAGAGGAAAACAGCTGGTAGTTGTAGAGCTGAAGACGCAAACAAAGATTGCTAAAATCCCTAGTCACTATAGAACAGCAATATATTTATATTTTGAGTTTGTCTTGTAACACAGAATTCTCTTACTGCACTCGCCTCAAGGAAGGTCAATGGACATTGATAGGACAGTGTGCCTGTCTATGATCTAGAACCAGTTTAACCCCTGTGTTAGCACTCCTGGTACTTCAGAGTGAAACCCTAACTTTATGGTATGTAGACTTAGCCCAGATGATTGCATGACCCTTATATCTATTAAGGGTGGAGTGAAAGTTTGATTTTATTCTATTAGGTGATTTCTACTAATTTCAAATCAGTTTTGAAATGTGCCTGAAAATTTTCCAACTCATAAAGCTGAAAAGTTCAAACTCATTTCAGCAACGGGATTGTTAAACACTGCTTTTAGGTCTTGAAGCTTTTGAAATCCAAAAGCTATATCTGATCAAACAGATTCTGTTCTCAGTAATGTGTGCAGGGCCAAAATAGCCCAGATGATATTTCCAGAGTATTCTGAATCAACAGCAGAAGCTAAGAGTATTGCACCACCCTTTTTCATATAGGTCATTAGAGTTTTTCCATTACAATTCAGCTCATATCTTTGTTCTCATTCCAAGATCTCTACAGAAGCTGTGCAATTTAGGATCATTCATAAAACTATGCAGAACTCTGCAGTGTCCACAACACTGTGTTGTCTCTTTGATTTTTATTTTCTTGGCTTCCAGAAATTTCCCTCATGGATCTATGGATTTGGGGGGGTTGGAAATTTGCCTTTGAATTCTTCTTCTTCTTCTTCTTTTTTTTTTTTTTTTTTCCTTACTACAAAGTTAAATGCCCAGCTTTGAAAGTTTGTCATCACCAAGTGTGAACATTTGCAGGTTACAACCAGCTACTCTTTCTAATTGTTTTGTCGTTTATTTCTCTACCACTACTAATGCTATGTTTACTTATATTATTGTCTACTCCTATTCAAATTAAAACAATCAAAAACATAACAATATGGTTTGTATTTCTTATTATATATGCTTGTCTCCAACAATTAATTCAGTGGGTCTTTTGAGGCATCAAGACTGAACAGACTACAATAGAGAACTATAGCTTTTGTTAAAGCTTTCTAACTTCTCTGGTAATATAGATTTCAGTCACTAATTTGAAAACTTGAACAGCAACACATACCTTTAATTTCTTCTTCTAGGTACAGA
Source organism: Nettapus auritus (assembly GCA_011076525.1). Lineage (NCBI taxonomy): Eukaryota > Metazoa > Chordata > Aves > Anseriformes > Anatidae > Nettapus > Nettapus auritus. The sequence goes on from CM021769.1 coordinate 19,315,807, forward strand.
GACACAAAACATATAAGGCAACAGAGAATGAGTGTTGTGCCTTGATACTGTTACAGATTTCTGAAACAACACGCAATCCCTATAAACATGCCTTTTATAGCTTTTCATGAGTTCAGTGTAGGTTTTGTGTCATTCTGAAAAGAACAAGTGTGGGCAGGTGCTGTGCACTTTTCTCTCCATGGCTCTGCAGATGCTTTAAAGTTTTTCTTTAATGGAACTGCACAACAGTACATGGTAGTGCTGTGAACACCTGGCAATTAATTAAAGCCATGAGGTTCTGTTCTTGACATAAACCAGTCTCATACTAAGCCCCACAGAACTGAAAGCCCACATGCTGTATTATTGCCTGTGCAGGCTCTTCCACGGATAGTTTAGTGTAGACTTAGCCATTCAGATAGACTGATGTTTTCTACTCAGTGAATTATGGAAGAACTCACCCTCATCTTATATTTTTTCATGTTTGTCTATTCATTCAAGAAGGCCACGAACCTTGACCAGAGGTCTCTTGCTTCAGTTTCTAGGCAGATTTTGGACTCTACTAGCAGATAAAACTCAAATTCTTCACATTCCATTCCATTCCATATCACTGACAACTGAAGTCTCTACCTAACAGTTAGTGATGATTCAAACTATAATTTTACATTGTAAAAGGCAGTGGTTATCTTAATTCCTATTTCCATGACAGTAATGTTTCACCTAATGCACTTTGATGGCAAAATCACCATTACTAAGCCTGCTAATACATTAACTGAACTTGATTTTATGATCAATACAGATGAATTACTAGCTCGTTTAGGAAAAATGCTGAGCATTCTAAAAAGAGTATACAGCAGAATAATATATATATATATATATATATATATTGATTTTACTAATCCATACATTTTGTAACTTGCACACATAAAATGAATAGCCTCTTTCAAAAGAAGTACTTTGGACAGGAACAACGGTGACACAGTCCACCACTAAGGTGTTTTTTTAATAATAACCTTCATCACTCCTTGCACTGTGAATATTAGTAGTGAAAATTAAATTATACTTTCCAAAATACACAGATAAATTTTTCTTTCTGATCCCTTATTTTTAGAAAAAATATATGTGGTTGATATGATTATTGTGTTGGTTTCCTTACATAGTAATACACTATACTGTCATTACCTTTGTTTGCTTCTGTCAATAGTGAGTTAACATTACACTTTCTCGTTGTACCAGGTCTGGCTGGGATGTTAACTTTCCCTGCAGCAGCCCATACAGTGCCACGCTCTGCACTTGTAGCTAGAACATCGGTGTTATCACACCAGTGTTGTGTCTGCTGCTGAGAATGGCTGGCACAGTATCAGGACTTTCTCCAACCCTCCTGGGGGGTGGGCAAAAAAGTGAGAAAGAAACATCACCAGGGCAGCTGAACCAACCAAAGAGATATTCCATACCATATGAGGCCACGCTGAGCAATAAAAGGTGGAAAAAGGAGGAAGAGAGGAGGGGTGGGCTTTCATTGTGAAAGCATCTGTCCTCCTCACGAACACTGGCTACGTGTGTTGAGGCCCTGCTCCAAGGATGTGGTCAGGCATCGCTCATTTGTGGGACGTACAGAATAATTTATTTCCTCTGCACTTCCATATAGCCTTTACTTGTTTTGTTTTGCTGTTCCCTTTCCCCCTCCCTTTCCCTTTCCCTTTTTCCCTTCAGTTGAATTGTTAATTAATAATTTTTCCTTAATATATATATATATTTTCCCTTTAATTAAATTATCCTTATCTCAACCTGTGAGTTGTTCTTTCCTTTACTTCTTCCCCTCCTCATCTGAGGAGGGGGAGTGAGAGAGCAGTTGTGGTGTTCAGTTGCCCAGCACAGTAAAACCACCACACTTGTAATGTTGTAAGAGACAAAAACATTGCAGTATGAATCTGATACTCTTTCAAACAAAGGTTCTGGAGCAATGTTTTGTTTTTTGTTTGTTATCTTCATAGAAATATGGGTACCCACCTACTCATGTCATAATTATAGTTTGAAGATATTTTGGTACAAAATGTTACACCCCCAAAAAAAGTTCTGCTGTCCAAATCCAGAAATCTAAGAAGTATTTCAGAAAATAATTTTTAAAAACTTAAGATATGTGTTCAACCTTTTAGGTGCTTTTCTTATCTTAATTTATGACTAACCAAAAGGCAGCAAAAACTACCCAAAGGTTGCTGACTACCCTGAAGTCCTGAACAATTTTTTTTGTTAGGTGGATTTACTATGCCTCATTCAGGCTCACTGCTGACTCTGTGAAACATTGCAGATCTGCTGATCACCATTTCCCAGGTGACCAATCTGCTATTTATCCATATCAGAAACCATTTTTTCTCTGACCACTCTAACTTTAATGTGGACAGTATATCATCAGGCAATGATAAGAACAGAGGAACTGATTTCCTCTGGCATACTAACTTTATTTTTGTTTCCAACCATGTCTTTGTAGTGGAGGTGATATTATAAGCTGTCTGTCACTTACTTGGAGTTGTTTACACAGAAGAAACAACTCCCAGCAGCTTCACGGAGTGAGATTTGTCCTCAAGCAAAACTCATGAAAACATTTCATAACAAACTTCAGAACAAAACTTTTAATGGGAGAAATGATCTGTTCCTACCCCAGAAGCTTTTAATAATGGTTCTTCTCCACAGATGAGGTACTCAGATAAATTGGCACACGCTGACCTGGAATCAAGGACAATGGTGTAATCTGTCTGCTAAAAGCAAAGTTGACTGCACAGAGGCTTTAATGTCAATGGGAAAAAGAAATGGAAGTTAAACAAGCACCACTAGATATTATGATTTTTTCCCCCAATGCTCTGTTTGTTTAACCAGCAGGGTGGCACCAGGTGGTTGTTAACATTCTTCTACAAGGCTTTCACAGAGATTGATGTTTGCAGCAACAGCTGAGTTCATTTACAATGTTGTTTTCTGAAAGCCTCCCTGAATGGATTCCCAAAGGCAGTAATTTACTGTCTTCTCCTCTTTTATTATATTTCACCACCAAAGATGCATATTCTTGTTTGATGACTTAAGTATCCTTGCTCAAATGTACTTATACATTCTTAAACTGTTATCACTACAGAAAGAAGAAAGAGTTATAACTGATATGCCTTTATATAATTGCTCTGGACTTGCTGTCCTATAAATATTGCATATGGCATTGTCTTATTGTTATTGGAAGGCGTGAACAAACAAAAAAAAGACAGCATCTTCTGAGAGTTACCCCTGTATTCACTACCATCTTCTTTCCCATTTAGTGTACATGAGCCTGAAGATTTATACCGGCTAGGGTTTAAAACACAGAAAAATTAAAAAGTAATATTTCATAATAACTTTAAAATTGGTTGCTTCTGGATAGCATGAGCTAGCCAGCCTTTTAGAAGAATTGTTGACCTTCGGACTTGCTGTGAGGTGAGTACACAATCCTTCATTCAGTTTGCAGACAGATAAAACTGACATAGTTGAACAGAGCTTACTAGAAGTCACCCTTGTGACATTCATGTTTTATACATCTAAACTGTGGAGAAGAACATTCTATAAAACCATTATTTGTGACAATTTACACTTTTCATGTGATGGGGATCAGGATGGGGGATCAATAATTTATTTGTTAGTTAGATCAGCAAAATATCCGAAAATACAGATAATTGACATGAATCAGCTTCTAGGTCCCCAAGGATCTTATATGAAAGCAAACAGGTATTTTCTGAGAAACTGAAACAAAGACTGTTGAAATCACTAAGATTTCTTCTATTAACAGTATTAAGTTTTGCATCAGGTTTTTGAAAAGCTTTCCAGTTTAGCAGTAATCCCATCATCCTATCCCATATCTAAGGTGCAAACGTACTTCCCAGGAAATTATAAGTACTAATTTCAGCCACCAGAATGTTATATCTTCTTAACACTTAATTTTATGCATTTTAAATTCACTCACTTATTAAAATGAAAGAAATGAAAAATCAAGATATATGGGGAAAAGGAGAGCATACTGCTGCTTATACTATATGAAGCTTCACAATGTAACTGAGATTTGCCAAATATATTGTTACATCATTTTTGTCTGTATTCCAGAGATATACTTAGTTGTCTCAGAAATTGCAGTGATTGCAACATAGTGAAAGGCTTTTGTAAGTACCAAAAATCTGGGTGATTTTCCCTCAAAAGAAGATCTAAAATCTCCATTGTAGGCAGATTTTCTAATTAATAGAACTTCTTTCATTTTTAAAATATGAAGAAAAAGACCCTGAAAAGGTAGTAGACATCTCTGTATCCAAGGATTATCCTGTTAAGAAGGGAATACTCGAAGAAGTCTAATGCTCTACTATTGTCAGAACTATACTTTGTGTGAGCCTCTATTTTACTACCACCTCCAGGTTTTAGCTTTTCCATAAAAATAAAATGAAGAGAAAGGATTCAGTCTTTTCACTGTGTAATTTTCTTGCCTTTCTTTTCAGGGTAACTTGTATGCCTTTTTTTTTTTTTTTTTTTTTTTTTTTTTCCTTTTTACAGTGAAGAGCTTGCATCCTTTAGCTGAGTTATGGACAAGTGGACAAAAAGATAAAATTTACATTGCCTTTGATTGTGCATATGTACAAGAGTTTAGATTTATAAGTAAACATTATGTCACGTTTGACTGCTAACAACTTGTCCCTACTCCAGAATAATCCAAAATGTAACCCTAAGATTACAAAAGACAGAAGTAACTCATCTCACATCATGAACAATTGGCAAATATATGTCAGAGGGACACAGCATTTAGCAGTTCCATAAAAATCCTCTCTTATAATCCTTGTGACACAGATGCACATCCTAAATAGTCAGAAAATCAAATATTGTTCCTGTTAATATTTTCTCAAGCAATTTGGCCGACGTACAAATATAGCATGCCTTTTCCTTTGAATTGTGTATGGTTTGCACTATGCTAAGAATGACAATTACAGAATTTAAATGCATCTGCCAATGGAACAGATGGCCTTGTAGTTGGAGGACAATGCGGAACAAAAGAAAGAAAAGAAATGTTCAAATAAAATCCAAACTAAGAAATCTAAACTAGAAGCTGATATACAAAACAAGAAATAACTTGATTTGAAAAAAAAAAAAATATATATATATATATATATATATACATATATACTGGAAGGAAAGAGTCTGAATTCGACCTGAGATGTTTTCTCAGGAAAGCATGGGATGTGGATGTCCATGCTTCTATCACATTAAATCATTTCTAATCCTTAGCCCTATGGTGGCTCAGTTACATTGATGTAGTTAATTTGGTCCTACGTTATTCTAAATTTAAGGTTTCTATAAAGGCAGGTGCGTGAGGATTCGTACAATATGGAAATTTTATTTGTAGAAACAGACCTTTAGATGTAAATACTGCCAAAGTCATTAAAAAATAAAATAAAATAAAATAAAATAAAAAGAGAGAATGAGAATTACTGTAGTACTCTATAGTACTCCTGAACATGATTTTAAATAGCTGAAATCCTATAGACATGCATAGTTAAATTTATTTTTTTATTGTACTTCAGTGACTAACTATGATTTTGATAATCAGTGACAGATAGCAAAAAAATAATACTGATTTTTTCAACAACATAGGTTGTTTTACTACCACAAGTATGCTAATCACATATCCACTGTGACAGATAGTTTACAATACAATGAATAAGAAGATATTTCTTCCCTGTTCAGTTTACAATCTAGGAAGCAAGAAAATATCTGTGTGTATATGAAAAGAAAGACATGATCAAATCTATGTGATATAACACTGTGGAAGATAGGTGCCGTAACAGTTGAAATACTACCTTTTTGTTTTCATTGTTAAAGCACTACGAAGAAGAAGGAAAAAAAAAAAAAAAGGCAGAAGAAAGATATTAGTGATGGAATCAGATAGATCTGCAAAAATACACAGTGACTTTTCCCTATATAGAAGAGTCAGCATGGGAAAAAGGGCCCAAAGACTCTTTTGGAAAATATAATGAATTGAATGCAGCTGTACAACCAATTAGAAATGGGACTTGACCTTAACACCAAACAGAAGACAATAGGAAAGGTGAATATCAGCTAAGTCATACTATTAAAAAATGTGTTAAGAAAAGAGAAAGGAGAATAAGAAGGGATCTTTAATGATCTACTAAAGCAAAGCTGACAAACATCTCTGAATCACAGTTCCCTATGATTCAACATATTATTTTCTTAAAAAATAATACTGTAGCAAACCTTATTTTAGTACAACCAAATCTATCAAACTGAGGGTTTGTGCTTATGGGACAAAATCATAGATGGCATAAATTCAGACAAATGTTACTTGATAGTGGTATTATCTGAAATATTTTTTGTTGTTGTTGTTGCATCAAATCCGTATTTGTCCCAAATTATTTTTTATTCGTACTTATTTTTGGTGGTATCTGTCTCTTTGTTGTCTTGCCAGCAGTGTGCACTTATAATTCTAGTTGGTTCCCTTGGACAGTATTCCTTATAGTCTAATTGCTCTGTAGGCACATACTATTTCATTGAAGTTCACCTTGCCAGGCTCTTTCATTTGACTGCAGAAGAATTTTATTGAGGAGAGAGGATTTATCACTAAAGATTGTTTCCTGTGATTTCATCCATGAAGTGTTTTTTCCTATTTAGCTGTATATTCACATTTAAATGAATCATGTTTCTGTGGCACCAGAATGCCTCACAGGAACTAAAAATAAATATAAACTGTTCTACACCAAGGCCTTGGAATTTAACAGATCAAATTTTATTTGCTTAGTTTTCCATTTCTTAATGTATTTGCTTATTTTTGTTCTTCTCAGTATCTTTTTTAGTTCTTTCATTATATTTAGAACTAGAAAATATATCTGTTAGAAGCTCTACTTGAAAGAAATGTGTCTTGTCAATTGTTTAGAAAATTTTGGCTCTTTTTTAACAATTTAAACATTTTTTTAACCATCTCCAACTGTAAATGAGTTACAAGGGCTTATCTTTATTTCTAAGGAAGATCTATTCCCTGCTTTCATGACTGTCATCTTTGAAGTAGAAAATTCACCCTATATTCCTCAAGAGATCACCATTAAAGAGAAAAGACTAAAGTCTAAAGTAGCTCCTGTATTACTGAATTAATGCATAGTTTCTATTTGATGTCAAATTGTCCATGAGTGAACTGGCTACACTTGCTCAAAAAAAAAAAAAAAAAAAAAAAAAAAAAAAAAAAAAAAAAAAAAAA
>CM021769.1:19323050-19333250 GCA_011076525.1 Nettapus auritus
AAAAAAAAAAAAAAAAAAAAAAAAAAAAAAAAAAAAAAAAAAAAAAAGTTCAAAGTTATAAAGAGCTGGTCAAGTAGCATCAAGTCAAGTAGGATCACAGTTTCTCTCTAAAATCCAGAGGGAAAAAGTGAGATGAGTTTGGGAAGAGATCACAGGATGAGGACCTTCCACATCTCAGTTCTATGTTACAGTAGGGTGACTTCTGATAAGGCTTGCAACTTTTTCTTTAAAATCAAATTTGAAATTTGTGCATGTTCTTTAGATTGAGTTTTGATTTATCTTCTGTATGTAGTCAAAAGGTATTTATTGCATACTGAATATGTATTTTCATATGCATGACCCATTTATAGCTCATTATCTCTCTCCCTGTATCCAAATTTTCCACAGTAGTGTGTATATGATATCTATCAAATGTATGTTATGTTCTCATTAATTTTTTGGAGGCTTGTACAAACATCAAGACAGTTAAAAATATCTGATTTTTTCTTTTCCTTTTTTTTTTTTTTTTTTTTTTTTTACTGAAAGTAATCTTATATTTGAAAATCTGCTTATTTGAGAATACATTTATTAATAATCTGTTTTGTCTACTGGAGGAGTCTCAAGAATATCTCTATTTTCTTCAAGAAAAATCTCTCTTCTGTAAAGGGCAAGTGTTAAATGACTAATGGCATTGATTGATTTCTGGTAGTCACTTCATTTCTGTTATAGGAACTCTGAGGACAGGCTGGGTCTCCTAGCTGTGATAAATTATAGTTTAAGTATGCCACTTATTTTCATACTTTTGTGATTAATTCATCATTTAGAATGTTGATTATTTAATCATTTAAAATATTAATCCGCATCCAGCCAAACAATAGCCCTAATTTGTTATAACAGCAATGACCAGGTGGCTACTGAAAGGAAGAAGTCTGTCCAGTTTAAAAGCTGACTAGATTTTGCTCAAATGCTCACTTTTAAACTTACTTCCCTGCTTGCTGCTTGAAAGCTCAGTATGGAACTGGCATTTCAAAAAATCAAACATTTTGAGCACTGATTTTTACTCAGAAAATGCCTGCATTGTTTCAAAATCCAAAAGAATTTTCACACAGACCAGGAAAATCTTTGTCACACCGTCACATGATCTGTTTGCAAATACATATTCCAGCAGCTCTCTCTGAGCTGATCAGTGTGATGATTCAGAGTAACTCTGTAAGGGCAACCAAGCTCACTGTCACTATGTAAGGAAATTCATTATTGCACAATTGTCTAAAATATTCTGTCTATATCATCTTTGCTATGTTTGATAAATAAAATTCCCTGCTTCAAAATGGTCTATTTCCTTTGGTGAATATTGGGAAATACTTTTCCACTGCTAAATACTCTGAAAGTTGTCCTTATTGTATGCTTAGTATAACTCAGAACGGAATTGCCAAATTGGCTCTTCAGGCTCAAAATTTAGTGTAGGTTAGTGGGCTAACCTACTTTCCTGTCCTGGCAGTAGTTTTTCTCACCTTTATTACAAAATAGCACCTGATTTATGCATGCTTCAGTTTACTGAAATAAAAAGCCTTTTTATAGCGATGTTACTGATCAATTTTTTTTTCATATTGTTTTCCTGAATTAATAAACATTTCCTGACCTACGTCATTATTGCATTGATAAAAACAGTAGAAATAATATTAATGCTAACTGTACTTTTGCTACTGGGAATATTCTGCATGTATCAAACTGCAGTAGTTTACTGTATGACCAAAGAGACGAGAATTTTTCAGAAAGGAAAACAGTGGGCAGACAGGTTGTAATATGCAGCTACTTTGTGTTTCTGTTTAACTTTCCAGATAAAAAATAGAAATCATAGAGGATACTCTACGTTCCTCATATCACCAATAACAGAATCATAGAATATTCTTTCTGTTTCACTTACAGTTTCACTTCAGTTTTTACTTTTTTTCATCTCAGCACCCCTTAGTTTCATCTAAGCTGATCAAGCCAGGTACCTCAGATACTCCTCAGAAGTCATGCCCTCTAGATCCATCACCATCTTTATTTACCCTTTAGATAAATTCTGATTATTTTTTTTTTTAGCTGTTTTTTGTTTTACTTGCCTTTTGTTTGTTTGTTTGTTTTACTTTGTTTTGTTTGATTTGGTTATAAGACTTCTGTTGAGAAAGACATTTTATTCAAAACTCAACTTGTGGACAAAAACACATAAACATAAAAGAGAAGTTCCTGACCAAACTTTAAAAAAATAACTATATACTTAAATAGTCTCACAGAAAAGCCCAATGTTAAGAACATAGGAAACCTGAGGTTCAAGATCCCCTGCTCTTGACTCACAATGGATTTGAACCTGATTATCTTGTATCATAAGCAGCTTATTTTTTATCTCTGGCCTTTCCTGAAACATAATTTTCATACAATCCTTTAAGTATCTTATTTTTATCTCAGAGCAGAAATAGAAAATATTTTGAAGAAATTTTCTTTTACCCACATAAGTATTTTTATTGTCTGTGGAAACAATTGTTTTTTCCCTTCCATTTCCCTCAATCTCTGTTTTCAAAACAATCAATAGAACAGAATAAAATGGCCCAGGAGTTGTTACAGTTTCTGTACAATGAACAGTTTGTGTATTGATGAACCAATATTCCACAGTGGCTTTAGAAAGCTGTTGACCACATGGGTTTAGACTTCCCACCTATGCCAGTCAAATTCAAAGCTAGCATTAAGCCTCTTTGAAGGATATTTTTTCTGCCAGTTTTTTTGTTCATATAGTACTGTGGACTCTAGCATGAAGTCTGTCTCATGACTAGAAGAGTATCCAGCCTAGCTGTGGTCTAATTTCACTGGAGACCTTTATTACAAACAAGAAAATATAAAGGAAATATAAATATTCTTGATAGCGTGCAGTATATTGACACAGTATATATTTATGCATAACATGTATGTAATACATAATTTCTAAATAAAAACTCTCTGAGGTAATAAATATTGTGTTTGGTTTTAGTGAAAAAATGTGGAGAAAAAAATTTGTCTGGATTATAACTATAATTAATTACTTCAATTGTTAGAAAACAATTTAAAATGCTTATGGTTTTAATGTTTCTTCACTACATGTTGGCTGACTAAAATAGTAATGTCTGAGAGCAGATACAGAAAGGCACAGAGACTCATTTGGTATGGATATGTTAATATGAAGTAAATGAGAAAGTGATGTGAATGTATTTTGAGTTTAAAGGGTAATATGGTCAGTAGCTGGAACATACGCAGGCATGACACTGGCTCCATAGAAGATCATAAAAAAGATCATTTTGATAAAATGAAATAGGAACTAAACCAAGACTTTTGCACTTCTCAAATTTAGAAGAGCAAGTAAGTGCTGTAACAGCTTAGAATTATAAAATGTAACACTCGGTGGTGTGCAGATGGTTTTATGTCTGCTACAGACTCTAACATGTCCCCGTGGACAACTCCAAATGGTTCTCCAGCTACAGGCTCATACATCCTACATGATATATTGGTTCTTCAGGAATCCATGTAGACTTTAGACATGTCTTGATAAATGATGGCCAGGTGTCACTAGTGTAAAATAAACAATGGGATACAACACTAAAGACTTCTGCACTGATATGTGTCTTCAAATCCCAGGAATTTCCTAGCCAGGGTAAACTTTCTGGTAATAATAAAAATAATCATTGACATTTGGAGTAAATTACTGTTAATATAGGTTTTAAAATAGATTTCAATATTAAGAAAATGAAAAATATTCAATATTAAATATTCAAAATATTTAAAAAATATTCAGTAAAGAGGTGCTTGAAGTGAATGCAATGTATAAGGAGATAGATACAAATACCACAATGATCAATAATGTCATAGAGTGTGAGGATCATTTGCTTGAATATGCACTATAACAACAATAAGCAAAATTCTTATATATTTATTTATTTTTCTTTTTTAAACTTTGTTAAATATGTTCTTTAGGAAGTTGAAATTAGGAGAAAACAAACAAACAACAACAACAAACCACCAAAAAAAAAGGAAAATAAACAAGATAATTAGATGGGAGACACAGATGAACAGGATACTGAGATCTAACCTCTTTTTCACCTACCATACAATATGGCCTCTGAGGACCAGAAAAGGTCTTACTAGCACAAACATCTGCTTAAACTGTTGAATCTTTGATGCTGAAAAGGACTGCAGAGAAGTTACACATGTATAAAATTGATAGGGAATAAACTAATAAAAATTAAGACAACACTCAAGAAAATAGGTAGCTAAGGGGATCATCTGAAGAGGATCCAATTAAAAATCAATGTTGTCTGACTTGACAAATGGACTGTATCCTTGACTTTCTTGATCTTAAGTGATCATACCCAACCTCCAAGTTGAGGACCTTATAAAGCTCCATAACTTTCAATTTCTGCATGGGAGGTATGGGCAAACAATATAGTGATGATCCACTGTGCTCTATGAAAAACAAAAGAGATTTTTCAACTTCTGGTACAACTCTATAAAAGAATTAGAGCATAAGAATGAAATATACTACAAAGGCACCAAGCACTCAGATGGTAGAGAGATTCAGTGCCACATACACAACTGATGGTGAGAAAGTGATGAAAACTAGAAGGTGGTCAAGAGCTTAGGCTAGAATCTAAGGTACTAGTGTATGAGTTTTCAGAAAAAGCAAATCAAAATGATAAACTCAACAGATAAAGATATCTGAACAGAATAAGTTGGTGTTACTGGATTGATTCATTACAGGGGCATATGCAAAACTGAAGTAAACCTTGTGAGTAATATAATCACGCCTAAATCCAAAAATGAACAACTGTGCAACTAATGTGACATCGAGTCAACAGTAGTGAAACTTTCCACTCCAGTATGCCAAATATGCAGAGATTCAGAAAATGATACCCTTTTTAAAAATAAGGTAAATTATATAAAAACTGTCTTTATCTCATTTCATATTAATTTGTTACATTCCCCAAAAACAATCGGGAATTTCTTTACCTTACGTTGGGAGATGAGAAACAAACGTCTTAGTGGTTGCAGTGACTTTCTATTGTGTTACAAACTGGGATTCAGCACACTGATCCAACTCAGATTTACTGTGTGATCTTTTGGCAAAAAAAGTCCTTCAAAGACACAGTAAAATAGGAATACCACAGTTTTTATGATATGTTTGCAGTTTGATGATAACAGATCTGTCATACTTGCACATGCTGGCACAAAGATGTTTAGGCTTAAACGTTCTGAGGTAGCACGTAACCATGGTATCTGACACCTACAGCAAAAGAAAAACTCCATAACTCTCCAAAAATACTAGCTCAGAGGGGAAATCTGTTGATATTTAGTTTGACAGAAGGGCAGGATGGGAACATATTTGCATGTGTTATACATGTTTCAGACATATTTCTATTAAATAGGCAATTCAACCTTTAAAAACAGATACGTTTGCAGTTTTGAGCATGTATAGAAATCTAGACTCACACCACATAAATGTTCTTGGGGTTAGTGGTTTCCTTAATCCTAATTAGTAGCTTTCAGTATTATGTTAAATTCAAGTCCCAAATAAGACAATATTAAAAAACAATGCAAGAGTATCCTGTGAGCAAAGACATATGAAGAATTTTAATCTCTTCTGAGCTGAGCAATTGTTCAGTTTGCTATGCAATGCACTCTTTTTCAAGAGCTGACATTGCAAACACTCTGATATATGGGATTTTTTTACAATGATAGTAGGCACAGGTCAATGGAGTAAGGAACAGGTAACAGGTGAGTCATAGTGCCATATCACAACTGAATTCAGAACTCAGCACCTGTAAGATTTAAAAACATTAGTGAAAGAAGGCTATTGCAAGAGGAGAAAAGAAACCAGTAGGCCTAGCAGTGTCTTCCACAGAGAAAGAGGCTATTGGTATAGTTCAGTTGCAGAAGTCTATTATTCTTCTCTATTAAGCTTTCTGGTTAGAGCTTTTTTCTCCCTCTTAAGTAAACACTGGTTAATGAGGGACACTAGGAGACTACCTGAGGGAAAGGAAAATTAGTTCACCAGAAGACTGAATTTTTTTTATCATTTCCCCAAGTTGAGGATTTTTTCAGAGGTTTGAGCCAGGGCCTTTTGTAGTGACCTTTAATTTCAGCCAAGCTCTTGTTGCTACCTATCAAGGTAGATGATAACAAACAGCAACAAAACACTGACCTAGGAAAAACAACAATAACAGCAACAAAAATTACATCTGTATTTTTTTGGTCATGCTCTACCCTTAAGTGTGTTCACGTTCTCTGCATTGCTGTAGCACTTGAAATGGGTTGGATGTGAAAATTTAACTGAAATGCCTGGGGAGGGTAGGCTGGCTCCATGAGTCTCTGGTGTGATTTTGGGTATAGCTAGCAGTCTGAGACAAACTTTCTTCAGGTGTTCAGAATGGCATCACCTTTCCTCCAAAGTGTTTTATTCCTAAGTAGTTAACAAGTACTACAGCTCCATCTATTCTGTGACTTTTCAATGAGTAAAGTAAGCTACTCAGGAGTACCAAAAGTCAAATTTGCATCCTTTGGTAAGCTCTGAGAAAAATTGCTAGAACTGGTGATTTGTTTCAAGGCTTCCTTTCTGCCTCTATACATAGTAGAGACACAAACTTAAGCAGACTGGGAAAATGATTTCACAGGGAAGAAGATAGCTGCCAGCAATATAAAATATCTTTTCTTGTCTACAGATTCATTGTTTCCATTTTCTTTAGGGGCAATACAAAAGAAATCAAAAGCACCATCTACTAGAAAAAGAAGAGTTCAGCAACTTGCCACACTGCCTGATGGAATTTCCTACTCGCCTGAGGACTGTCTACTACATAATTGGCAGTAAACTGTTAATACTTCCTAATATGACAAATCCTTTTATAGCTTTTTTATAGTTCAGATAGATTAAGATCAGGATACAGAGGGAATCCAAGAAGTACAAGCATAGTGCTTATTTGCTATCAATAACAAAATGACACTGGTGACAATAATATAAGGGCTGAAAATAATATATGTATTTCCCATAGTCTGTACAACAGAAAATTTGTTCATGTGCCACACCTTAGTCCATGTCAATACAAAGAATATTTTTCTAATAAAATGTTATTAAAGGCAAAAAATAAAACCAACAAAACAACGTGCTTTCTCTGGTAATGCTTCATGACTTTCTTTGTTGGCTTTTCTGTTGCTATGAACACATTGGGATTTATGCTTGTTGAAGTAATAGAAACAAAATGCAGAAACTTGAACAATTTGTAACACAGCTTGATATTATTAGCGGAGCTAGAGTATAGGCAATGAGAGGAAATTCCATACTAATTGACATAATACCCCATATTCAACAAAAACTAAACAGTGCAGAAACAAACTAAAGAAACAGAAGGAAGTGTAACAAGGAATTTAGACTCATCATGGAGATTTTTATTTTTGCTGATCTTTCTGTCTCAACAGTTCCTTTTGAGCTCCAAAAAATAAGTCCCCAAACCTTCTGATGAAGATCCTATGGACAACTTGGCAGAGTAACCTGACACTGGTTTTGCAGGGAAATCTGCAAAATTTACTTACTCATAAGCCTTTTGTAAAAGTACCATGAGTCTTTAAGAACGAGACCTAATGTTTCTCCAAATTAAATCCGATCTTGTGAGGTCTTGTACTGTTGAAGACTTGACACTGACAGCTGTATAGTTCAAGTATAAGACAATTTTTTACTTGTTCATACCACTGCTGGCAGTAATTTACCATCTTTTCATCCTTACCAATCTTTTAAAGTACTGATACAAAGTTTTCCTTTTCCATGTATTCACACTAAGGCTGAAGAATGGGAGAGAGACTGGAAGACCCATCTCCAGCTGCATGCTACAGAGCTCAGAGAGCTGAGAATGTTCTCAGATACACAAGTGTGTAGAAAATTATAAGTTCACTTAGAAAAATAAGAGTTCACTGGCAGCAGAATTAGATTCAAAGGCGAGACGACATTTACATTTACAGAATAGCTGGGAAAAGTTGCTCATAGCTTGAAGGTTTGACCATCTTGTAGAGACTGAATACTCCCTTTGTCCCTACAAGTCAAGAATCAGGACAATGCAAAGATTGCTTCAAGTTTTTTAGAAATATGTAGAATAAGCTTCTCCTGTAAGCTTCTGCTGTAAGATGTCATTAAAATATTCTGTTATTTACCTTACACATTGGTAATGAATTAGCTCACCATTAAGATATTATTAATGCTGGACCAAATTTTGGGAGATTAAAATATTATTTTTTTTTCTTTATTTACGAAAAAGTACCTTTAAAGTCAATGCATGAGAAAGAACATGACTGTAAGATAAACACATATTTTTTTTTTTTTCTTCACAAAATCTTGGCTGTTCCAGCAGATCTCATACTACATTAACATTTCTAACGTTTCTACTTTCTCCTTGAAATTACCACAGCCTGATAAATAGTAAATAATATAAACTAAGCTTCAAAAAGAAAAAAAAAAAAAAAAAAAAAAAAGAAAGAAAGGAAAACAAACAAACAAAACCAGAACCAACTTGGAATAAAAAGTTTTTTACCCACCCATGTACATTTTCTTTCCTCTTGATAAAACTAAGCAAGCACTTACTCGTCTTCCCTCAGAAACTTGGATCTGTTGCCTTTGTATGCCTGTAGTGCACACCTTGCTGAAGTCTCTAGTGTATCTTCTAAATTATTCAATTAAGAAAAAAGTAGTTTATGCATTGGAATGCTGAAGCAAATTTTGATTATTGCTTTTGTTTATTTGTTTATTATTTCTTTCTTGGAGAGATTCCCTAGATACAGTCCAAACAATTTAGAAAAGAGTTACACGAATTAAATTTTATGTCATAATGAGGAGTATCTATATGCACTCAAATATTCTCATGGCAGAAAAAAAAAAAAAAAAAAAGAAGAAAAAAAAAAAAAAAGTATCTTTTACAGCAATCCACTTCTGTTCATGGTGCATCTTGTTTTGCATTTGTTTGCATTATATCAAGAACCAATTTTGTTGGTTTTCAGATTTTATAATTGACAAAAGCTTGTGTGTGTTTGTGTGTATGTGAAATGGACAATAAGACAGCTATTATGACAAAAGTAGCTAAGTATATTTAGTGATTGATGGTCATTCCAGTCTCACTAGCCACAGAATAAAATACCAAGAAATCTCATCACAGAAACATCAACTTTATAAAATCATAAGGTAAATATTTTTGGATTAAATGCTGATATTTTTATCCAGTTGATCAGAATCAGAATCTTATTTTACAAATGCTCCCATCATATTTTTTTAAAACAACTTGTGGCAGAAGATACTATTAAGAATGAAATTAAAAATAATCTCTGTAACTTTTGCAATAATAAGATATAAATATGTTTTAAAAATAGAGATGATAAGAATAGTCCATGTAATGTTAATAAGTAATAAGAATTAGTTGGTGTGACGGTGGAGGGAGGGTGTTGCAGAAGGCAGAGGAGACAAAAGTAATTCTCAGGGGTACTCAAAGCTGATACGTCTTTGCTTCAAATGACGGTGAACCAGTTCCAATAGCCAGATACATCTTTAAACGATATGATAAATAAGTCAAGAGAGAGATGAATGGAAGACCACTGTGAAATCACATATATGTGAATAGTGCAGAAACGTGGTGAAGGTCATGTTCAGCCTCATGATCTTAAACTGCTATTTTTAAAAGATACATGGAATGGAAAAAAAAAAAAAGAAACAAAATACAAAAGAAAATTTACAGGTAGATCATTCTTTAGTGTTATTTTAATTTTCTTTCATGCAGATTGAAAAGAATAAATATTTTCTTATCCAGCAAATTCTGTATCACAATTTAGATTTTCTTTAATATTTTTTTTCCTTTTAAAAATTGAAGTGTATTTCAAAATGCAACAGTAAGATAATCAATAAAAGTCCTACCAACAACTTGAAATTTTTGCATTTTTTTACTCCTCAGTTGAAATCGTTACTAGAATTCATAAAACAAGGAATGTGGATGGACTTTGACAGTGGACTTCGACAGGTTATCTTGCTTTTTTTTTTTTTTTTTTTTTTTTTTTGTAAATTTGATGATTTCTACCTGAGTTCATAAGTCAACTCCAAATCTACTCCTTTAATGTTTTTTGTTTGTTTTGCTTTGTTTTGTTTTCTGAAAAAAAAAAAAAAAAAAAAAAAAAAAAAAAAAAAAAAAAAAAAAA
>CM021769.1:19333350-19351192 GCA_011076525.1 Nettapus auritus
AAAAAAAAAAAAAAAAAAAAAAAAAAAAAAAAAAAAAGTATAATCACTTAGTTCTATCATATGGCCTAAAGTATTAAAAACAAAGTATTTTCCCTCTAAAGTTTGTGGTTTAGGGAGGAGACATATAAAAATGTACAATACATAATATATATGATTAGAGATGCTAGTTTATAGTCTTTTCATTATCTAGGCCATCTCCCATCTCATAGTGATTAAATAAAATGTTTGAGAAAACATTCCCTGACAAGAAAAATAAATAGGGTAGAATCCTGAAACTTTTCTGCAAGGAAAAGTCAGGGCAATGGGGATTACAGAATAGTAAATGTAATACGTATCTTCAGCAAACAGCCTGTCTAATGTTTGCAAATAGTGTGTCTATGGTACACTTTCCACAAAATTCCTTCTTACCTTGCCCCTTTGTTCTCAAACGATATAGAGATGAATTTGCAGAATATTTCTGGAATCAAAGGACTTGATAATTTTGACTTCCAGTTTTTTGTTTTGTTTTTGTTTGTTTTTATCTTTTAAAAATTACCTTGCTTTTCTTATTCTGATTGACCACAGTCATCAAACTGCTATGCACCATCTATCCCCATCCCCACCCCGCCCCCAATCACCAGTCCTTCATGTAAAATTGAAATATCGATTTTAAGACAGTAAACCAAAGTCAACCACTTTGCACTTCTTCTGTTCTGAACATATGCGCTTCCTAATTACTACTACTACAAACTTTCATAGATTTATAGTACTCTGTTAGGCTCTGTTTTGCTGGGCTTTGAATGTTTTTTGTTTGTTTGTTTTTTCCCTAATGAAATCTTTTCATTTGATGTACATTAAAAAAATGGCAGTGATGTTTCAGGTGTCTTTACTAAATGATGTGATAAACTAAATTCTCACAGAATTATTGTATTATATATATTTTTATATATTATATTATATATAAATAATAATGGCCGGTAAATCTGTATCAATTGAATTTTAAATGGAAAAAAATTTCAGCCTTGGCATTCTTGATGGGAAAAAGAAGAAAGGGATGAATAATATAGAGATTGACCATAAATGTTTATGGCCAAAAAAAAAAAGGGTGTGGGGGGGAACCCAACAGGAAACCTTGACAGAGTTTTTCTGTTTATGCATATGTGTGTACATACAGCTATCTTAATTCTGTAGCTTTAGTCATAATATTTATATAAATCTATATTAATACAAACCAGGAGCTCTGTATTACTAAAAAAACTATAGCCTTGTGAACAAAAGTATGACTTAGTATGTGTGTTGGCAGAATTGAATTTCTAAATGTTTTTGAATTTTGTACACCAGGTAGAATTCTCACCATTTATGCTGTTGAGTCATTAAAATATGCTGTTCATACTATATAAGTTTTTTGACATTTCCTCAGTCTGTGCTTATCCCACACCCTTACACATGATACATATGTTTAAACCTGACAAAGAGACATCATTTTGTTTTTCACTGAAATACAGGATACTTTTTTTTTTTAATTTATAAGAAATGTGCTCTCAGATTGATCTTTCAAATAGACACACATGGAAAAGCCTTCTAGCTTCTCTGATATTCAATGCCATTATTTTTTTAATGGTAAAATTCCTGCCTTGGAGAAGGCAATGACAAAATACAAATAACTAATAAAAACATCACTCAATTTGATGAGAAACAAAATTTGTCAGTATGAAAACCAGGATCATCCAAATTCTTTTTAAGGTCAACCAGTACTCACTGGCTTCAGTGACATACCTAAGGCTTAAAATTCAGTATGAATATCAGATGGGCAAACCTAGCAATTGTTTCTTTTTTATACTATAAAATAGTTTTAATCTATGAAGATTTTATATTCCTGTGCAACTTATTTCTTTTTGCCTTTCCTTTTCCTATGTGACATATGAATGGGTTTTCAAAAGGACTCAGTGTTGGTGAAGTTTCTGCTGAAGTCTGCAACATCCTTGTCAGTAACCTCAATGGCAACAGATAAACTAACAGTAATTTAAGAAATTCCCCCCCTATAAAGTATTAGTTTCTAAAACAAAGAAACAATGATTTGATTGATTATTTTACTGTTAGAAGTATTTTGCTATTAGTTTACTATTTACTATTACTGTGATAAAGCTCTGACTCTTAGTTTGGAAATTGTTTTATTTTTTCTGTTGCTTATAGCCATATTTTTGGTATGTGTGAGAAAAAGAGGCTGATAAAAAATAAGTGGATCAATAAATGATCAGCAGTCACCAAGCACCAGCAATGTTAAGCTGAATTGTAACAGCTGACTGTATTCAGGAGACTTCTGTCATTGATTCATTTTCTTCAGAAAAAATAAAATAAAACAAAATAAAATAAAACAAAATAAAATAAAATAAAATAAAAAAATATTGCTTAGAAAAGCTAACAGGGAAAGTGACACAGTCATTTCATTCATGTGATTCCATTTTCTTAGGTTTTTATGCATTGCCATACTAAGCAGTCTTACAGTCCACAGTATTTCACAATACCTCATTGTAGAACTCATTGTTTTATATACTGACACTCCTTTCAAATGAAGCAAGAGTGATATATAAATAAATGTTTAGCCTGCAGCATAGCTTAACTGTTAGCTAGGTAGCAGTATGAGATACTGGAGAATCTGGCTTCAGAATAAATTAGTGTTTTGTTGTTGTCGTTTTGCAGTAGTGCCAGAAAGCACTTTGCTGAAAGTTCAAATAGGGGAGATAATGCCAGTTAGCACTTCTGCACAGAATCTTCTTCCTAGCTCTATTAATTCCAATCTAATGCACAGAGGCCAATACAAGTTAGAGAAAAGGGGTTTGTCTTTTTTTTTTTTTTTCCACAAATACATAAATGCTACTACCACAGTATAGTCTTCTTCCACAGCTGAGCAACCATACGATATTGTTACAGTACTTGAATCACTCATCTAGTGTTTCTGACCCAGGAAATCAAGAGGAAGAGAGAGGGGAAGGAGTGACAGACACCTTTTAATTTCAAATACACTCTGAAGAGAATCTTTGGAGATGAGTGAACTTGCTGCTTGCTAAATTTGCCCTCATACTGCTTCTTTCTGTGGATGTTTATCACAAAGAAAAATGTCCTTTCTGTTTTCTCATCTCTTACAGATAAGAAACACAGCTGGCTGATTTGGATTTTTTACATAGAAAATAGCAATAGACTATTGACTGGGCCAAACACCTCTACTCTTTACAATAAAAACCTCATTGGGAATATCCGGCATGGTTAAATATTATTATTTGTTATTATTATTATTATTATTATTATTATCCCCGTCTGGATGCCTACCTGGGCAACCTGCTCTAAGGAACCTGCTTTGGCAGGGGGGTTGGACCCAGTGATCTTTTGAGGTCTCTTCCAGCCCCTTCAATTCTGTGATTCTGTGATTATTATTATAAATAAAATTATAAATAATATTAGTATTTTATCAAAGTATCGTTTTGACTTTGCTTGGACTTATTTTTTATTATTACTTTTTAACTAAGAAATCATCCTTTCTACTTATAATTACATCAGAAAATGTGTCTTGGTGAACTCATGGTAGAGAGAGAAATTAAAAATACTTTAAAAGATTCAATTAATTTTCATCACTAATGAATGCATTGGAATTTGAGGGAAGTGATTATTCCATAGAGATAAGTATAAAAATAAACATCCGGAGAGAGACTGCAATAACCAAATAATTGATTAATCAATTAATCATTCTACATACATTTAATTAATCAGATAGAAGCATTACAGAACAAAACAAAAACTTGATAAAAATTAAGCTGAAATTTTAGTCATTAAAAAATAGACAGCTGTTCTTTTCATAGACAAACCCTTTGCTATAAATATATGTGCTCTTTTTCTCTGTTTTGATAAAGCAAAAAGGGAAGTCAGGTATAAACACCTCATGTTAAATTTAAGATTTTAGCTGGTTTTCAACTTACACATTTTATGACTTGTTTCTATGAGAAATATGACAGTTTGGGGGTATAATATTACTGTATAATAATCAATAGTTACTGGCAATAAGACTGCTTTAAAATGGTAGGCTGGCTAACCTGTTTTTTGCTAATGAATTTACAAGTACATCTGTGTTCCCTTTATTGCTGTGAACCAGCTTCCTTTGGCTCATACCTATCATCCAGATGCCTATCTTAACCCTGGCTTGTTTTCTTTTCTGCCTTGCCTTGCCTTTTATGAGCTTAACTCCTGATTCCTTACTGACATTTTAGTATCTTTTTATAAGTAACTCTGAATTTCCTACATGTAAGTTACTTTTAATATTCAGTGTGTCAATCACTACTCTATGAACCTAATAATAATTTCTATCTTTTCAAGTTGCAAAGTCTCATTTATTTGAGCTAGATACCAATGGCCATATTATCAAACTGCTTAACTATGCTGCAAAATGAACTATATTTTACTTACATCACAGCCCCTTTTAAGATTAAGCTACATAGTGCAAACGTCATAAAAATATTTTACGCAATCATGTTTGCATGTGCAAATATGACATGTAAACTAAAGGAAAATCTCTTATAAGGTAGGTTGTTGTTTTGATAAAAGTCTGTTGAAGATTCCTGAACATGAAAGATCCTAACATAAAGCTATGGAAAGATATAAGAATATTATTGTTAAAAAGGGATATATAATAATAATAATAACAATGACGACAACAACAACAACAATAAAAGCCTCAATACTAAAAAAAATCCTCAAAAAATGAGAATAATATAGGTAATAAGAATGATATGATGGAAAATAAGACCTTCTTGACAATATATTAATTAATTTCCATATTAAAAATGTAATGGTTTATATCAAGAAGCTGAAAGTTATAACTAGATTTATTTGGTTATAACTAATTTATTTGTTTATTTATTTTAACATTGTCCTAGATTTCTAGGTATTTCACACTTGTATCTGGCAGAGTTAAATTTTATGGTTTATATCCTTAATCTTTATAAGTGTGAGACTGATATATGCAAAACTACCTAAATAAGTCAATAATAGATCCCATGGAGCGGCCAATTTATGTATTGCTTGATTTGAGATTTTAGAATATCCAAAGCCAGGGTGAAGCTGGATCAGAGGACATATGTCTGGTCTGAAATATATCATTTCACTTAGAAAGGAAAAGTGAACCAGTAAGAGGGTTGTTACAAAACTTCACATTTCAGTTTCCACAACAACTTAGAATAGAAATATTTTTGTAATGCACTTTATATAATTAACTTTAATACAACTCCAGGTGTTGCTGTTAGTAGTCTGGGGAAAAAAAAAAAAAAAAAAAAAAAAAAGAGAGCGAGAGAGAAATACAGTGAAGAACAATAAATCAAAAAGCAGAACTAGGTATCCATCCTAAGAGCTTATTTTCTTATATTCTATGTGAAAGGGAACAAACAAGCATCTAGACTGTATCTAATGTTCTTCTACAGTAGCATCTTTAAGATAAGTTTCAAGGAACTTTTCTCATAATCATCATCAATCAATCCATCAATCCATCAATCACAGAATCACAGAATTTCTAGGTTGGAAGAGACCTCAAGATCATCGAGTCCAACCTCTGACCTAACACTAACAGTCCCCACTAAACCATATCCCTAAGCTCTACATCTAAACGTCTTTTAAAGACCTCCAGGGATGGTGACTCCACCACTTCACTGGGCAGCCCATTCCAATGTCTAACAACCCTTTCGGTAAAGAAGTTCTTCCTAAGATCCAACCTAAAACTCCCCTGGCGCAACTTAAGCCCATTCCCCCTCGTCCTGTCACCCCCACCTCGCTACAGCCTCCTTTGAGGTACCTGTAGAGAGCGATAAGATCACCCCTGAGCCTCCTTTTCTCCAGGCTGAACAATCCCAGCTCCCTCAGCTGCTCCTTGTAGGACTTGTTCTCCAGGCCCTCACCAGCTTCGTCGCCCTTCTCTGGACTCGCTCAAGCACCTCGATGTCCTTGTTGTAGCAAGAGGCCCTAACACCAACCACCAACACAACTAATTTTAAAGTCTGGTAATGACACTTGCAAAAATATTTCAATTCTCAAAATATCTTCCAAGCAGGCTGTTGTCTACATAGCTGTTACTTTGAACATTATATAACATCTGTTCTTTCTATTACCCATTTATGAATCCTTGCAATGTTACCCATTAATGAACCCTTGCTCCTCAAACTTACTAAAATTTTGAACGCTTAAAAGACTAATACTTCTTATGTAGAAGTATAGGAATCTCTGGAAGATGCTTAAATGAATAAAGATATAGTTTCTTGAAAAGTCCGTAGGTAAATACTGAGAGAGTTGAAGAAGCAAAAAGACTTAATTTTTTTGAGAGTAGCACAGTTAAGTATAGTGCAGAAAAGCAAGGTCCACTGGTTAGTGCTGCCTTATCAGACATGAAGGAAATGAAAGGGAAAATTTAAAATACAGCTCCTCATCCATGACCTAATGATAACTGTCTCAAATAATTTGTATATAAAGCATTGGCCATGGAGCCACAGTGATTTTGCTTAGATAAACACAGTCACACAACACATGTTAAGCTGTGTTTGCTATGGGATACAGCATTCATTCTTCTGTCTGTTTGTAAGATGAGCTATATTAATCTTGATATTGCATGAGAGAAGTCTGGTTCAGAGAAAATTTGCAAATGTTCAGACAAGAAGATGGCGGTAGAACACAGTGCAGCTCAACTTGTAGAACAATTCAGATCATCACGCTTTTGCCACAGCCATTAGAATAAAAAATTGAGAATTCTTCAGTAAAGAAAAGCTTTTAACTCCATTGACCTTAGGGTTGTCTTACCACTCTGAACAAAAATGTCTGTGATGAAGTTAAGCTGAATTACCTCATTCCTTCAAAATTCTTGTTATGTTCCCTCTTTTTTTGTGGTCTTATGGTGAGTTGTTTCTAATGCATGTTTGGGAGAGAAATGAATGGATTCTGCTGGCACTCTCTATAGATATCCCAGAGATTAGGTGGCTGGTGGCAATACACTAACAGCATACTCAACATCCTGGGTGCAGTAGAACTGGTGATTAGTGAATTCTATGTACCCAGATATTCTGGAAAAAAATAAAAAAAAAAAGAAAAAAAAAAAAGAAAAAAAAATGCACTGCACACACAGAATAAGCAATACCTTCACTGTAGAGCTGATATGGACGTATACACAATGTATGGAAATACTGAAATCCTGAAATATAAGGAAATACTGAAAACTAGAGAAGAGTGCACTGTTCCATAGATATTTTCCATATGGAATAATTCAAGCACTATCATTAAAACTCCATTATTGAAGGACTGCAAAATAACTTGCATTAGGAAAGGAGAAGAATATAGCTTTTTCATGCTTTATTTCATTGGCAAAATGTATGTATATAACAAATTTTATATAATTATTAATCAGCCTAGTATCTATTTTTCCACAGTTTTCTAGTAATTTAAAAATGAATATATGAATATTGTTTCACTCTTGAAGGATATTTTACCCTTGGAAAAGAATTGTGGATATGTATCTTCAATGAAATAGTATTTTTAAATACAATCCTAAAATATACCATTTAAAAGAAAAGTTAAATGAAACTTTAACCCTTAAATATGTGTATATCTAGATATGAGTGTAGCATACTAGAATAAATTAGTATACTTAGTGCAAAAGTGTTAGTTGATTCCCTCACATCTCTTCAGGGAAATACTTCCCAAATATTAAGTCTGCATTGAGCAAAACTTCTTCTGCTTGAAATTTCAAAATGTTAAAAGGAATGGAGATGACCACACACACACACAAAAAAAAAAAAAAAAAAAAAAACAAAAAAAAAAGTAACCTATTTTTTTGTTTTAAAATCAAAAATAACCAATGACCTGATGTGAACGCAACCCAAATCAAAGTGAGTACTATACATCATTTTGCTTGTTTTGTTAAAAATTTTGCTTGTCACTACATTTCTTGCTTTGACATTTCTCTCCACATTTTTATGTTTAGAAGTTTTAGATCCTTTCAGATGGCTTTTCAAGTAGCTGTCTGGATGTGTTACAAAGTCTCTGGACTTAAGGTTTTCAGCTCCCTGTCTAGATGAACTGCTTGGACATGGTTTTTAGTGCCCCCATACAGACCTTTCTTCCGTTTAACTGCAACAGGCTGGCTAGGCACTGAAACCTTAGATTCTAGAAAAATTGCAGATGAATTTTAGCAGAGGAAAGAGCAGAGTCCAGTATTTGACACATATATGGTGTGACACGACAACACAGTCAGTAGTATTGTAGCATAACTTCAGACTATTTCTCATTGGTTTGATTTTGTTTTGTTTGTTGCTATTACAATCAGCAATGAAAAGAAAGGACAAGGTAATTAGCTGAGTTATAGTTGTCCAAGCAATTATTTTTGTACACTGGTCCTATAGGAAAGAGGATTCTCTGTGGATGGGGAGGAGGACAACTTAGATTTTCCTCTTAAACACAAGTGTAGGAATATTTACATGAGAACAGTCAGGACAAAAACAGATAGTCAGTGGTATGGTAAAAGTGATAGAGAGAGAAAAGCAACATAATCTTGTTTTCTTTTCTTGTTTCTCTTGTTTCTCTTCTCTTCTAGGCAATACTTTTCAAGGAAATACACTGTGAACAAATATTTTTTACATTATTTATATTTCCCAATAATGCAAATTTTGAGACTTTGACAAATTCACAGTAACTCTCAATTTCTTAAACAATAGGGGTAAAATATTTTCTTTAAAACTAACTGGGAAGAAACTGTCTTCAGCATTTTCAAATTAAGCTGTGATAGAGAAAGAAAGTGAAGCACCTGCTGTCTAATTTCCACTATGAAATGTTATAATTGCTGTCGGCCTATGGACTTAAATCTTTGTTTCATTGATCATGTTTTCATAGATTTCTCTGTATTCTGACTCTCCACAAAAGGGAAATTTTGTTCCACAAAGTTTCTTCAAATGCTGATTCACTTTAAAAGATATGAACTATAAAAAATATTTCTGACATAGATTGCCTCAGACGTCATATTGACTTTTTAACCTAAAATTCAGCCACAAATGCAGTTACTGTACAACAGTGCACCTTTTCAGATATGAATATGCCTTCGTCTGTGTATCATTTTTGGGGTGTTTATAATAAGCAAAGCCTTTTCAGATTCACAGATCATGAAGCATAAAAAAAGTTCTGATCTGAAATGCATAACTGTTCTTTTACTTCTCAGATATTACTATGAGTTGTATTTTTTAGCAAAATTGTCATGCAGAGATGTCTGAAACAATTTGATCACATAAATGAATAAAGAGTATTTGAAACAATCCACCTTGCATTTTATAACTAGGAAACCTGGGTTGTTTTGTTCCTTACACAGCTTGGGATAATATATTTCAACATATTGCACTAAATCAAAATTCTGACTAGTGGTAGAGTCATAGATTTTATTTCATCTTAAACAACATAACTCATTCTCATGCATTAGATCACAACTGATTGGAAAGCTGGATTTTAGCTGGCTGTGAGCCAGCTGAACTGAATCCAGGGGAAAGTGCTATGCTTTAACATGTTACCCTTGAAAAGAATAGTTGAAATGAAATTAAAATTCTTCTGTTGGAGTTAAACATTCTTTACTACTTGGGAACTAATTACTATGGACATGCCAGACATGCTGACTGATCTCTTTTCCAGACCAGTTGTTTTAAACTGTTTGTAGATTTTTAAAAATGAACAAAAATTATCTATACAGACCAGTTGTATAGCTTTCTTCATTTTTATGAAACACAATAGAAAAAAAAATAGGGTTGTGAAAGTCATAATTTGTTTGTCTTCAGTCAAATAAATATGCAAGTATGAAAACAAAAATAAATATATATTAACTCCTTACTAATAAGACTAATGGTTGTACCTTAGATATGTCTGTCCATATCTTCACCTTGCTTCTCCTCAGGCTTAGTCATCTTTATTCTCTGGCTTTTTTTTTTTTTTTAATAAAGTTTCAATGTCTGGCTTATGTCCAAATACTGTAACTGTTTGTATAATACAAAATACACACTATAAGCTCAAGTGGCAACAGTTTTGGCTTTTTGTTATAGAACTCAAGAACCATAGTGTAAGACTGGAGCTATATTGCATGCTAGTCAAATTCCAGTCTGTATGAAAGCTGTCAGTCTTCCTACCAGCTGTGAATATTAGTCCTCTGTAAACCAGAGGACTTGAGTAAAACACACTGTGTTGAGGAGAAATTTGCAAGAGGAAAGAAAAAAATAGAATCATAAATACGACATGAATTCCATTGAATAATGATAATTGAATTGAATGACATTGAATAATGAAATAATTGATGGTAAAAATGCAAATATGTAGAGAATAGTGTAAGTTTATAGATAAGAAATATTCAGTTATTTTTAAAGTATGATACTGACTTGATACAATAAAACAACTTGTGGAATTAGAAAAAAAAAAGCATTTTTTCCTCGACAATTGTAATTTTACCTTACTTTCCTTTACCTTATAATTTCGTTAGGTTTACCAGTTGCTATTCAGTGTCCTAAACAGCAGTACTACTAGAAGTAGAGTTTTCAGAAGCTTGCCCCTAACATTATTAGGCTGTCCCTTTGGCAGTAACAGGGTTCAAACACCTCCCCAAATGCAGCAATTCAGAACAGAAGCCTTCTTTCTATAATGTACTGTAAATTGTGCTAAACTTCATAATTGGATATACAATCTGAATAATAGGTACTTAAAAACAGTTGTTCCTGTTTGATCAGATTGTAAATCACTTACTCTTTCTATGAAATAGCACGTAGGATTTCTCTGCACAGTGGAAGAGATAAACACAAACCTTTCTGGGTCTTGTGTACTCTATGATCAAATACATTTTCTGTTTTCCATTTCTGGCATCCTCAATGTATTCAGGTGTTCAGATAAGCCAAAACAGACACAGTGTTTGATCAGTAATTTACATTATTTCATAGCAACAAGAAAACAAAGTGAGGAGAACCCCCCAACCACAACACTAATAATCAAGTTTTTCTCAACCAGTTCTGAATGTCTATAATGTGGGTGTTTATGAATAAATATTTTTGTTCTTCACTCCCTGCACTATACAAAAGCAGAAATAAAATAATGCTTACATCAGCTGTATTTGGCTAAAAGATTATTTACAAATATGGGATTACAGGTATGGGGTATCTGTATCTTGCAGTGAATAGCAATAGGTTCTCATTAAGAAAATAATAATAATTAAAAAATAAAAATAAAAGAAAGTAAGTTAAAATGTAATGCTATGATTTTCTAAAAGTTATGATGCTATCTGTGTCCTTCTGATCTCTCAGGTCCTTTACTCAGTTGTGCTATGCTTGGCGCAGCATGGAAGACAGAATGAAATGGAGGAAACACTAGATTTTGTTTTTGCTTATTGGTCATTGAGTCAGAAAGGTGTTTTTTTGGGTTTGTTTTGTTGTTGTTGTTGTTGTTTTTCTGTTGTTGTTGTTCTGAAGAACAAGTTTGCCTGCTCTCTTTTACTTTTTATAATTATTTGAATTTTAAAGAAACGGTACACAGTAATACCAAAACTAGAAAAGTAAGATCATTCTGAAATACAAATTCTGGAAAAACAGAATCCTTATGATAACTGACTGAAAAAGATGGTCTTTGTACTAACCAATGAAAACTAACGTTTATGAGCATGATATCTGATATGAAGATTAAAATAAACAGAACTGCAGATCACAGAAACACATATAAGTAATTTAAACAGGTGTATTTTCAAAAAATGTGTGCACCATATCTCCTCTCTCATCAAATTCAGTAGTACTTATGCAACCTTAAAATTCACATCTGACTTTGACATTCTTTCTCCCTGAGGGGATATATTGTAAAAAAAGTCTGAAAGTGTTTCATGCAAAGCTGTATTATACGTAGTTTATAAAGCTACTTTTTAATGCATACTTTCTATAATCTCTTTTCACTAGTCTGTCTCCCAAACCTATTGTACAAGCAAATGACTTAGAGTAACAGTAAACTGTATATTTCTTGGATTAAGCTCATTTCTCCTATGGATTACATTTATTATGCTTATTTCAAAAGTATTTTTTATCTGAGATTGACAGAAGGTCAATCTCAGATAATTTTTTTTTTTATTATTATTTATTTATTTATTTATTTATTTATTTTGCTAAAAGGGGGCTGGACTTGGTGACCCAGAAGATTCCTGGCACTCATCTGTTAATATAATGGTACTAGCATGTTTTCTCTCTTACAGATTAAGCACTGTTTGAGACTTATGTTTTATAATCATTTACATGACTGTTAAACTGTGTTATTACTTAATCATATCTCACTACTTCAACATGCTAGTGAGCGACTTACTTATACCCAGTCAGTAATTTCAGACAGTGGCCATATTAAAACTATCTTCACATTGGAGATAAAGAAAATCCTTTAAAAAAGGGTGGAGTGTATCTGTGGAATACAAGCAGCTGCTCTGAGAGATCACGCGTTGGCTAAGATCAAAGGCTTGTCTTAATGATAACGAAAAATTGACTCATCAAAGCTTTGTTTAATCTCCATACTTGCAAAAATATCATCTCATTTATTTCTACTGGGAGCGGGGGGAGGGGGTGAATGAAGAAGAAGTGGAAAGGCAGAAGAGGTGGGGACAAGAGGGGAAAGAGGAGAGATGACAGAGATTGAGAGAATCTATTGGAAACAAGAATACAGTTAAGACAAAAAACTTATCTTTGTACAGAGTTCGAAGCGTTTAGTGAGATTTTCTAGCCAATATAGAGCTGTTAGAATTGTACATTAGAAAGAAAGAAGACTGCAGTGCTCCATTTAGTAAAATGCTTTCATTTAATCACCCAGGCTAAGAATACCGTCTGCTCCACTTAAGAAACAACACCACGTGAAGCAAATAGAAAGTCTGTATAGCAGAAGCTGCCAACTTCCCTCCCTCCCATACTTGCATATCAAAACTGTTACATAATTGAGAGCTACATATTGCATTCCTTGGAGAGACAAGGGTGTTATATTACAGAGGAGACTGGAGCTGATGGTTTTGCAGGGATCCTGAGTCTCCAGGCCTAGCTTTTCGCTAAATTTCAGAAAAACTACCAAAGCCTGTCATCAGCAATCTTGTTTACTCCCACACCCAGGAATGTAGGCCTAGAAGAGAATCTGCATTCACATTGTTTATGAACTAAATATGACTGGAGAGCCAGTAGCTGGCCTCAGTCTGAGAGTCTTCTGAGTGGGAGTTTCAGTCAGAAAGCAATGCAAGGGAAAACTTGCATACAAACTAAGCCTCTTACATGGTTTAGAAAGCAGGATCATGTGCCGTTCTGCCTTGATTGCATGTAGTAACCTACCCCTCCATTCACTTTAACCTGGTGATTCTTTTTTATTTTTATTTTTACTTTTTTGCTAGTTTTCTTTAGCTTACGGTGCATACAAACCTTTATTTAATATCATAGATATTTAAGATAATAAAGATAGCCTAATAAATAAATAAATAGTAAATAGTAAATAATAAATAATAAATAAAGCTGATATTCAGCATTGTATAGATATTGGTGAATTAATTATAGATGATAGATGGTAGAAGGTTTGGGCAAACTTGCAAGAGGGGATAGTGTTCGAGTGTTCTACCACCTGGACTTTACTAAACAACTCATTTGGTAAAAAAAACTACCATAGTACATTGCACACCAGTGCCCCTTCTGTACTCACGTGACTGATGTAAGAGCAGTGCATTTAACAAATTTAGTAGAACTGGCATTAAATGAGTCACTGACAGACTAGCAAAGGGATGTACTGATTTAACAGCTCAATGGAGTGTGTTTAGAAGAACCCCCCCCCCCCCCCCCCCCAGAAATTTTAAAGAATTCTTCATCTCCTATGCTTTCTCCTTTTGCTTTTGCATTTTGGATGAGGTGACCTATCCCTTCTTTTTCCTCAAATAAGTGTTTCTCAAACCCTGTGACATATTCAACATTATTATATTTATATTTTTAAAATAAGTGTGATAATTTGATAATTTCAGGAAACTATATTTAATAGAGTAAGCCCTGAAAAGCACTAGCCACTTTACCTCTTTCTTTCTAAGAGCCCAGCTTAACAATCAAGAATGACACCAACAAAATCCAGCCTGATCTAGATGACAGTGGAGCACAAGTGGCCCTTTCAAAACCAGGTAAATAGAGTGTTATGTTTTATCATGTAATTAATAAGAAAGTAGTGACAGTACTTCATAATTATAGATCTTTAATACAGGAACAGCTATATTAACATTAAAAAGCTTGAAAGAGAAGGAAGAAACTTCGTGTTTAGATTGCTAAATCTAAAGTTAATAACACAATGGGAACTGGTGTAAACTAGATTTTTTCTTGAGATGGGGGTGGATAATAAATGTTAGCACATGCTTTAAATGGCCAAACTATTGGATAGAGAGTGGAGGCAGCCTTTCTTCACTTTGTAACACAGTCTCCTTGATGTATAACAGCAAACAAATACTGGCTAGAATCCAAGGTCATGTGTATCTTCCAGTAATTCAAGAAGTGTTCTTAAGTAGAGAGTTACCAAACTACTTGCAAAAATCTAAAGTGAAAAGGTTTCAATCTGTGGTACATTGATCCATATCTTAGTAGAGTCAGCAGCACTGTTTTGGGTTTTGTTTAGTGCTAACTTGGCTATTTTTATTTTCTTTGCAGAGTAGCAATGATACAGTGCAAAAGCTGAATATAAAAATCCACCATCAAAAGAACTATTAGCTACTAAGGATATTGTACTTAAACCCAATAGGCAAGGAAAGACAACATACTCAAAAGCAATGCTCTCTATTAATTCATAGTAGTGTTTTGGGCAGGATGGCAATTGAAGCTACTGTTCTCAAGGACAAGAATAGACTCCATAAACGAGTGTGAGTGCTACAAAATCTTTTCACTACTTGATGCCACTTAAGAGGGTATACTATGCCTAAGCAAACAAAATGAGTGATAACACTCCTGCCTTTACTGACCTACATACCTACATAACAAAACGTATACTTGCAGTGTTCCAATCAATTACTTTGCTAACCCATCTGGCTCTTCTATTTTCAGTCAATGAGATCACAGATGAAGTGCTCATTCCCCATTTCGTTGTTCTGAATGAATATGGATTTGTTCATGAACTCAACACATTTTTTGCTCTAAGGGCAGAGTAAAGAAAAAGGAGTTTTTCAACTTAGGACATTGTTTACAGTGTTAAAGGACCTAGCCCTCTTCCAGTGAAGCAAACTGAAACTTTTCTGCTTTAATTGACATTAAAGGCGTTTGTCTGAGATACATACATAAAAAGTACATTTAAAAAAAAAAAAAAAAAAAAAAAAAAAGGAGACTAAAGCGACTAAAGCATTAGCCTAATTCTGGATTCTGGTCGATGGAGTTCAAAAAGTTTAAAAGAGACCACAAATCTTGCCTGTGGTGGTAAGGAACTGAACTCAGCAATCGACGTCTTTTCAGCAATTCATGGAGCAGCTAATACCATGAAATAAGGGGATTCTATGCAATTTAATATACTACTGTCGTCTCTTTGAGAACTTGAAGTAAGAGCTTCAAAAATAATTTACGCATTTTATGTTTTAGACCTTATGTTTTATGTTTTTTTTTTGGACCTTATAACTATTGCTCCATTCATTTAGTTAAGCAGTTTTTTAATTTAAACTAGACTTTTCATTTAGGTCAGCTCTTTAAACCTGCAATCTGTTTTCTTGGAATTGTCTGTGTTCACAGTATTTCCCTGATCCATCCTTATTATCTGCTATCTCAGCAACTGAAAAAGCATTTTACAAGTCTAGGTAACAGTTTCATATTAGACTATTATTTTTCCTGACTGCTCACTTCAGTGAAGTAATCATTTTAGAATTTGTTAATGATTGTCTTGTATCTTTTTATAAGTAGAGCACAGGGCAAAGTGAATCTGAATTGTGTAACTAGCACATAGGCAGCTTTTAAATGTAAGACAAGATTTGTGCAAAAGAATCAAGGAAACCACAAAGCCACAATCAGCATAATAAAAAAGGTACAAATTAACATTAAGTTCCATAATTACTTTACAATTTAAATTCCTTATATATATGCAGATAATATGCTTTGTAATGTGGTTGAAATGAGATTTCTGAAAACAGATGCTTTCTCCTGCCATCTGTGAAAAGCTTTTTTGTACCTTATCCTTCTTACTTGCTTAGAAGCCAAAATAAACCAAAAAAAGTTTACAGAAAAGCACTGGTAAAATAACTCAGTTCATTAATTTTCATACCACACCATTTCCCTATGTTACAACATAGCATATTGACCTTATTTTTAACAATTATATTTTTATCTTATTAGCGATACAAAAATGTTGTGTTGTCCTGACTGCTTAACAGACAAGGGAGCTCATCATCTAAGAGCTAGGAGGACTTTTGGACACCTGCCCATTTGAACTCAAACAGATATATGGCCAAGGTCTAGAGAAGTAGCTTGCGGGTTGGTCATGACCATTGAATTCACAATCAAGAAACCTTGGTGTGGGAAAACAGGTCTGGTGTTCAAATCTGTGCTCTCGCGGAGACATTTGCCAGACAGACTTCTTGAATGTGTTAGCATGTGCTCTAAATTTTGGCCTTAGAAATCAAAATTTTATCATTGCTTTGTGTACTGCAAAGCCTTTTTTAGTCTAGAGGTGCTAGCAAACATGCCTTTATCTGCTACTTATAAATAGGTAATAGTATAGCATTCAGCACAGTCACCAGCTGATTGATATATATAAATCTCACAGCTGCATTGACTCTGTGTATTGGGTGGATTTGAGAAACATTGGCTGATAATTCATTCTGTAAAACCATCTCTTTATAATATGGATGTAAAATTTAATAAGCTTTATTGCATAATGGATCATTGTATATGGATATGCCAGCTATATTTTGTCTTGAAATATTGCAAATTATTCTTTTTTTTCTTAATCCTTTGCTTTTTCACAATGATTATTTGAAATAAGAACAAAGGAAGCAATAAAAAATAATAAGAACATAACAATAAGCTTGTACCTCAACTAGAGATGAAGAGGCATTTGAGAGAGAAAATATGAGTTTATATATATGAGAAAATATGAGACAAAATGAGTTTGATGGTTCAGAACACGAGGACTAAACATAATGTTTATTTCTGTCCTTCTAAGTTCTGTCTGCATGCTGTGACATGTTCTGATTTTGTGGCTATTTTATGGCTGGGACACTACAGTGTCTCTGAGTGTCTCTGAGTCTTTTTATGACTAGGAAACCACTGTGTCCCTGAGTCTTTTCATCTTGTTATAGAGAGAAATAATTGTTCTAAGACAAGACCTTAAGAAGACTATCAGAGCTTCAAATGTAGAGGTTGGAAGATACTTCATTTCTTTCAAAATTGCTACTTTCTTCCCACAGAACTTTAGAACAGCTGAAAAAGTAGGAACTATACAATCCAATAGGTCTTTGAAAATAATGGGTAGACATTAGTATATGTAAAACATTTAAGAACAGTATTAGTGCAAGGTAATATTTTACCATCTAGTTGGAGTTTAGATGGAGACTTTTTCCTTCAATTACATTTTATTTAGACTCTGGAACATGCATTCAGTTTACTTCCTCAAGGATTGTTTAATTTCTCCAAAAGATAGGTATCTCTTATACTTAAAAAAAAAATAAGGGAAAAAAAATATTTGAGAAACATATTAAAATTAAAACCTTCATTGTGTGTTTATCACATCATAAAAGTTTCATGTTTGTGATCTTGGAAAGTAATATATATAAATAGGAAGGAAGGAAGGAAGGAAGGAAGGAAGGAAGGAAGGAAGGAAGGAA
>CM021769.1:19351202-19370098 GCA_011076525.1 Nettapus auritus
GAAGGAAGGAAGGAAGGAAGGAAGGAAGGAAGGAAGGAAGGAAGGAAACTTTCATAAGTTATTTCTAAATTTTTTTCTTGATAAAAACATCTTTAACCCAGAAAACTTAAACAGATTCCAAGCATAACCACTGTGGACTCTAGGAAGGTTTGCACCAACTGCATAAATTAAAAAAAAAAAAAAAAAAAAAAAAGACATTTGTGTACTTGTTATAAGCAAGTACTTAGGGACAATGTAGTGTCATTACTAGAACGTAAACAGTAAATTAAAACATTTGCAATGTAATTCTCAGCAGCTTGAAAGCACACTTGAGGGAACAGAAACAAGCAATTGCTTATAACTAGTATCCTAATTTGTAGATTGCACAGACGTATAAGTGGCCTAGTAAATGAATATCTACTTTAATTTAAGTACACTGAAAACCAGCTGCATTAGTACATAATGCAGAATCTGAAACATTTAATATTAACGTAATTAGACTACCAAGAGTGACACTGATACCTACTTACAGATTCTTCTGAGGTCAGTAAAATAGCATAGTGAGCAGATAGAATAGTCATTCAATCTAAACTGCACAAAAACATGACCTTATTTGGACAGATGAATAAAGCTATGTCTGGCAAAATTTTTCTCCAAGTAATCCAGTACATACATCAGAATTCTTTCTTATAAGAAACAAGAAAATATATATACATATATTGGGATTTAAAAAAATCTTCTAAATTAAATTACCTGAATTTATTATTTCCTATATGGGAGTAATGATACAAGCATTTAGGAGTCCTGGTATCAAAAGCAGAAAAATCTAACTTCACTCATATTGAGACAATTTTTTTTCCTCTATGGGAAGCTTGATATATCTCTTTGGAGAGCTTTATTGTCATACATAGGTCCATCATAGCAATGATATCTCTGTAAGTATGTGTGAGTGTTTGCATGTGAAACTGTATGTGTGTGTATTCATATATATACATATTTACATATACTTACATGTATTTATATATACATATCTACATAACTATGCCAAATTGTATTATTTACAACAGATATAAAGTTTATTTTTCACTTTTTAAAATCTTTTGCTATTTTAGAAAATGTGCCACCGAAAATTCCAACAGCACAATAAGTAGGTGGATTTATTTTGGTGACAAGCAGTGAATATAAGTAAAATTTCTTCACCATGCAATCCCTTTATCTCTCTCTTATTTTGCATGTCATTGTTTACTTTTTGGAATGTTGTATTGGCCTTGAAATTGCCAGTAGCCAAGGATGAAATAGCAAAAATGTGGTTTTCAATTCTTTTTTATGTATCCATTTGTAAGGGTGGAGGGACAATAAGAAAAAAAAAAATGGCATGGGTGGATATATTTTAATGAAACAATTATGACATGAGAAAAATGATAGCAAGCTGGGAATCTTATTAAATGGGATCCAGCTGAGATTATTAGACAGAGTGCAGGAGAGCAAGGTCAAAGGCAGAAAAAAAAAAAAAAAAAAAAAAAAAAAAAAAAAAAAAAAGACCAAATATTGATTCCACTTTTTAAGATATAAATGGGACATTTATGGGAAGTTACATGCTTTTCTGTTGCGTGTATTTTTTCAGATAAAGCAGATACATAAGGTGCAGAAAAGTATTCCAATATATTTTAAGGTATTTCCTCTTCATCTCAACCTATTTGGCTGGGTTTAAAATAACACTGATGCAAAAGTCATGAGAAAAAATGTTATTCTACAATACACAATGCTGTCAGAATGGAGAAACATTATAATTTTTTTCAGAAAATATAAATTCTACTTTCAGCTTGAACTGATTACTGAATCAAAAGAGATTCAGAAAAGTATACCTTTGAAGGTATTGCCATAAACAAGGTTACATGAAAACCAGCAGTTCCCAAGGCATTTTACTGGGGATATATTGACACTCACTGAGATTTATCTGGTATGCTTTATGCATACAGATATTCAGACAGGCGTAGAGCAAGAGAAAGTATAAATAGTTACTGTGGTTACAGTAGATTTAAACAGCTTAGACTTTTGTTTACCAAAAAAAGGGTGACAGAGCTGCTTACCAATATTAAAAACAAACAAAACAAACAAAACAAAACTACAACAACAAACAGGGAAAGTCAGGCAAATTCTTAAATCTAACTGGAAGAGAGAGCAGGGCCATCATGTGGTTGATCATACCAGGTTGATATAGTGAAACCTACATAGGGAAGGATCTTCTCAGACAGTGCTGGGGTATAGATACACCACTGAACTGCTGACAATATAAATGAACCATTGACACCATGTGGATGCAGAATTAAAATCCTGCTCCCCTTATTTATGCACCTTGTATGCATATACATACTTCTGAAACAAAGCTAATAATTTTAAGAGAAAAGCAGAAAATTTGAATGTAACTCTTTGCCAGGAATGTAAGTTGACAAATCCAGCTAGAAAAATAAATAAAAAGACAAGGTTTTAATCTTATAATTTTTCTCTCCATACAGCTACCTAATCATTCACACGTTTTTAAACAAACACACATTAACAGCTAGCCCATTCCTTTTAAAAAGAACTATAACATTAAATATTAGGCTTATGCTTTTTCCCACTAGTGCTAAGGACACCAGATTTTATGTACAACATATTGCACATAAATATGCACAACATATGTACAAGGATGGAAGAGTAATGTGGAGGAGGTCTGAAATTCATGACTGTTCTTAAATTACTTGTCTGAGCCTTTGCACAAAAATGTATGGTTACCTGTGTGTATATACATGTCTGTATGCTTGTGCGTAAGCCAGGTTTCAACTTACTATGCTTATACTCTGACCCAATTTTATAAGCAAGCTCCAGACAATCAGGGGCATATGTAAACATAACACCCAAGCTAGTTATATTCACCATTTCTTATTTCCTTGGCAATAACTCTTCTCTAACATGGCTGGACAGCATCTTACCAGTGTAATGTGGGAAGATACCTATGCAAATATTTTTTGTAGTCATGCCCTAGAATCTTAGTTCTTCTCTTGTCAAGCCTAAAAAAAACTATTCATTCAAAGGCAACTTAGGAACATTTTTCACTTTTGTGGTAAGCTAGAATTCATGCACTTCATACAGACTTATTTTCTTCCTCATAAACAAGAAGCTCCTTGACCCTTACAGCTGCATGGTGCACTTACCTGGAACTACTGAGCTTCCATGTGATAATCTCTAGAGAGTTCTTCAAGCTCTTCGTTGCTAGTTGAACTTTTCTTTTATATTATTTAATTTCATACCATTTCCACTCTCTTTTGGTTCTTCCTGTATATAGCTCCTGCATAGCATTAACACTCTGCCAGTGTTGTTCTCAGTCAGGACAAAGATCCTTGAAAGTCCATTTAGTAATCTTGTCAAACTTATTAACACCACTAAGTGGCTCTTACTCCATTACTTCGGCTCTACCTAAATCCATAATTTTACTGATATAGATTCAGTCCTCTGATATTCTAAGAGCTGAAATCCTTCTTTTTGAGATTTTATGTGTCATTCATAGGTGTGGTGGGTTAGCTTTGTCTAACAGCTAATCACCCAGCTACTCACTCTCTGTCCTTCCTCATTGGGAAAAAGAGAGAAAATAGGATGAGTTTGTGGGTTGAGATAAAAACAGGGAGATTGTTTGCCAGTTAATGTTGTGTGCAAAGCAGAATCAACTTGGGAAAAACAAATTTATTTTACTAATAGTTAAAATAGATTTGGGTAATGAGAAACAATATAATCATCAAATCAACACCTTTCTTCCCACTCTTCCCCAGTTCAAGTTTATCCCTTCACTCCAAACTACTCTCACTACTCTGATCAGTGCAGTGGAGATGTGTGTGGGGATGTTCTAGTCAGTACATAACCGTTCCTCTCTGCCTCTCCTTCCTCCTCACCCTTTTCTTCTACTGTGTCGTGGGCTCTCCCTGGGTCACAGTTCTTTCAGGAATATCTACTTGTTCCATAGTGGATCCTCCACAGGCCACGGTGGATTATCTTCTCCATTACTGATCACCTTCTCCTCCTCCTCTGACCTTGGTGTTACCTCTGTTGTTTTTCACTATTTTTGCTCCCTCCTCTTCTGGCTGTCCAGTGTTTGCTGCCCTTTCTAAAACACATCTTCCCAGAGATAACACCAGATTTTCTAACAGGCTCAGCTGTGTCCTGCAGCATCAAACACTGACTTCTTCCCGCAGAGACCACCTCCGCAGCACTCACTCCAGCTGCTACCAAAACATTGCTGCCCACACACAATTCACTAATTTTACATTTTTAAAAATATAATTGCAAATAATACTTAGGTTATAATGTTTTATTTTATTTTATTTCAACTATTTATAGGACACTTTTTCACATCAGACCATGAAGCCTTGGATAATTTTATTTTATTTTTTTTTCACTACTTTATGAGGTATTCTTTCTCATCAACACATTATAGGATCAAAAGCAGAATAAAAGTCTTCTAGTCAAGTCTCCTGTATAACACAGACCACAGAATTTCAGCCATGCATTCTCCATATACTTTACTCTGTTTGGGTCCTAATAAGTGGTGTTTGACTACAACATATGCTTTAACTGTGCTTAGAAGATATGAAAAACATAACTGAGCTCAACAGTCACAAACACTGTCTTCAATTTGAGGTAAGTGTAAGGAATTATTTAGCTCCTTTACATAATCACATAGCTAAAACTGTAGGCACCAT
The DNA here is from genome assembly GCA_011076525.1 of Nettapus auritus. Classification (NCBI taxonomy): domain Eukaryota; kingdom Metazoa; phylum Chordata; class Aves; order Anseriformes; family Anatidae; genus Nettapus; species Nettapus auritus. The sequence goes on from CM021769.1 coordinate 19,355,915, forward strand.
TAACCAAAGCCTAGGCAAGTAAAAATTCTCAAGTAGTAATTGTACCATATGGTCTAAGATTTTTGATTAAATCTGATGTTGAACAGTTACACTGTCTGTTAAAATTGCTCAGTAGTTGAGCAATTTTAGTATTTAGTATAAAATTGCTCAGTAGCTGAGCTGCCTCGGAGCCAGCGCAGCTGAAGCCACAGCGCCTGATCATGAGTCACAGGGCCCTTGCTTCACCAGGGGTGGCCTGGGACAGCAGTATATCGAGGACGCACCTGCCAGCACTTTCTTGAGAGGCTGACATGGAGTGAGTGTTAACAGAACAAAAGCAACTGCGCCCCCACCCTCTGCCTAGAGAAAACCTCTGGGAGGGCAGCAACAGGTGGTGCCCATCATGAGCAGGGAGGGGCCAGCAGCATTTGCACCCACATGCAGTTGGTGTGGCAGGGTGTGAGAGCTCTGCACCAGCTTTTGGCAGTCTGTGAGACTGCGCACCTATTGTGGTGTCCACTAGGCAGAGAGCTCGCTCCAGAAAGACTGTGATGACCCAGACAGAGGGCCTGCCCAGAGATTTAGGTGTTCAGGCCTTCAGCGGCAGGGAGTGCCTGACCCTGCTGCTGCCAGGGAAGGGCAGCGGGGAGACTGCCTGTTCTCAGGTGGAAGGTCTGCTCACCATGGTGCCTGAGCTTAAGGAGGAGATGGAGGGTCTAAGGAGCATCAGGGCGTGTGAGCAGGAGACTGATTGGTAGAGTAACTCCCTGGTGTGCCAGAGAGAAGGGCTCCAGGGGGATGCCCCCCAGAGATTGGTGGAGCCCTTCCCTGTTTCTGTCGGGCAGAGGGAGAGGACCAAAATGATGAGGAGGGTTGGAAGCGAGTCCCAGTTCAGTGCCACGGGCAGTCCCCCTCCCTACCTACCTCACTTCCCCAGGTGCCCTTCTGTAATAGTTTTGAGGCCCTGGATCTTGAAGGAGAGGTAGCCAAGGATGTGTGGCAAGGCCTGCCTATGAGGTCACACAGGAAGAGGCAGATAACACCACACCTCAAGACTGCCTCCGAAAAGAAAGAAAGAAGGGTAGTTGCAGTAGGACATTCCCTTCTGAGAGGAACAGAGGACTGGATATGCAGAGCTGACCCTCATCAAAGGGAAGTCTGTAGTCTATCTGGAGCCTGGATCAGGGATATCACCAGGACACTATCCACTCTTGTGCACTTGACAGACTACTTACTACCTGCTACTCATCTTCCAGATAGGTGGGGAGGAAGCCGCATCCCATAGTCTGAGGGGAATGAAGAAAGATTTTAAGGCCTGGGATGGTTGGTGAAAGAGTCTGGGGCACAACTCATTTTCTCTTCCCGCCTTCCATTTTGGGGTGATAATGTGGGATGGAATAGAAGGATCCACTCCATAAATGATTGGCTCTGTGACTGGTACTACAGGCAGGGCTTTGGGTTCTTTGATAATGGCTAGTTTTATAAGACACCAGGCCCAACAGTAATATGTGGGAATGGTTTATCTCACAGGGACAAAAGGGTTCTGGAACCAGAATTAGAAGGGCTCATTTGGAAAGCTTTAAACTAGATCTGAAGGGGGATGGGGTTGTAGCTGGGCTTGCACAAGTGGGGCAGCACTCTAGCACTGATGAAGACTGGGAGACTTCTCACCACTCTAGGGTGAAATCGGCATCCTCAGCTTGCTCCCTGAAGTACGTGTACACAAGTGCACGTAACATGGAGAATAAGCAGGAGGAGTTAGAAATCTGTGTTTGGTCAGGAGATTATGATCTAGTGGCAATTGCAGAGACATGGTGGGACAGCTCACATGACTGGAATGTGGTTGTGGATGGGTATGTCCTTCTCAGGAAAGACAGGCCAGCAAGGTAAGGTGGCAGAGTTGCTCATTATGTGAGAGAGCAATTACGTTGTAGTTGCTGTCTGCAGTTGCTGAGTATTGTCCAGGGGTGGATGAGGAGATGGGTCTGTGGGTGAGAATTAAGGGACAGGCTGACATGGGGGATACTGTTGTGGGTGTCTCTTACACGCCACCAGATCAGGATGAGGAAGTTGATAAGGCCTTCTGCAGGCGGCTGATTGCAGCCTCACAATCACAGGCCCTGGTTATTGCAGCGGATTTTAACTACCCTGACATTTGCTGGAAGCCAACCAACTCAGCCAACCGTCCGCAGTCCAGGAGGTTCCTTGATTGTATTGATGATAACTTCATGATGCAAACAGTGGATGTGCCAACTAGGAGAGTAGCGCTGGTGGGTCTTATTTGGAAGAACTTCTTCACCGAAAGGGTTGCTAGGTATTGGAATGGGCTGCCCAGTGAAGTGGTTGAATCACCATCCCTGGAGGTCTTTAAAAAACATTTAGCTGTAGAGCTTAGTGATATGGTTTAGTGGTTTAGTGGAGGACTTGTTAGTGTTAGGTCAGAGGTTGGACTAGGTGATCTTGGAGGTCTTTTCCAACCTAGATGATTTCTGTGATTCTGTGATCTTGTCCTCACTAACAAGAAGGGGGTGGTTTAAACGGTGAAGGTTGCAGCAACCATGAGATGGTGGAGTTTAGGATCTCATGTGGCAGAAACAAAGTACTGAGCAGAATCGCAACCCTGGACTTCAGTAGCGCCGACTTTGGCCTTTTCAAGTATTTGCTAAAGGAAATCCCATAGGACAATGTACTTGAAGGAAAAGGAGCCCAAGATATCTGGTTAGCGTTCAAGGTCTGCTTCTTCCGAGCTCAAGAACAGAGCATCCCAACAGGTAGTAAGACAGGAAAGAGAGCCAGGAGACCTGCATGGTTAAACAGGGAACTGCTGGGCAAACTCAAGTGGAAGAGGAGAGTGTACAGATCATGGAAGGAGGGGCTGGCCACTTGGGAGGAAAATATTGCTGTTGTCAGAGGATATAGGGAAGCCACTAGGAAAGCTAAGGCCTCCTTAGTGTTAAACCTTGCAAGAGGGGTCAAGGACAACAGAAAGGGCTTCTTCAAATACATTGCGGATAAAACTAGAGGCAATGTAGGCCCACTAATGAATGAGGTGGGTGCCCTCGTGACAGAAGAAAGAGAAGGTGGAGTTACTGAATGCCTTCTTTGTCTCTGTCTATAATGCTGGAGGCTGTCCTGAAGAGCCCTGTACCCCTGAGGCCCCAGAGTAACTCAGAATAAAGGGTGAGTCTGCCTTGGTTGATGAGGGCTGGGTTAAGGACCAATTAAGCAAGCTAGACCTCCACAAGTCCATGGGTACAGAGGTATGCATCTACAGGTGCTGAGAGAGCTGACGGAAGGCCATTGCTAGGCCACTCTCCATCATCCTTGTTAGTCATGGGCATCAGGAGAGGTGCCTGAGGACTGGAGGAAAGCAGTGTCAGTTTGGTCTTCAAAAAGGGCAAGAAGGAAGACCTGGGTAACTATAGACTGGTCAGCCTCACCTCCATCCCTGGTAAGGTGATGGAACAACTTATCCTTTGCGTTGTCTCTAGTCATATCAAGGATAAAAGGGTCATTAGGGGCAGTCAGTATGGCTTCACCAAGGGGATGTTGTGCTTGATCAACCTGATAGCCTTTTATGAGGATATTACCAGATGGACAGATGACGGAAAGACAGTGGGCAGGGTGTATCTTGATTTCAGTAAAGCTTCAGTAAAACACCATTTCCTACAGCATCCTCACAGCTACACTGAGGAAGTGTGGTCTGGATGATCGTGTAGTGAGGTGGACTGTGAACTGGCTGAAGGGAAGAAGCTAGAGGGTTGTGGTCAATGGGACAGAGTCAAGTTGGAGTCCTATATTTAGTGGAGTCTCTCAAGGGTCGGTACTGGGACTACTATAGTTCAATATATTCATCAGAGACTTGGATGAGGAAATGGAGTGCGCTGTCAGCAAGTTTGCTAACGAAACTAAAGTGGGAGAAGTGGCTGACATGCTGGAAGGCCGTGCTGCCATCCAGCAGGACCTCGACAGGTTGGAGAATTGTGCAGGGAGAAATTTAATGAAATATAACAAGGGCAAGTGTAGAGTCCTGCATCCGGGCAAGAACAATCCCAGACACCAGTATAAGTTGGGGGCTGCGCTGCTGAAGTACAGTGAAGGGGAGAGGGACCTGGGGTCCTGGTGGACAGCGGGATGACTATAAGCTAGCACTGTGCCCTTGTGGCCAAGAAGGCCAATGGCATCCTATTAGAAGGGGTGTGGTTAGTAGGTCGTGAGAGGTTCTCCCCCACATCCCTTCTCTGCCCTGGTTGAGACCACATCTGGAATGCTGTGTCCAGTTCTGGGCCCCTCAGTTCAAGGAAGACAGCAAACTGCTTGAGAGAGTCCAATGAAGAGTCACAAGAATGATTAAGAGAGCAGAGCATCTCCCTTTACAAGGAAAGGCTGAGGGAGCTGGGTCTCTTTACTTGGAGAAGAGGAGACTGAGGGGTGACCTTAGTAATGTTTATAAATATGTAAAGGGTGAACGTCAGGAGGATGGAACCAGGCTCTTTTAGGTGACATGTTATAGTAGGACAAGGGGCAGTGGGAGCAAGCTGGAGCATAGGAGGTTTCACTTAAATATGAGATGAAACTTTTTTATGGTAAGGGTGACAGAACACTGTAACAGGCTTCCCAGGGGGACTGTGGAGTCTCCATCTCTGGAGACATTCAGAACCTGCCTGGATGCTTTCCTGTGTGAGGTGTTCCTGCTGTGGCAGGGGGATTGGACTAGATGATCTTTCAAGGTCTCTTTCAATCCCTATCATTCTGTGATTCTGTGAAAATTAAATTAAAAATAAAATAAAATAAAAAATAAAAATAAAAAATAAAAGTTCACCGAAATATCCAAATAATGAACAAAAGCCAGCAAATAAAGACAGGAACACTCTTGCAGCACGACTGACTGATAAACAATTGTGAAAGCTTTTGTGTGGTGTGTGAAAGGGAATAAAGAAAGTTGTTTTGCTGTTTTTACCTTTACCACAAATTTGTTTTTATGCATTGCTTGTAAGTGAACACCAAAGCATGGAAGAAATACTTGGTTCCTTTATGCATTTCTCTTTTTGTTTGATTAAAGTAAACAACTTCTAGAGAGAAAGTAATGACTTGAGAAAAAAATCCCATATCTTCCATACAGTTATATAGTCTTCATTTAATGACTTTTTAAACATATAGATAATATAATGCTTTTATCTTTAAGAAAACGCATCACACAGATCTTCATTTCATTAACACCATCCATTTCCTTTCTACACAATGCATTCTGTGACCCTTATGCGCCCTGCTCCAATAAAGCAAGGGATAGTTTTCTATTGAGATCTGTAACAGAAATCTTCCAGGACAGTACAAAAATAGCAGTTACATTGCTAGTGAAGTAAACTGGTGCAAGGGAGCTATGTTGATTTCCCAAAGATCTGATAATGACTGGCAATTTCTGTAAGGTATATTCAGTCTCACCTAAAACATTCAGTTTATCTGAAGTGAACACTGGAGTATCAGTCTACCAGTCTGTGGTCATGAACATGAAGAGATCTCACATGCACAGTGACCAGTGCACAATGACTGTCAACAGCCTTTATACAGATATTTCCTTCCTAATAAATAATCCATGGTGTCTGGAATGACAGGTGCATCCTCAGGCTTCACAGTGGAGTTGCAATATGCCTAGAGTGCATATATGGATCAGATAGTCAGAAGCACCCTGAAATCAGTAAGTCAGTCTGTACTGTAAGAGTATTCACATAAAGGACAATAAATGAGTTCCCAGCTACTTTTTACAATACACCCATATTTTGTGGGGATACAAGAAATATTTTTCCATTGAAGGCAATAGTGGGACTACCACAACAAATGGGTAATCAAACATAGCTTAACTGCAGGTTAAAAAGGCAAAAGTCAATAAAGACAAATGTCTACAAAGGGCAAAGCTGTTAGCAGAAATTTATTGATGTCCTTCAGTGCCTTGTCCAAGCTTTGCTCTTTATTGCTCTATTTCTGTCCCTACAGGAAGGAATCAGTCAAGTCCACATATAGAAAATAAACAGAGCAACTGCTTCCCAAATCCTACTGTTTCCCTCAAATCAACAGCTGCTTTTTGGAGCATGTTGCTTTCATCAAGTGAGGCTGTGGTTTAGTTCCAAAGGCTTGACTGTGAGTGAAGAAAACACAGCCAAAGCCCCCAGCAGTTTGATTCAACTTTCAGCAGTCCAGGCAGTTAAGCCTCTGGAATTGTTACCCCCAAAGGGCAGATAAAAGCCCAGACAAGGGAATTAGTGTGAATTTGCACCATTAAACAGACATGTCTACTACTGAGAAAGATGACTGCACTCTTATTGCTGCTACTTAGTATTCCTCTGAGTAGTGATACTAAGAGCCAAACGCTAAGAGAACAAGGAAATAGAGGGGATTAATAAAAGTCAGAGATGGAAAAATACAGGTTTCTTGTAGCAATTAGTCCAGAAATGTATATATATATATATATAAGAGCTAGAAGAAAGAGCTAGAAGCACAGCAACTATAGGTAGCAAGCCAATGTATTACTTAGGATTATAAGAGTTGTTTTGTTGTTGTTGTTGTTGTGTTGTACATTTTTTGTTTGTTTGTTTTGGTGTTGTTGTTGATTTTTTTATATATATTTTTTTTTTCCCAGCAGAGTATGGTAATTTATATGATTCATCTTTGATTTTAATTAAAATGAGGGGGAAAGACTGTATTTTAACTACAATAAAGCATGCAGGTTGAAGAATTGCTCCTGGGAATTTGCACTTTGTGGAGAGTAGTAGCTCTTCAAACACAAGTTCTATGCACTGAAATGTAAGTTACTTTAGTTTTCCCTGTATCTCAGCACCAAAATGAAAAATAATAATAATAATAAAAAAGAGTAATTTTCAAAGAAGCCTAAATGTATTCAAACCTCAATGACCTGTAATATTATGGCCTTGGTGTAAGTGGCCTTGGTGACTTTTTATATATATATTTTTTAATAAGATTTGCAGTACTCAATTCCAAAAAAAAAAACAAACAACAAAGTAAACTCAATTTCTGATCCACTGCTTATATTACAGGTCTTAATGCCTGACAATTTTGAAATCTTGATGAGTTGTTTAAATCAATTTATTCACATATTTTGAAGAACAAATTCTCCTTGCCTTTTATCTTTAAGAATTTACAGTAACTGCTCCCTATTTGACATGATTTATTTATAATAAATAATTTAATAAATATAAGCAGGTCATTATGGAGACAAAGGGAATTATGATCGTATTGACAATTTTCATTACATTAATTAATTAATTAATTAATTGTGCATTAATTAATTAATTTCCTAACCAACCTTTATTTTTCAGATTTAGATGTAGTCTACTTTAAGATTCTTTTCTCCATGGTGACTTTGACATCTCTGGGAATCACTTTATTCTTGTTCTAATTGTTAAAGTGTGTGACATTTTGTATCCTGACAAAATACAATGTGAAAAGTTCTGAGGATGCCCCTCACCTCTCTTTAAACACATATGCCTGCCTTTTTAAAAGTGATTGTTTTTAAAAGGCCTGTAAAGTCTCTTCTCTTGCTGTGTGGTCAATTCCGATGCATATATGTGTTAAATGACTTTTTCTATCTGAATATATTAACGTGCAAATACACACCGTAACTGAGGCAGTTGCACATGTTTTTTCTTGTTAAAGGTAGTTGGGTGGAGGTATCAACGAATCAAAGAAATCCATGTTTTCTGTGTTTGATGATGTTTCAGAGACTTTCAGAAATTCTGTTCTTTTAAATAGTCAAATCATTAAAAATGCAAAACCAAACAAAATTACCAAGGTATCTGTTAAGAAAGGAAACCTCAGAAGACGTTTGTATTCGATTTGCTGTTTTTTTTTTTTTTTTTTTTTTTTTTTTTTTTTTTTTTTTTTTATGATATTTCTTTATTTTATTTTGATCTCCTTGCAGGTGTTGGTTGGGACAATTCCTGCTCTTAGTTATACTGTTATAAAACCAAAATATCTGAATTAATGGAGTTGCTTGAAATTAGAGATAAACATTTTTTTTTTTTTTCCTTCCCAAATGAAGCTTATTTAACTGAAAGCCAAAGTTCCAATTGAATGCTTTTTTGAGAAAAGATTTCACAGATCCAAGGTAACACTTGATATATCATGTCTTTGTCCACCCCTCAGAATACTAAGATAGTTAAAAAAAAAAAAATGTGTGGTGGGGAACCTAGATCTTAGCCCCTAATTTCCCTGATAAAAATCAAAACCTTGAGTATGAATCTCATATAATGAAGTAGAGGCTTAACTACATTATTCTACTTTCTCTGTTCCAGTGAACTAAATCTTGGAATCTTGGGAAAATGGAAGGGAAGGGAAGGGAAGGGAAGGGAAGGGAAGGGAAGGGAAGGGAGAAAAAGCTACACTGAGAAATAACAATTTATATGAGATAACATAAATCACTCTACTAGTTTGACAATGTGCCATTTTGTTGCTCATTAATACAATTTTCCCTGGGTGACTTAATCACTCATATGCAGAGGAGGTTTGTTTTTCTGTATCTTAGGTATGGCTCATTAATGTCTAATTTCCTGACATTGTTTGCCAACTTTAATTCAGCCTCTTTTCCTAGTACATCCAAATGGTAGTTAGATGCAATACATTCTTCCTAATATGCTTTCAAATGATTGCTCAACTTATGGCAACAGCAAAGGATATAAAAGATATTGCCCCCAGCTGTCTACTCTTCTAGCATTAGTTATTAATTTGCTAATTCAGAATGGAGTAAATATTCTAATATCCAGTAAATTTTGTTTAACTTATGACGTGCCAAACCAAGCACAAGATAGTCACATACAGCTGATGTAGATCAGCAAATCTTGTTGTCACAACTGTTCTACAATGTATGATGAATATGATTTATTCCTTACCATTCTCTGTTGTTTTTTGGATGCTTGGTTTGTTAAAGATTCCACAAATATATATATATATAAATCTCATCGCTTTTGAGATTCATTTACAGGACTGTATTTTGTTCTAGACTATTTATATTTGTGAATGTCTTCTTGAGTTTTATTGTACTTTTTCACTGGTAAGCGATTAATTGGTTTTCCCTTTGATTGTCGAATCAAAAAAATGAAATTTTCACTCAGTGTATTCCCTGTCCTGATTTTATAATTCCTGTCTCTGAAGCTCTGAGGGAAGCCAGTTCACTTTGTAAACAAGTTTGAGTGATGAGTGGTGTATTATCTTCTACTTTTTCTAGCTATAAAAGAGCCCTAGACGTAAGACCTCAGAAGGAACAGAATTCATGGCAGGAACCAGATAGAAGAAATTACATGGAACAGATCTCTGCAAATAATAGGTAATTATTTAGGTTGTTATTCACTCTAGATGTTTAAGTGTTTTATTGTAATATTTTTCTGGAAGTAAGAACTCAAACTTAAACCTTTCCTCTAGGTAACTGCTCTAAAAGTCAAATTAATGAATAATTCATGCTTATTATTTTCTTCTTTCCAGCCAAGATGCTTGTTCATGTCTTGAAAGCAGAATTAAATACATCAAGGGAAACTGAAAAATCCCTATTATACCAAATTATATCACATTTAATATTTTCCCATGGAAGTGAAGTCAAATCCTTCCTGACAGAACAATTTTTCACACCCTGGGAATCAATGAAAGAATAACTAGTGGATACCACATCTTCTTCTGGCACTTAACCTGAGAAGAGGGATATCTGTGTATCCCATTTGAAGGATAAGAACATCCTTACAGCACTGAGTAAGGTGCCATAGTCTTCGAAGTTGATCTTAATGCATCCTCTTCTGACATTATCCTTTTGACTCTTGTTGGCATTTCACTGCCTCAATAGGCTGGCTCTTTCCATCTCTTAGATGCTTAGTTCCTCATAGGCACGAAGTAAATAAGTAAGCACTTCACTCAAGCAAAGAGATGCTAGGAATTAAAGAGACCAGAGTTTGGTTGCTGCAATAATCAATCTTACAACACTTTGCTCTTTTCTGAATCTAGTTCTCATACTGTCCATTACTTCATTCAGAGAGAATAGTTTTTTCCCACTTTTCAGAAACAAACATGAATCAGAATAAATATGGAAAAGATTGCAAGGTGTCCTGATGTCTTAGGCAGCATATAAGCATAGTATTACCAGTGTATTACTATATAAGCATAGATGTACCAGATTTACTCAGGAAGACAACATTAAGACAGAAGACCATCTTGGCAGCTTCCACAGAGGATTTATTTGATTACATATCCAGAATGCATCTAACACATATTCAGTTTATCAATTTATCTAAAACTAAAAGGGAACACAGAAATAGTGAGGTGGGTTCCCCTCAGTGGGGCTTTTAACATCAAAAATTCTTCAAATAAGGAAATAAATCAACTCTCTGGTATGCACTTTCTAAAGAGAGAATTATTTATTTTCCTGTGAGTTTATATAGCTAAATCATTACAGTCCATTGCTAGAAATATTCATTGTTTATGTAGTGTTGCTGTTATTGCTATTGTTATTGTTATCACTATCATTGTTATTGCAATTACTATTACAATTATTCATATTATCATCACATCTTGGAGTCCAGTTATAAATCAGGGTATTATTGTATTATTTTAATTTTCTGATTTCATGCTGAGACTTCTCTTAATTCTTTTTTACATCTTGAATACATCATCAGAAATTCACTTGTTCCCAGTCTAAAGCAATGAGGATTGCCAAATTTAGCTCAGAATCAGCCTCTAAGAAAATGATGTCTTCCAAGAGGAAACCCGTTCCCTCTCCCTTTCTTTTTCATATGCCTGTTCATTCACACATATAACCGGAAACAAAAATGACATTTAAAGAATCTTTAAGGTGGCTGTGGAAAATAATGAATGAAAGAAAATGTTAGTCAAGGGTGAAAGGTGCCATATGTCCTCAAGAGCCTTGGCACAACGGGGAAGCAGCTAAATAGCTTTTTTAATGCACCCTGTTGTGTCTAGGTATTGAAGGCCATATGGTGCATTTCACCCTGAACTGTGAATTTCCTGAAACAGCTGTAATGTTCTTTTAATGTTTTCTGTATAGTGATACATTTACAGCATATTTTATCTAGCCATTTTCCTGACTTTTTAGAGGGTCCATGTACTTTACCAATCCATAGAAAACTGGATATCAGTGCATCATTCATCTTCTGGTTGCATAAATATTTTTCACTGGACATATTACCCACAGGTTTCGATTTGTTGGTCACTCTGCACGACAAGACATCCATTCAAGGTTGCTGCCCCTTGGTAAGATTATGAACAAGAATAATACACAATCACAGGGTTAATCATGAAATTAGCTCTTTGTCTTGACAGAGCTACAGTTAATTTCCCTATTTTTATTTTCACAAGATAAGCAGAGAAAAGTGCATGGGCATGCATGGAGAAATCAAGATGGACCCAAGGTGATATTGGTATATGTATAGTACAGCACTTCCTCTCCCTGTAGTTGTAATTCTTTTGTGTAGCCCCTTCTGTGATATGTAGTCCTTTACATAGGTCACAGGACAATTAATTCACTTTATTTCACTGCTGACTGCTAAATCATATTTTTTAAATTATGATCAGTTGCCAGCAGTGTGAGATCTAACCTACAAAACTATTTAGGCAAATAAATCAAATGAGAAAAGTTGTATTACCTGAATGATTATCTCTTTCTTGTTATTTAAATATATATATATACATTTTCAGATTATAAAATAAATTTTTTAAAGGATGTTATTTAGCCTAAATGAAACTGATTCTCTCATACCAGAAAAATTACTTGAACAATTTTCTTACTCTCCTTTAGGGAAATCATGGTTGATGAAAAACTTTAGGTTAATGAACTTTTACTGACTGAAGTTCTTTTCTTATTGTTACTGTATTTCCATTTTGTTATCACCTCCTTTCTGCAAAGGGGACAACATGTTTTACTAGTCATCAGTATGCAGAATAATCCATTGAACACCTAGAAGCTCTATGTGATAAACCACAGCAATTGGGTATCAAAGTGGTTCAGAAAGATTGATTCTACAGCTTTAGATTTATTTCATCTTGTTTCCTGAAAGATGGAACATTCTCAATCACAACAACTAAAAATAGCCTAGAAGAAATAATTTTATAGAAGAACAATCTATTTAATTATATAATCACTGACTCCTATACAACATTCCAGATTACCACATGAAAGAGCTCACACACATAAAAATGAATTGATCCTTTAATAAAATAACTTTTTTTTTTTTTTCAGAAATGCTCCAGTCAACAATAAGTGAATATATATTTGTTATTTTTTACCCCAAAAGTAAAAAATAGCATAAATAATGAGAGCGTAGCTGGTTGTTGTTTTGTTTTGTTTTGTTTTTCCTCCAATTATTATATTCTAGATTTTTGAATGTCCCCCCAGTCACGCCCAATGTGTTGGTGTGAAAACTGATGTTGCCATTTCCCCAAGCTCATTTGATTAAGATAACTCTGGCTCTGTCACAGTTCTCACTCACACAAATGCTGATTTCTTACTCAGATTACTTCTACCCACCCAAATTTCAAATCAATCATATCCTGCCAGATGATGCAGTTCTGTCCCAGCCCTCTACTTTCACATCAAATTTACAAAGCAGATCCTCCTCCTCATTTAATTTTACTTTCCTGTTCTTCTCCTTCTGGTATGCTTTAGCATTTTCTTAATGCCTGGCGAGTGAAGTTGCAGGGTCCTCCTACCTACTCCTGAGGAGGTATTGTGCTGAGGAAGAATAAGTAATGGAAAGAACAGATTAAAATACAGCACAGCTTTCCTACAGAAGAACTGATGTAGCATTTCTTTCCCAGAGGAAGGCAAATGGAAGGGAAGAGGAAGGTAAGTGGTCAGATAAGTTTCCCTTTCCTTTCCCAGGTAAGACCAGAATTTGTGAGGATCTTGGAATTTACTGTGTTTTTATCATCAGAGTCAGTACTGACAAAGTATTCTTTCTGAATCTCACCAAAACACAGAAAATAAAAAGCAGTACTCCTCCAGGAAGGTGAGTTTGTTGACACCAATAGAAGGAACTGAACAACATTCAGTGTAAAAATTCTGCTGTCAGCAAAGTGGTTAGATTTCAGCCAAACACATTGTACCTCATTTATAAAATAATTATATAGATCTCCGTGTTTCATAAAACAAAGTGCTGGAAGTTTATTTTGAAAAAGGCATGATCTTCAAGTAGTCTGGTTTTCAGATACCTTTTTCATGGTTTTATAATATGTATGATTTAAAATGCCAAACTTTATCTTTTAATTAGTATCAATACAAAACTGCTATGTATTATCCAAAAGAAAATGAAAATCAAAAGTAAATTTTGACTATATAAAAGCTTTTTTGTTGTTGTTGTTTTTTGTTAACTTTGAAGCATTTAATGTTCCTCATACTAGGAGAGCATAGGAGAACAATTTAACAGGACATGAAAGTGAACTGATTTTTCTGAGTACAGAAACCTGGTAATTATGCAGCAGACCTTTGAATCTCACAAGATTACACCCTGAATCATTAGTGATTTTTTTGAAATTTTTACCTATATCCTAATAGAAATGAACACTTATAAACTATCAAACTCAATGAATACATAGAAATTTGATACTGGAAAACATGCTTCAAGCTAAGGTTGTTTAATTTAAAGCATATTTTTTAAGTGTATATCTTCTAGCTTGGATTTTGTCTGTTTGCTATATTCTGTTATCAAATCTATAATCAATATAGAAAGACTGGCTAAAAATGCCCTAAAATTCCATTCTTTCTTCGTTTGTCCACCATTTACCGGATTTCCAGCACAGCACTTCCTAATTTTTAACTCAAACAGCACGTGTCACATGTAAAAGCACTGATGGAAGTGAAAACTCCTGGGATTTAACAACAAAACAAATGCTGTAGTGAAAGATTTATAAACACAAAAGAGTGCCTGAGCTTCATAAAGTTCAAAGTATCTCCATCAAAGCTTCCTGTTGAACTCCATATGGCTAACCTAAGCTCAATTGCTGCCCCCAGTCTGGAGATTAAAACCACAATTAAATTACTTTAAATTACATCTATTCACATTTTTTTCTTCTATTTTACATCATATGCAAAAATCAGCCTAGGAAAATATGATCGAAATGCAAGGTTTCATGTAAAGCATGAGAAAATTATCCTTCCCTTCCCTTCCCTTCCCTTCCCTTCCCTTCCCTTCCCTTCCC
>CM021769.1:19382924-19435202 GCA_011076525.1 Nettapus auritus
AATAATAATAATAATAATAATAATAATAATAATAATAATAATAATAAATAGAATCCCCAGATATAAGTAAAACCTGAAAAGCCAAATTATTGATCATAATTTTATAAAACGTACATACAACTTAGCATAGCTAACAAGAGCCATAAATAAGCAAATCTGGTGAAGAAATCTGTAATATCTGGCAGGGATAAAAGCATGTTGGCCAAATACATAGACTTCATAAACTCCATTAACTATATCTTTTCAGTTTTCTATAAAATAATGACAAATATAAATGCATATAGCTAAATTGAACTACTAAGGGAATATATGTTACACTAAAATCTAGATCTTAGATCATTTGAAGGTCATTTTGTGATTTCAGAATAATTCAATAGAGGACCTTGCTCCATACTGACATTACCAGTCTGGCAAGGTTTTCTGAGTCCAAAAGCAGTGTAATGAGCCAGCTGAAATGAGTTTATGCCAAATGCATGCTGGAACCGAGGAGAATTTGGAAATGAAGTATGGCATACTTAGGTAATTGTCACAGTGTAAAGATCCAAAACAACCACTGTCAAATGCAATACGGATAAACACATTTTTTTCTTTGTTCTTCCCTCCTCCCCAGCAATTCTGTTTTTATAACCAGGACCACTTTAGTGTCCACTCTCTCAACCACATCTGACTTTCTTCGAGCAAATCAATGAGTTTGCCTTTTACCCAACATCCTATGCAATATATTCAGATACAAATAATTTGCAAATGCTGTTATCTAATTCAGGACATGTAGATGAAGGACTGTTTTCCCAAATGAAGAAGATAGAATGAAATCATAACTACATAGTCATTATTAAGATTCATGCAGTGTCACAAAACTGTGAGTGGGTAAGGTCTTAAAAAAATAAATAAATAAATAAGTAAGATATTTTTTCCTTTTTCTAGGGATTTTATTGATATGGAATAAGCAGAACATGGAAATTAGTTTCATGAGCAGCTTTGGAATGTAGACAGACTGGAGAAGGAAAGTATTTCCCTTTCCTACAAAGTGTTTTTAATAACTATCCTCAACTGGTAATTTTATTAGCCAATATGCTAATTTTGTCATATAATTTGGGGAGCAAAATATCAGATAGATGTGATCTCCAGATGACCTAACATGACGTAAATGTAACTAAACAAATTGGAGATTTTAAAGGAAAAGTTCATGGAAAGCTTCCAAGAAAGAGACATATTTGAAAACTGATTTGGATACAACATTTAGTTACAATGTCAAGATAAACATTGTCTATTATTGGCAGGTAACTCCTCTTTCGTTGCATATCAGTTGCTAACCCGTGTAAAATTAATTAATTAATTAATTAATTATTATTTTTTTTTGCCAGATCATACTGATAGCATTGAAAAAATGACAGTTAAGTTTGCATAGGTTTATGGGAAAATCACACACCAAGGATCACACATATTCATATATTATTTGGATTTCTTTTACAAAAGTTTTGGCTATCCTTCAACATTTTTCACAGTAGTTTAAGAATTTTTAAGCTTCTTTGGGAAGAATCACAACACACAAATCACTTTTTACAATGAGAAGACTTCTGAATTTTTGCATGAGGAAGAAATTCTTTCTTAAGATCAGTCACACACAATGTCATATTTAGTCATTGACAACAGGATGAGAAGATTAAGACCCACAACTGAAGTTCTTTCAGATTTCAGGACAGAATTTTACTTTTCTCTTAGCAATAATAACACTTAATTTAGTTCCTTCACCATATTGGTTTTGAACTGCTTTTAATAACTGAGTAACCAGACTTTCTGAGTGTGTGATGATCCTCTTTCAGATGCAGAATTCCAAAGAACTATCCTAGATACTAGTAAGACAAAATGTGTTCAATGTCAAATGTAAATAAAATTGTTGTTTTCTTGAAAGTGGATAGTTAGAAGAAAACCTGAACACAAAATTAAGGCCCATTTCTATTTCTAAATATATATATATATTATAAAATCATAACCGATTTTTAATCCATCAAATCCATCAACCTGGATGCCATTTTATATTTTGGAAAGATAAAGATACAATCCAGATTTCCTTCCTTGACCACTTATGACTTACACTTGAATTTAGGTAAACTGCTCTAGGGTAAAAAGACTGAACTGAGTTCTTTTAGGGCCTCATTTGATGAAAGGCAGAAGATCATGATCAAGAGCATATGGGATTGGAGCTGGAGGAGAAGTTGACATTTTTATGGAATAATGATGATTAGTAAAACTGGACTTTTCAAAATTCTCTGTGAAAAGCTCTGCAGCTAAGACTTCTTGGTGTTCACAGATTTATAATCTATGGACAGAAACAGAGCAGAAACTTTCATCACTAAGGTATCTCATTTCAAGAAAACTTTACCATACAGTCAAAAATCTGTATGTCCTGAGAGCAGAAGTGAAAGAGGTTTCTCAGTCATTTTAAGTCTTATGCTGTTCCCTGAAGAGCCTGAAGGCTTAAGGGGTCACACATTAGAACTAGTAACAAAACAGAAAATCACTATCTATAATTTTTTCAGATGACAAAACAAGAAACTCCACCAATGATCATTTATTGGAGGAACCAAGCTTCTGTATATTTTCCTTTAATCAGATTTCTTAAAGTATATTTCTGTGATTTATACTTGTTGAAGAAGAATAAGAAATACTCAAAGAATTACATAAAAGCCTGGTGCTAGGAGCAATGACAGTCCATCAAAAAAAAAAAAAAAAAAAAAAAAACCTTCTTCTATACTAAGGAAAATAGATAACACTGTAAACAATGGAGTCTGAGCTTGTTCTGAAATTATTTTCTCAAATGTATAATTATAATGGAAAAAAGGTATATCAGACTGTGACTGAACAAAATTATGTATATGTGTACCTTAGCAAGCAGCACAATTAAGAAAGAGCACAGATTTCAAAGACAGTGTTGAGAAGATCACATCTTTTAAACCATTTTTTGGTGTGAAGCAGATTACTTCAGATTTATTTTTGTTTGGTCCCATAAACCAAACGTGCCTTTGAAACAGGAACGAAATAGGAGAATCTTGAGATCACATCTGCCAGCAACCCAGTTCTTTCACTCTGGGGTCACTCCACTATGTGAACAAGTGGAGACAGCTGAGATTCACTTTGGAAGTGCACTCCTGATGATATTAATACAGACACACTGTATGTTTCTCAAATTGTGATCAAACAGATGGTTACATCTATTGAAAGAGATGGAACACTGAAAGAGCGGAGCATGAGAGATAAGTGAGAAGCAAGGTGACAGAAAGTGGACAGCAAGAAGGGCAATAAATGAATAAAAAATAAAAATATATATATATTTTTTTTTTTTAAAAAAAAAGAGTGAGAGAAAAGGAAGTGCGTAAAGGAGGTAAACAAAGGAAAAGTTCTCCCTAAGTCATATAGAGTAGGAAACTGAACCAAACTACTCGTTCAATGATGAGAATGTTGCATAGATACATATTATTCATATTTGTAGTTTAAAATATATATTTATTATTTCTTATGATTCAAAGTGATTGAACAGCTGCATCTGTAATGTTCTCTGATCTACATGTATTCATTATTTTATTAAATACCCTGGCTTTAAACAAACAAAATACATACTAAAAGAATAGCAGATATATTATTATTTTTTTAATGACTTTTGAACATCGTCCAAGAATAAAATTTTTCAGTAATTATGTTTATCACTATTGTATTTAGTCAGTTCTCAGGAGAATACACTGTCATTGGCTTTAACATGCAGTGTCAGTATTTCTGAGTAACTGACCAAAAACCGTATCAGCATCTCTCTTCCTTCATCTTTGTTATACCACCTTCAAAGAATAATCTCATAGGAGGACCCTAGACACTGAGTCATTGTTCGTCATCTAAAATACAAGGCAGAGCAATAAAGATAATGAATATACATTTGGACAAGATATGTCAGTTAGAAAGATCTGTAGTCTCTTTGCAGGTTTCCCACACATTATTATACAGTGTTATGTAGCTGTCTTATTACTTTGGTTCACCTTTTTTATTATCACTTCAGTGCCACCATCTCAGCTGCAAAATATATTTAATACTACAACTTATCAGTTCTTAAGAAAAGCTACATTAGTATTCAAAAATTACAGGCTCTTTTCAGAGTTGTTCTATTTCTGCATTTAAGATAGAACAATCATAACAAAATTATAGTTTGAGGGCTTCTTGATTTTTGCTTCCCTTAACTATTGAGGACAGGGTTATAACTAAAGGGTTATAACCTTTTTCACACTTCCTGTGTCTCCCTCACAAATATTAAAAATGCCTCTTAGGACACAGTTTGATGAAAACCAGACCCTTCACAAAACTTTGGGGAATCTGAACAAAGGGGTTTTGATATAGTAACTATGGAAATTGAAACTGGGTCAGGAAAATGGGATTATCAGCCATGACTCTGGAGAAAATTGCTACAGGATCTTTAATAACCACATGAAATAAGTATATATATAAATTTTCAGAATAGAATCATTTGTATATTCCTTAAGGAAAAAATGATAATAATAATAATAATAAATAAAATAAATAAAATAAAAAATAAAATAAATAAAATAAAATAACTTTGTAATTCTTTTTATCCTTTTGAATAAAACACACAAATAAATTCTGGGAAAACAGTTATTTCCTCCTTTTCAGTGCTAAAAATATTAGCTCTATTAACACAGCATATGTTTTAAATTTAATGAAAAATAGATTAGTGAATACACAAATAAATAAATAAATCTCTAATCTTCATATCCGAATTTGCAGTTTTATTCTAAGTTCTTATATATTTTCAATGCAGTATATCAGATGGCTCACTATATAAACCAAAGTGTTTCACAGTAACTTGCACTGGAGTTGTGACTTTCGCTTTGTAGTTTGAAATGCTGAGGCAGAACATCTGACAAGGGACATGTAATGCTACCATCTAAGTGAAAGTTCAGCCATGTAGTAACATCACTTTGATCACTTCCTTTGAATATTACATCCTTATTTACAAGGAAATACCTGAGCCTTTTCTCAGAGATTTCTTTTGTTATCCTAACTTGCTAATTCTATCACCAACACTCTGTAGCACCAATATACCGATATTGACACCGATAAAGGAAGATGAAACGCATTGAAGAAACTTTATATTCACTCAAGTCACATTAAAATATATATATATATATTTATGCTTTCATTTAGCATTATGACTTTTCTTTGGCAAAACATTAAAAGTCATGGAGATGCTCTTTTGGCAGCTTGAAGTCTGGTGTAATGTTTGCCATGTTTGATTTCGGTACTTAAGTGTTCACTTTTAAAATGGTTTAGCTAAGTGCCTAGTATTTAATATCTTCTCCTTTCCATTATTCTCATTATGTAGGAAAGTATTATTGTATACATTTTAGACAAAAGGAACAAAGGCAAGAGAAAGCTAGGACCACAAAGGATTTAAGTCTGCCAATTTTGCAAGATCAATGCCCACTTTCTTTACAGTTATCTATGAATATAATACACAGTCATAAATTAATCAGTAAATTTCTCTATACATTAAGTGGATAGACAAAGTGGTGGAAATGTAGAAGTCAGAGTGCTAAAAGATGACAAATGCAAAGCAGAAAATAGGGAATATGGCAGAAGGCTTTGGGTAGGTGTATCCTTCACTCCTCTTTGCTCTAACATCTTGGAATTCAGAGAAACAGAACAGCAGAACTACCTGTTTCTAGAGTGTTTCTACAGCTGTTAAGTATAGAATATTCTTTTTCCCAAATTTGGGTTTGTCAACTTTTTTCACAAATTTGAAACTTATATTAAATCTAGGCCATTCAGTGTCAACTAAATGTCAACTAATGTTAACTGAAAGTTTTGTGACATAGGTCCAGGTCTATCTTCTAGATATCTAAAATAGTAAATGCCATTCTCAAATTCTGTTGTCATAACTGGTATGTTAATCATTATTTAGAAAGGACTTGCTTTTTGTAACTTGGCTTCCTATGACCTAGATGATATATCTATAAAACCATCCTTTCTTTACACTGTAAAATAAGTGTATACTAAATCCCAAATAATATAATTATTTAAAACCTGGTGGTTTGATGTGCTCTTTTGTGTATGTGTGTGTGCGTGTGTGTGTGTGTGTGTTTTGGTTTGGTTTTTTTTTGTTTGTTTTCAAAGATTTTATAATATATGGTGCCCTATAAACACTGCCTCCTCTTTCCTGTTTGTTGCTTTTTCTGTC
Organism: Nettapus auritus; assembly: GCA_011076525.1. Lineage (NCBI taxonomy): Eukaryota > Metazoa > Chordata > Aves > Anseriformes > Anatidae > Nettapus > Nettapus auritus. The sequence goes on from CM021769.1 coordinate 19,389,163, forward strand.
ATTCCTGTCATTCTTATATTGAATCTTGACTCTTGAGATTTTGTGCTTTAGACTGATGACAACTGCTCTGGAGAACACAGTCAATCCTTTACTTTCTGGAAGATGAACTGAAGAGACAGCAAATACAGAAAACTAGTGGGAGTCATAGAAAAACTATAAAATCAGCTTCAGTACAAAGGTTGTAATAACACACTGCTGATGTCTTCCCTTTCTATTATTGAAGTCCATCCTTGCCACTGTCTTATCAGACAATAGCTAATGCCTATCACACACCATTTATGATTACAGTTTTAAACAAGACCTTTTTCTAAGCCTTTATTTCTCTTATAGTTGTTCCCATTTTGTCTTAAGACCAGAATTCCAAATATGGCTCTACCACTGCATTATCATCTGAGCATGGCATTGTCATTTGCTTTGCTTTAGCTCTTTCTGCTTATGTGGTCTACAAGAAATGGATAAAAAACTGCTCTATAATTTGGAAATATTATTTTTTGTTGGTGACATGGGGACAACAGATGAGCCTAAAACATTTCCATGCCTAAGTCAGAAATGTATGTAGATGTAGCAACTTGTTAAATTGTACCACCCTGTCTAAGGACTCAAAATTTCAAGAGCATACATGCATTTCTTAAGACTTTTTGTAGGCATACAGAATAAGTAAAGGAAAAACACTCAACTATAAACAGCAGTTTTTGAGAATAGAGACACTATGGATCACCTCTGTTGTTTTCATATTTTTGCTAATAAAAACATTTACTTAAGGAATATTAACTTCCATAAGATTGCTATATTAATTTATCAGTAAACCATAAATCTCCCTCTTTTGGTGTCTCAAAAAGATAAAAAGCTTTACTAAATCTTAGAAAGAAAGAAGGGCGGAGGAGTTAAGCTCATAAATAAAGAACATAAAAATATATAGGAAAAATACAGATACACATTGAAGAAGTAAATTGAAAAAAAAATGGAAAAAAAAAACATTATGGAATATAATATCTATGGGAAAATAATTTTAATTCTTTATTTACAACTTACGCACACAGATTTCATAAATGTGTTTTGTGATCTGCATATGTATTAATAGACATTTATTTGAGTCTTAAGTTTAGATTAAACATTTATGGAATGACTTCTAATAAGTTTTTGAAATCCAACTTGTTCCAAGACAGTACTTAAGCAGACAAAAAAAAAAAAATATATATATATATATATATATAAATAAATCATTTGCATCTCTTGGCTTTTTTCAAAGCTAGTCTTCGGTTGTTATAACTGATGTAGTGACATTTAAAAAGACAAGTATCTTCTCATAGCCTAGGAATACCACAACGGTAGTTTATATATCATTTTCTTCCAGTCAAACTTGAAGAAACTTTTAGGAATGCCTCTCTGAAAATAAATAAATAAATAAATAAATGTTTTTTGTTTGTTTGTTTGTTTGTTTGTTTTCTAAGTATGATTTGCCATCTGTTCTCAGAGCTAAAGAGATAAACTATATGTATGTTTGAGCTTGACCTTTTCAGATTGATGTCAGTAGTATTGGCATAAATTTTTGACCACAAACTGAAGAAAAGATATGAGTACTCCAGAGGCAATGTTGTATATATGTGCTTTCCAGTGCCATGCACAACCAAACATGCGAGGAATGTGTAGAAGCAAATGGATTTTCCCCCTATTTGTCCTAAAGAAATACAGATATTCTGGCTTTTACTTTTTAAACAGAGTGCTTTTAAGATCTTAAAAGACAAAAATGTAAGAATAACTGCATAAAAGTGGAAAAAAAAAATGTAACCTTTAAAAATATTAAGTATATATTATTTAGCACTATCAAGAGACAAAAAAAAATCTATCAGCACTTAATTTTAAAACAATTCAGATTTAAAATTTCACACTTTTAAAAAGAGAGAAAATTCTAACAATATCATACATTTTTTTTCTTACCATTGCATTGAAAAAAAAAAAAAAAAAAAAAAAAAAAAGGAATGTTAATTACTTTTATTATTATTATTATTTGTTTGCCTCAATAACCACAAGAATCTGAAAGCAAGAGAACACCTGTAAGTCAGGGAAGAATGAAACAGAGACTGCCAAAATTACTGCTATAATTTTCCTTACTTGGTTCTTTGCTGTGAAATCAATCATTGGTACTATAAGGTCATTCACTGAGGTACCTGAATATCTCTCTGTCACACTCATAGTTCCTAACCCTAAATCTGCCATGGCCAAGAGAAAGATTCTCACTTACTTCAGCAGCAAATAAAATAATGATTGCACCTTAAATTTACATTTATTCCCTTTTTTCACTGCTTCCATTCAAAAATTATTCCAGTCAGTGTGACATAATAAATTTCATACTATTTCCAAATGAAAAATTAAGTGAAAACCATGAGTTTCAATGAAATCTGATAGTTCTGATGAAACAACAGACTCTGGTGAATCTACCTCTATCCAGGTTAAATTATGTTGACTAGTTGGGGATGAAGATAAAACAATGGAAGTGTAATGTTGCTATATACCTCCTTAGCTGGATAAATTAAAAACATGGAAAGTAAGTTTTTGAACATACTTTCATTTTGTTTGTGTGCTTGTTTGTTTGTTTTCTTTTATGTATAGCTACAAGTTATGCTACATAGGGCTCACTTTCCAATCTCCCTAACATTCCTCTTCATATGGGACACAAGCATGCGATCTACTTATATTTGGAGTTTTCAACAGGATAGTCATGACGGTCCATGAGCTTTCTAGTCCTCTAAATGCTTCCCTAAATCAAGTACTTCAATGTTTTATGGTCCTTCTCATTCTCACTTTATGCTTGCAAGGCTGAAGGTACAGATCTTTTTGTAGAATCATAGAATGGCTTGTGTTGGAAGGGACATTAAAGATCATCTAGTTACAGCCCCCCTGTGATGGGCAGGGAGGTTACCCACGAGATCAGCTTGCCTAGGGCCTCACCCGATCTATTCTTGTACTACAATGCCAGGGATGGGGCATCCACAACATCTCTGGGAAACATGCTCCTGTGCCTTACCTCCCTCTGAGTAAAGAATTTGCTCCTAATATCTAATCTAAATCTCCTCTCTTTTAGTTTAAAACCATTCCCTAATGTAATATGACTACCTGCCTATGTAAAATTTGTTCTCCATCTTTTTTATAAGATGCCTTTAAGTTTTGAAGGACCACAATGAGGTCTCCTCAGAGCCTTCTCTTCTTCATGCTGAACATCCCCAGCTATCTCAGCCTGCCTTCATAGGAGAGGTGCTCCAGTCCTCTAACCATCTTTGTGGCCCTCTTCTGGACCCACTCTAACAAGTTCACATCTTTCTTATGCTGAGGATGCCAGAGCTGGATGCAATACTCCAAGTGGGGCATCACAAGAGCAGAGAAGAAGGGGACACTCACCTCCCCTGTCCTGCTGGCCACTTTGTCTGACTATCATGACTTTCCAAATATGATAGAGAGTGGCTTGACAACTACATCAGCTAGTTCCCTCAGGAGCCTGAGATGCTTATCTTGGACTTCATATGAAGTGGTGAACAGCTCACTAAGATTATTTATATGTTTATTCATTTATTTATAAATCTTATTAAACACTGGTGGTAAATAATGGATCAGTTTGGGTAACTTTAATGTAATTTTACAAACTATGGTAAAAAAGTAAGTAGTTATCAAAACCAAAAAACAAACAAACAAACAACAACAACAACAAAAAAACTCGTCTTACTAGATGTCTTTAGTTCTTTAGTCAGTGGAGGAAAAAATGTTCTGTGAGGAATATACAGAATATCTGAATCTTTACTCCGAGTTATTCAGTGAAGTAACCTCTGTTTCCTTTGAAAAGTCTTAAATACCTAAAAAGTCTCCTAACCAAATTTCCAGGAGGTTACATTGGAAGTTTGAAGACAAGGATTCGTATATATTGCCTTTAATATTACCTCTCCAGTGATTATATTTTAAAGACCAATCTGAAAATCAGTTCTTAGAGATTTTACACATGTTCTTGAGTTGTGTCTAGAATTAAAATCTCTTAAAAATTGTTGTTCTTTGTCAAATTCTCATAGCTACAAATGGGTTGTATGGGTATTCATGCAAAGTGCAACATGACTGTATTTTGAGATGAGAACTGGCTGCCATAACCTTTTTTTCTCCTACTATCTTTGTTTCCCACAGGAAGGAATATAGGCAGATTGGCCAGAGAAGCATTTTCTACTCCAAATGTTTTATTTCTGTAGATAGTGAGCAAAACAGAATTGTAGGATCAAGCTCTGCTTCAAACAGAGCTGCCCAATTGCTTAATTTAGATTTTATTTAGATTGAAATACATTCAAGACAGTATACATTACATCTCCCTGAAAACAGAAAATCTGGAAGAAGTGATACGGGTATTTTAGAAGGAAGTTAGGTTTTCTTCCTGAGTGCTCAAGAAAGACCTGATCCTTGGTAAATATTATTTGAAGTGGTTTCTTTAAGCTGAAGAACTGTCTTCATGGCTATTCCAATAACATGGGGGATTTATGAATTTTACTTATTTGCTCTGGTCAGAATTACTTTATTATTATTATTATTATTTGTCAATTTTCTTGGGCAACTGAAGGTTTTGTTAGCAGAGAAGTTATGTCTGTCAGGGAATACTTCTGCAGTGACAGTACCACTTTTTTTGTCCATTAAGGTTAACAGGTTTCTACACTGTAATGTAGTATTTCTTCCCCTCTTTCTTCTCTGGGTGTATGCTGACTTGGAAGCAGATCAGTCCAAATAACAGGCACTGCTACATGTTCATGTGGTTTTCAGTCATGATAATCTTCCCCATGCTCTTTTCCACAGATCTGTCTGAGTACCATACAGACTGCATGCAGTAAGTGGTACATGCCATCCTACATATTTCAGCAAGTCACCACAAAGCAGGAGTTGCACTCTTGAGGTGTAGCTTTTGAACCTTGCTAATTACATTACGGGAAAGGTTTTAAGCTACATAAATCATTTATTATTTTAACTCATTATAACTTTCCTGTAACTGTTGAGGATACTGCAGAGAAATGATATTCTTAACTGTTAAGGATTAACTTCATTTTTATAATGAACAGTTTGACATCAGAATTCCAAAATGTATTTAACCAGTATGAGGATTGCATATACACAGATACAATCTCTTTGTTGAATAATTTGGTGATTATTGTGCCAATAAGAGAGAGCCTTAGCCTTCTACCATCCACACTTTGCCTCCTGTAGATTGTGCCTATGTCACATTAAAAGTTTTTCAATGCTCCTGCTGTGGGAGTTTTGACACTGAGAAATCATGTGTAGGAGGTGCGCTTGTCAGAAAGACACACTGTGATACTCTGTTTGAAACCAACCTGTCTTGTCGTGTGTGTTTGCTATAGACCCATGCTGTTTTGAAGAGGCAAACAAGGAATCTTTGTTATCTGTCTGCTATTATGCTACTTTTTCAAGATTGTGCTTCTTTAGATGAAGCTGAGTTGAACTAAGAAGATTACATGTGTTCTGAGTTCATTTCTAGCCTCTACGAAGAGTTTACAGAATGAATAAGGGTGAATTTCATAGATGTGTTGACTGTTTCTCAATTTTCAGTTCTGCATATAATCTGAATGATATGAAAATCACACAAATCATTCCCTCTTGTGATAAACCAGTCTATCTTGTACCACTGCCTGAAGTACATACTTATCTAGATAACATTATGATTCACAGTCCACTTGAGCTTTTTGAGCTGTGCAGAACTGGTGCTTTCTGAAAAAAAAGGATTTACTGAATCATCAAGGATTATGACACCAATTAGATTCATTTATTTATTCATTTATTCAGAAATGCTATCAATTTTATTATTTGTTCGTGCATTCATTTATTTATTTAGTCTGATTAGACTCTGTCATGGTAGGAGCATAAACACTTTTCAGAATGAGTTACCTATTGCACTTCAAGAGCATGTACAGGTTTATCAAGGAGTTATTACTTCCTAAGGAAGAGTTTTCTAGTTTGGACAAAAGTATTGTAATCTATCCCTGCCTGGGTTCATAACATTCTTCAGAATTTTACCAACCCAGAATTAAAGTGTGTTATTCACTAGTTTAATATGTAAAACAGAACCTGGCTGGCCTACAGCCTTGCCTATTAGGGACAGCCTTTACTCAAATATAATTGTTGTGTTGACATCTGAGATTTTTCATGGTATTTATGTCTGGTATCTGAGGGGTATATATATACACGTATATATTTGAATCCAATCACAGTTTTGCCTACTAAGGAGGCGGTTGTAGTGGGTTGTGGGAACCTGAAGAAACAGGTAAATGTTGGAGCATACTTTTATTCTCTGTTTTCTAGGCAGGTGTGAGTCATGACACAAACTGGCACAAATTCTCTTCCCATGTAAATATAATGTTGTGCCTTATATCCTCAAGTGGATAGATAGTATAAGTCAATATAGTAGTGCCAATTTATATAAATTTCTACACAGAATTTGTCTAAGTGACAACTCTTAAGGATATGATAGCATTCAGCAAGTATTTGAAGGCCATAAACACCAAGCAGGGGGAGAAGTGATTTAGGGTGGCACAAAGAGACATAATTAGGAGCAATGGGAGGAAATTAAGGGAGGAAAAAATTAGGGTGAATATCAGAAACAATATTCTGACAGTGAGATGTATTAGGCTGTGGAAAATAAGTCTCCCAATGGACATTCCTTTGCTCAAGATGTTTAGACTGGACAAAGTACTAATACATGTACAACAGGGACTAATTTTGCAATGTCTGGTGCATAGACTAAAAACAAGAAGCCTTTTGAAGGGGTAAAAAGAGTTCTGAATTTAAGAAAAACAAATAAATAAAACTTTTTTTTTTTTTTTTTTTTTTTTTCCACATTCACCAAATGCATTATTGTCTATCTATGTGCATTTATACATACACACATACATACATATGTATATACAGATTCTTTTTTTTTTTTTTCTTCCTTGTCTGGAAATTAAAAAGTTTTTTATAAAATCTTATTTTCTTGGAAATGTATTCAGTGATAATGGAAAATTTATTCTCCTCAGATAGCTGTTAAACACAAATTGATACAATTGTTAACATTTAAGTAAAATCTTCCAAACTCAGGTTCATGCTTTTTGCTAATAACAGAAAAAAAAAAAAAAAAATTAAAAAAAAAAAAATCATCTACTTAGTGTCTTTTATTATAGAGGGGTTTCATCCTCTTCCCTGTAAAATAAATAAATAAATAAATAAATTCTCCTCTATCTTTATGAATATTTTAATAGATATTGACTTTAGTATATTTTTTACTATGAAATAGCTGGAAAAAAAAAAAAAAAAAAAAAAAAGAAATTGCTCAAATTTTCCATTTCAATATTTTTTCAAATGAATGTTTAAGTTACTGTTCTTCCTGCATCTTGTCAGTCTTTAATTACTGAAATGAAGAAATGGTTCCCTGGTAAATGTTTGCAAGACAGAAATAGCAGAAATACATTTCAAAACAACGTTATCAAAAATATTTATCTTTAAAAGACTTAAAATCTATAAAAGATCTTTAAAAATCTTTAAATTTTTAAAAATCTCTACATTTTTAGACCAATAAGAGCTTGTGATTGGGATATTTCTCATTTTATCTTAGATGTATATCAGCTAAGTAAACAAGAAGTGCTCTGAGAGTAGCTTCTTTCCTTTTTATCTTATTGGGTTATATGTGATTCAATGAAATACTAATGTGAATTCTGCTCTGCAAAGCTCAGAAGGTACATTTGAGTGCTAAGTTTCTAGAAGGCAATGAAAGTAGACCAACTGCATCTAACAAAGAAATCTCTACCAGCAAAGTGAGATGGCAATAAGTAAATACTTCCAGAACCATAGATATATACAGTCTTTTTTACTGAACATTGTATTAATGCAAGCAAAAGAAAAGTGGAAGTTTCATGGTTTGAGCTCACAGAGAAATTACCTTTCAGAAAAGGTGTAAAACCAAAGATCATATTAGAAATACTTTAGTAACAAGCTATTCTTATTTACTGAGAAGCACATATAACTACTAGTAATTCAGTAATTGTCAGTAGCTTATTTTTTGTTACATGTGTTTCCATTTCTATTTCCTTGTAAAATTCTCAGTTACATAAATTCAAATGTGTACTATAGCAAGAATTAGTTTATTTTTGATCCATTTTACAGCATTCTTCTAGACGGAAAATATACTTACAGGTATCTTGCCAATTTGAGGAGATATACCGGGAGCATACAGATGTTTTAGACTCTGGTCCTGTCTACTACCGACATAATTTTTCTTGAATAATAATCAAGACAAAATAGCATCATCTCTAGATGGCCCTTAACTAGGACCATTCTGGACAACACTTCCAGCGTCATGGCATCTCACTAGCAAAGCATCAGTTTGCTATATGTTATGTGAGACTTGTATCCCCAGATGAGCACCTTTCAGAATAAATAATAAATCTCTTGCTCTTTTGGATTACAGGAGAGTAAGAAGCCTCAACAAGTACATGGTACAGGATATAAATAAGTAAATAAATAAAATCTTCATATTGTCACAATTTAACACCACCAAAATCTGCTATCAGTAATGTTGAAAGTATCAACATAACTCTAAGAAATGTGCAGTTGGGATATGTGCCATAGATATGGGCCCAAATTCTTGAGATTCTGGGGCAACAACTAGATAACTTACCAACCAAATGATATTGATGTTTAGTGCATTTTAAGTGCATTTTTGTAACAATGTGGAGAGTTTATGTTTTTGTGTTTTTTGAATTAGTGTTATTGTGGTTTGACCCAGCCGGAAGCTAAGCTCACCCTCCTCCCTCCCTCTTTGGGATAGGCAAGAGAATCACAAGGAAATGAAAGCATGTGGGTTGAGATAAAGAGAGTTTATTAGGACAGAAAATAAAGGAAAATAATAATAATGATAATAGTACTACTAATAATAGTGTGTACAAAACAAATGATTCACAATGCAATTTCTCACCACCCGCTGACTGATGTCCAGCCTATCCCTGAGCAGCCAGTCCCACCACACTGACGAGACCCCCATATTAATCATTCAGCATGACACCGTATGGTATAGAATACCCCCTTGGCCAGTTTAGGTCAGCTGTCCTGGGTCTGTCCCCTCCCAGCCGCTGTTGCACCTCCAGCCTGCCTGCTGGCAGGACAGAGCGAGAAGCTGAAAAGTCCTTGGCTTAGTGTAAGCATTGCTCTACGACAATTAAATTATCAGTGTGTTATCATCATTCTTCTCATCCCAAATCCCAAACACAGCACTATACCAGCTACTAGTGGTTTTATACTACTGGAATGATAGACATTTGATTATGTTAGCACTAATTCTCAAGTGACGACAACTTCAAATTTATGTCTTATAATCTTTATTTAGATAAGTCAAATAATGTATACTGAGAAAAGAAATGATCACACCCATATCTTTATTTTATTACTTTGACATCAGCTGGTGTAGAAAGTTCTGTGATTTTTTATAGTATAATTACTTTCCTAGGTAGAAACACTATTTATTTACCTTCAGGTGACACTCAATATACAGTCAATGAAAAATACTGAAATTAATAGGAACCAAGCTAGAGAAACGTGCCTTTTACCAGTGTGCCACATCATAAATCATTGAGACTTACCAGTGTTAAAGTTTGCTCTAGATTTTATAATGTAAAAAACAAAACAAAAACAAAATAACAACAACAAAATCTTTATTTTAGTGCTTATTTTCTGCCAACAAAAGAATAAATGTATTTTAAATACATCTTGGATAATAGTGTGATGTAATTGCCATTTCAACTGTCTGTGCAGTACATAGTGATAAAACTTTTTCATTGCACAAGTATGGGGCTGGGTAATTCAAAAAAGAAGCAGAACTACTACCTGTCTCCAACTCCTTGTACCAGTATTTTTGTGTAAAAAAAGAAAAAAAAAAAAAAAAAAAAAATTCCTTTCAAGGTAATTCTAGATCTGCCAAGTAGGTTGTTTACACAGATACCATATTTCTCAAAATTAATCACGAATATTACTTTTATTTCCCTTCTGTTGTTGGTGTTACCTTAGGAAATTAAGATAATTAAAGAATCTTTTAAAAGAGTAAAAGAATCTTTTAAACAGAATGAAATGTTTGCCCTTTTCCATGCTAAATTTTAACATCTTATTTTAAGAAAATTAGTGTTTATTATCACTAAGAAGCTCTTCAAGCAATTTAAAATCATAGAAGACTTTATTAGTTATCTTTAGGTTTGACTTCTTCAAGTAGTTAATCTGAGAACATCTATAGGTTTATGAAAAAGATTGAAAAGACAGAGCTTCACTGCATTCAGAAACCACCACAGAATCACAGAATCACAGAATTTCTAGGTTGGAAGAGACCTCAAGATCATCGAGTACAACCTCTGACCTAAAACTAACAGTCCCCACTAAACCATATCCCTAAGCTCTACATCTAAACGTCTTTTAAAGACCTCCAGGGATGGTGACTCCACCACTTCCCTGGGCAGCGCGTTCCAATGTCTAACAACCCTTTCGGTAAAGAAGTTTTTTTTTTATTTTTAGGTTGGATATTAGGAAGAACTTCTTTAAAGAACTTCTTTAAAGAACCTCTCACCAATGAGATATATAATTCCATGTCATATATGTTATGTCATCATGTGATGCAACCTGATTAATGAAAAATAATTTAGGGATTATTTTTCATCTGGAACAGATAGCTGTTCTTTATTTAATTTCATTTTTGCTCTTGTTTAGATCCCCTAAAATTCAGGAGCTTTATTTACAGAACAGTTGTAGTAACCAAACACTTTTTGGTAACAATGCATAATGCCTTTAAAGCTTCTAAGATCCCTCGCTTTTGACATCTCTATATAATTGAAGTCCTTGTATCTAACATGGACTTTCAGACATCATAAGAGTAGACATATGCAGACATTACTACATATGTGACATTACTACAGTAAGGACTACTGCAATCCTTACTACAGTTATAATTTCCATTTCCACAGAAGGACCTCCTAGATCTGTGATCATACTCTAAAATATGTTCAGCATAGAGATGAAGTGGAAAAAAAATTCTCCACTCTGAAAAAAAAAAATAAAAATAAAAAAAATCCCTAACTCAAATGTGCTTGTCTAAGACCATTTTAAGTTAACACAGAAGTAAAACCAGCTATTTAATTGCTACAGCTGAAATATAGGCTTTCTTTGAACCTAAACTGATTAAGTGAGTAAGCTACTTTGCAGACATCCATCATGTTGAGTACCCTTCATTTTATCATACAGTCATTGCAGGTGTTGGAGAGTTTCAAGGGTTTAGCTAGCCAAAAATCTAGATAACTTGTCTAACTGCTACTTCAAACCGAGTTTGTTTATTTGGAATAGAGAAGATGATTTAGAGACTAGCCCTTTCTCTGTTATCCTGAGTGGACCCATTTTCAAACTTCTATGAAGTCAGAAAAAAACCTTGCATGTGCAAACAACAAAGCTTTTAAAAAAGACAGTGAAAAGTAAAACCCTGCAGCTGCTGCAGTGCAGGATGTTATGAATCTAATGAGCCTGAATGGGTCAGCTCTTGAGAAGCTGCAGTCTATCATGCAGTTTTTCAGGCACACCTGGAGACTGACATTTTGGCAGGACTTGAGCTGTGGTTCAGTGACACCAGATGGTTTGTCTTAGTAACCAAATGACAATGCAAGACTCTGGATTTTTCTTTCTTTTTAATTTTTAAATTTCTTATAAGGAGTTTATAAAGAACTAAACACATTAGAAATGTCCTAATTAGATGGGCTTGTTAGGAAGCATACAATAAAGATACTAAGATATTAATTTTTAAAATACATTATTCACATGCTGGTTCAAAGATTTGAAATGATTTTGTGTTGGAGCAGAATAGGTCCTGTATAAAGCTAGTCTGACTTTTATGATTTCAAGTATAACACAGCACACAACAACTAAGATTTTCATACATAGTTTGCCATGTATAACAGCAGTTATATTCCTTAATCTCATTCACTGCTATTTTAGTAGTATCTGGATGCTGTGAACTCTTGAGCTGTCACAGAATATGCTCCCAAACTTACCACTTTGAGCGAAAATTGCTATCCAGCATTTTGGCTTTTGTTTCTCTTTTCTAAACTTTTATTTATTTATTTATTTATTTTTAACCTTTGACATTCAGTATAAAAAATAAAAAATAAAAAAATAAAAAAAAAAAAAGAAAGAAATCCAGTGTGATAGAATGTCATCATCCTTATTTTCCAAACAGACTGTAGGAATAGCTGTAACAGGCATGACTTTCCAAAATCCTGTCACTCAGAGTGCCACCAGCTTTGTAATACCACACTCAAAATTTGGTATCATTCCCATGCATTAGAGAATTCAATACCTTAAGGAGGTAAATAGCCATTCTCCAGCAACAAGTCATCTGATATTTCATGTTTTCTTTGTCTTCTGAGAAATTTCTTCAGGTTTTTTTTTTTAGTTTTTTTTTTGTTTGTTTGTTTGTTTTTGTTTGTTTGTTTTTTGTTTTTTGTTTTTTTTTTTACACATGGTTATGCTGCTGTGCTGACAAGACAGTGACAGTTATAAATGCTGTAGTAACCCGTTGTTCTTTCTTTGGGCAAAGAGATGAAACTACTATTTGAAAAGCACACACTCCGTTAGCCTATGTCTTCCTACAATGGTTTCTCCTTTTTGCCTTTTCAACATATTATCTTTACTGCAGAGACCTAGTTTTTTAACTTTCTTCTCTTATTTATTCAATTATTTATCTTATTTCTGGAGGTATCTATAAAAGTACGAATTATTAAACTTATTTGCTTCTTCCTCTGGAACCTAGTGGATTCTGTATCTTCTGCAACCCATCACAAATTGAAAACTTAATCTCTTTTTCCAAGGATTATCCTTCAAAGAGAAAGGAAGATAGTTAAATTCAAAAATGATACGGACTGGAGAGGGTCCAAAGGAGGGCCACAAAGATAATAAAAGAGGTGAAAAACCTGCTATATGAAGAAACACAGAATAAGTTAAGCCTTTGCACCCTGGAGAATAAAAGGCTCAAAGTGGACGTCATCACAGAATTCCAGTATTTAAAGGGTGGCTACAAAGAGGACAGAGGCTTTCTCTTCACAAGCAGCCTTATGGAGAAGGCAAGGGGCAACAGGTACAAGGTGTACTCAGAGATATTTCATTTTGGTATAAGAAATACGTTTTTATAGTGAAAATTCACTGAATTTCTTTTACAATGAATACTCATCATTGGAGGTTTTCAAAATGCAACTTGACAGGGTGCTAGATATCTCAACTAGGCTCCCTTTTCCCATAAAAAGTTGGACATGATGATCTTTCAAGGTCCCTTCCAACTTGGGCTGTTCTGTGATTCTATGATTAGATTGTAGGAATAGAATCAAAAGTGCAACTCTTAGCTTTATATGGAAAACAAACAAAAACTTTTAATTTTACTTTGTACATTTATTCCATATACTAAGTAATAGAGGACAGTGGTGGATGAGGGGAAAGAAAAAAAAAAAAAAAAAAAAAAAGGAGAGAGAGAGGAAATATACTGATTTAGTGACAGATGAGAGGATATGTAGCATTTAAGATAAAACTTTTTATTACTCATTGTATTATACATTCTAATTTTGTAAGTGGAACATACACAATATCAAAGTACTTTGGGTTGAGTGAATTTTATACCAAAATTATTTTCAATAAATCTATCAAAGTTTGATATTAAGATCATTTAAAGTGATTTAGGCATGCATACTTAATTTTTAATATAACCAGATTTTTAAATTTGGTGCAACCAAAACCCTCAAGAGGATTAAGTTGTGATTTTAGATCTGAAATATATATGTGATTTTTCCTGTCTACTATTGAGCCTACCAAAAAAAGTCTGATTTTCCCTGTAGGGCTATGACTATAAGGCTTTGTAAGCCTCTTGATCAGCAGCAGTCTTTGATGCCTTTTGTACATAGTCTTTTTATTGAATATATTATAAAAGTACAATGCTGCTTGCTTCATCTTGCAGGGAGGAGATACCAGAAAAATCACAGTGGTTTCTATACATGTCAGCTGTTTTTTTTTTTTAACTAAAATATATTAGTACAGGTTATAGTACTTTGTCTTTGAAACCACTAAAAAAAAAAAAAAAAAAAAAAAAAGATACTGTAGAAATTCCATGCTCATTTAAAATAAGAATATTTAAAATGTTTGAGTTTTTCTATAAGTGTGTACTAGGCTTGTGTAAATTAAGGAACTTTGCAAATTAAGAAATTTAATCTATTTGCAGCTGTGGAATCAAATTTATGTATTTGATTTATATTAACTGGAGATATCAGAGAATTAAGATTCCTTAGTCCAATTCAACTACTAAAGAACTATGCAAGCCTCTTCATTTTCTACAAAATTGTTTATCTATTTTAATTAGTCACCCATTCCCAGGAAATCTGAATCCATTAGCCTGCACTGCTTCCTCAAATTTGTTTCCTAATCGTTGATAGTGGAGTGTAACAGTCTGATGGTTTTACTCAGGTCAGTAGCCGAGCTCCACCACAACCGCTCTCTCACTCCCCTTCCTCAAAGAGGAATGGGGAGAAAATATGATGAAAAGGGCTCAAGGGTTGAGATAAGAACCAGGAGATCACTCAGTAATTATCGTGATGGGCAAAAAAGACTCAGCATAGAGAGTTAGTAAGATTTATTGCTTATTACTAACAAGCTAGAGAAGTGAGAAACAAAGGAAAGAAACCAAAAGCACCTTCCCCCCCATCCATCCTCTTCCACCTCCTCCCCCCGAGCGGCGCAGGGGAATGGGGGAATGGGGGTTATGGTCAGTCTATAGCACTTCTTCTCTGCCGCTCCTTCTTGGTCACTTGTCCCCTGTGCTGTGGGGTCCTTCCCACGGGATGCAGTCCTTGCTGAACTGATTCTGCATGGGCTGCCCACAGGCAGCAGCTCTTTAAGAACTGCTCCAGATATGGGTCTATATCACAGGGTCCATCCCTTTGGAGCAAACTGCTCCAACCTGGGTCCCCCACGGGCAGCAGCTCCTGCCGGGTCACTTGCTCCTGCGTGGTCTCCTCTCCACAGTCTACAGGTCCGGCCTGGAACCTGCTCTGGCGGGGGTCTCCCACAGGCCGCAGTCTCCATCCGTGCAGGTCCACCTGCTCCACCGTGGTCTCCTCCACGGGCGACAGTGTGGAACCCTGCTCCACTGTGGTACTCCATGGGCTGCAGGGGGGGACAGCCTGCTTCACCATGGTCCTCACCACGGGCTGAAGGGGACTTCTGCTCCGGCGCCTGGAGCACCTCTCCCCCTCGTTCTTCACTGACCTTGGCGCCTGCAAGGCTGTTTCTCACTCCTCTCACCCTCCCAGCAGCTGTGTGGTGCAGTGTTTTTTTTTTTTCTTGTCTTAAATATGCTCTCACAGAGGCGCAAAATAACATCACTTATTGGCTCAGCTCTGGTCAGCAGTGGGGCCCTTACCAAACATGGGGCAGCTTCTAGATCCTTCTCACAGAAGCCACCCCTATGCCCCCCTGCTACCGAAACCTTGCCACGTAAACCCACTACAGACACTCATAGGATCACAGACTTTGCCAGCTGTGGTGTGTAATGGGATTGATCTTCAGACTGATATGTCCAGCGAGACTACTTACATTATTAGAAGTTGTGCTCCAACACCACTGAATTATGAAACTGGTTGAATAGTACACATATTGTACACATATTGTAATAGTACACATATATGTACACATACCTATCTTACCTCTACAGTGTTACTTATTTCTTTATTTGTTGTGCTATCTAGCAGGTAGCGTTCAGGTATAGCAGAGGTTTCCATTATGTCAGATTCTGAACAAAGGCAGAAGAATATTCTCCTCTCAAATAAGGAAGATTAGAATGAGAAAACAGAAAGCAGAATAACTTTGTTTAGCATGAAATGTAGTGCCCCCAGTACAGCGGCTCATCAATTTAGTTTAAAGCATCACAGCAACAAAAGTTTTAAAGTAGGGATTTTGAAAGTGCAAGTAGTCTTTCAGCGTATTTGCAGCATGAGCTATCACAAGGTATGTTCTGTTGGTATAGTGTCCTCCTCTGACTTAGAAGTAGCCTGGATGATCCAGTAAATCTTTTATATCTTTAACTTTCTTTTAATCTGCTTTTGCGTTTTTATTGTGCTAAATAGAACAGGCTATTAATAGAACAGGAACTAATAAAATAGAACTAATAGCACTAATAGAACAGGAACAGGCTCCCCAGGGACATAGTCATGCCCCCAAGCCTGTCAGAGTTTAAGCAGCATTTGGACTGTACTCTTAGTCTGAAGTTTTGGGTAGACCTGTGTGGTGCCAGGAGTTGGACTCGATGATCCTTATGGGTCCCTTCCAACTATGATTCTATGATTCTAAATGATCTAACAGAAAATGAAATAGAATTCTTGAACAATTTAATCAACAGAAATTAAATGAGATTGCCACAATTAATACATTTTAATCAATTAATTGTCTGTCACCTATTTTGAAATGCACAAAGATTTCTTTTCTATGATTATTTCTAACTAGTAGCAGAACCCATGTAAGATCACTCCCCAGAAAAGATGGAGAGGAAAACACTTTCCCAAATATCTAATGAGCCTAATGTGGATCACAGATAGAGATCTCTATTGATACATTCATATACTCAGAATTTATTTGCCAACCTTAATTAATTTACAAGGGGAGAAAAAAAAAAAAAAAAAAAAAAAAAAAAAAAGAAACCTCAGTAGTTTCTTGTAGAGGAGGTCTGTTTGTTCAAGAGTACTGCTACACTATTGATGAAGCGTTGCATTTGCTTAATGAAGGAAAAGAAATCTAAGCCAGACATACAACAATGTTATTCTGTCTTTTATCAAGGTAGGTGTCCTTGGCTGTCTGAACCTTGAGCTTTCAGAAATAACAATCCTAGTAATGCAGTTGTAATGTCCAGCTCTCTGTGAGATTTCAGTTCTGATTGCTACAACATTATCAAGAAAAAGAGTAGTAAAAAGACAGTTTAAAAAAACAGAGTTGTAATGTAAGAATACGTGCCATTTATTATGTCCCTTCTATGTAAAGACAAGGAACCCTGTTTCTTGCTGTGTGGAAACATAAATATTAGCCTGTAGGGTGTTTAAATTGCTGATGAAGCAGATGTTGCATTGTCTCCTCTCAGCAGTACATCAACACACATGAGCAAAATTACATTAGCAGTTGATAACAATTTGACATATTTGATATGTTTTGGGTTGTGAATCTCCATGAAAGAAGTCAATAGGGGTGATCTGATTGTGATACAATTAGAAACATGAAGTTCTTTTGCTCATCCTCAGCTCTTGTTTTAAACTGGAACCAACTGTGAGCTAAACTCATCTTGGAAGCTGTTACATATTTTGAAGGAATCTGTTTCAGTTTTTAGAACAGCAGCTCAATTTGCAAATAGAGGTAGAAATCCCATGAAAAATTGTGATTTTCAGGGATATGTGTTCCAAATTTGAAGACACAGTCGTTGATGTGCATCCAAAACACATCAGAGTGCTTCCTCCCTTTAGATTTCTTGATTACTAGCATGAAAATAGATTTTATTTCCCATGTCCATTGATATTGGTTCATTGACAGAGATTACCAGGAAATCTGGATAAAATACTTCTCTCTTAACTTCAGAAATGTATTTCCAATTATGGCTAATATCAGCTGGCATATACTATAGTCCAAGAACACTTGCAATTAGAAGAAAAAAATTTTTGCCCCCAGGATTTTTTTTTTCAGTTAACCAGTTAACCAATTAAAGGTTATTTTTTAAATGAAATTTCCCAAAGTCTTGCTGTTCAGTATTTTATGATGATTTCATTGTTGGATTTACTTTACTTTACTTTACTTTACTTACTTTTTTTTTTTTTTTTTTTTTTCAGATAAGAAAAGTAAAAGAAGAACCTAGAACTTCATATCAAATCAATTGCCTAACATTTTTCAATATAAGGTATTTTATCTGTGAAGATAAAGACATCTTTATAACAGATAACATCCTTATCTGAAAATACTTCAAAAATCTTCTGTAAAGATGCATCCTGTTGGCAAATTATTCTATTTCATGAAAATTTTCCTAAACATCAGTGAATATTCACATACAAAATTCGTATTATTTGGCAGCTAATTATTGGACATTTATCTGTATAACGATTTTCATTGCCTCCTTAATCCACTGCAGATTATTGCAGAATTATAATTCAGACAATTCAATTTGCCTTTTTTTTTTTTTTTTTTTTTTTTTCAGAAATGAGGGCTTAGGAGGAAGTAACTTTTATAAGTTCTAGTTTTTAACCAAAATTGGTTAAACATTTTCTCTTAAAACAACAGAGCAGGGTTTAGCAAATTCATTTGCCCTAGCAATTTTAGCGTTTATTTTATTTATTTATTTATTTCCCTCAACTTGTTCCTATTTCCCTCGCAAACAAGTCTTGAAATAAAGCTGTTTTGCAAGACTGACTCTGGCCTTGGGATCCCTGACTGAGCTGGCTGGGAAATATCTATGTTTTCCATACTAATAAGACCTGGCTTTTTTTCCTTGGGTTCTGTGACAAATAAACATAATTGACTATAGACAAACATGTGAGTTAATCAAGGTTCCACTCAGAAGTTCATTACAAAGAACAGAAGTTTATGGGAAAGTTTAGTCAAGAAGTTTGGTATAATGTTAGGGGTGTAATATTCATAAACAACAAAATGCTATGTGGTTATATTGCTAGTCATTAACGTGCTTGAGATGAAAACTGTAGAATACATTTAACTCACAGACTGTCTCTAATGATTTATCTCACCCCTTTACAGAATGAAAACTACTCAAAACTACAGTCTTTTTCTGACTGCATAAATTCAGAATATCTGACATTTATTAACTTTTAGCAGAAAAAAATCTATGGATGATTTTTTGAGACTAATTATATATCATAGTTTATAATAAACATGATAAAGTTTCAGATTTGGTAGCCCAAAATATTCAGATGTTGAGTCATGTTTTCAAGATTGATGACTGGCTTTCCAGCCATCTGGAATGTAGGAATAGTTAATATGTTGACCAGCTGAAGTGTTGCACTGGTCATTTTTCAAGGCCTTCCTGCAAGGAAATAAAAATAAATTATTGTACTCTGCAGGCACATCAAAAAGTTGTTGCACCAGAAAACACAAAATAAATAATCAATATATTTTCAAATAAACTTTTTTCCACATGTCATAATTTTGTTACATTTTTATAGCTAATTGATACAATTTTGCTGATTCATACAAAATTTATGCAAATTAATACAAAAATGCTGATACAGCATTTATCTCTTATAATATTTAGTTATAAATTCAAATAACATTGAGAAAAATATTTGTTTATTTATTTTTCACTCTATCAAATACTACATGACTCAAACCTTTTTTTTTTTTTTTTTTTGAACATAAATGTCAAAGAACATTTTAAGCAAAGTTTTATAGAAGCAAGACCAACATCTGAAGATTGAAAAAATAAAAATAAAATCAATGTATTCTCCTGATATTTGGCCAGAATATGCAAGTCTGTTTGATGTATCAGACTTATGAGAGAACTAAATTAATATAGTCTTTAATATTGTGTCGCTTTAGTTAAAAATAAAATAAAATAAAATAAAATAAAATAAAATAAAATAAAATAAAATAAAAGAGGCAGAAAGTATTATAGGAAAGTAATAAGGCAGAAAAAAAATAACTTCAGGTTAATGATCTAACCCAAACAAAATTTTCCAAAACATGTAGTTCCATCTTGTACCTGCAATGCAATCATGGAATATCTGAGTTGGAAGGGTCCCACAAGGATCATCAAGTCCAACTCCTAGGTCCCCAACGGACCACCCAAAAAATCAGATCATATTACTGAGAGTGTTCTCCAAACACTACTTGAACTCCAGCAGGCTTGGTGCCATAATCACTTCCCTGGGGAACCTGTTCCAGTGCCCAACCACCCTCTCAGTGAAGAATATTTTCCTGATATCCAGCCTGAACTGTCCTTGTCACACCTTCAAGTCATTCTCTTGGGTCCAAAAGACCCTGGTTACCAAAAAGAGAAGAGATCAACACCTGCCTCTCCACTCTCCCTCACAAGGAAGTTGTAGACCTTGGTGAGGTCTCTACTCACTGTCCTCTTCTCCAGGCTGAACAATCCAAGCTACTTCTCATACGTCTTTCCCTCTAGGGAAAAGGGAAATCTTTGTTACCTTCCTTTGGACACTCTCTAACAGTTTTATATGTTTCTCATACTGTGGCACCACCCCCCCCCCCCGACACACACAGTACTCAAGGTGAGGCCTCACCAGTGCAGAGTAGAGTGGGACAATCACTTCCCTTGACCGGCTAGCAATGCCATTCTTGATGCATCCCAGGATACTGATGGACCTCCTGGCTACCAAGGCACACTGCTGGCTCATTTTCAGCTTGCTGTCAGTCAAAACCCCAGGATCCCATTCTTGTCCCTCTGTCTGCACATGTAACCAGGGTTACTTCTTCACTGGTGCAGAATCTGGCACTTGCTCTTGTTAAACTTCATATTATTGGTGACTGCCCTGCTTTCTAATTTGTCAAGATCTTTCTGCAAGGCCTCAATTCTCTCGATGGTGTCAACAGCTCCACCCAATTTGGTACCACCTGCAAACTTGCTAAAAAAAGCTTCAAGTACTTCATCCAAATCGTTTATGAAAACATTGAAGAGTTGTAAAAGGCAGCCCTGGGGAACCCCACTACTGACAGGTCACCAGCCTAATATAGCCCCTTTTACAAGAACACTCTGAGCCTGACCAGTCAACCAATTGATCACTCATCCTATTATGCTTTTATCTAACTGTATTCTGGTCTTTTTGTCCAGAAGGATACTGTGAGAGACAGTATCAAGAGCTTTACTGAAACCCAGAAAGACTAAATAAACTGGCTTTCTTTGGTCAAATAGATGGCTGATCTTGTCATAGAAGGAAATTAAATTTGTTAAACATGACCTTCCCCTAGTGAGCCCATGTTGTCTCTGACCAATGACTACATTGTTTTTTAGGTGTTTTTTCAATAACTCCTAAAATAATCTTCATAATTTTACCAGGCACTCAAGTGAGACTGACAGGTCTGTAATTGCCAGGATCTTCTTTCTTGCCCTTCTTTAAAATTAGGACCACATTTCCCAGTTTCCAGTCAGATGGGACCCCTCTGGATTCCTAAGACCATTGAAAAATAATTGAGAGGTCTTGTGATGATATCAGCCAGCTCTCTGAGTACTCTGGGATATTCCACCAGGTTCCATGGACTTGTACTCATACAGGTGGAGCAGCAAATCCTGCACAAGTCTGGGGTTAAATGGGTTATCATTCCCACAGTCACAGTCCTCCAATTCTGGGCAGCTGGGGTCCCAGAGCCCATCACTGGAGTTAAAGACAGAGGCAAAAAATGCATTAAATGTCTCTGCTATGTCTAGTTTGGACAAATTAAACGTTAATCATCACAATGCACAGTGACATTCACTCAGACATTGATTAATCTATGTAGAGTACTGAAGATATTTTTTTTTTTTTTTTCACAACTGTTTCAACAAACAAGAAATTAAGATACATCTGTATAGTTTGGTTGTTATTAACAAATTTTCATGGTTCCAGAAGATTCTAGATCTTGTTTTTTTTTTTTTTTTTTTTTTTTTTTTTCCTAGAACTGGGAAGTATCACTATTTCAATGTAACAAATTGAGAGTTTTAGATACTGAAGATTAAAAGGTACATGCAGGTTGCTTTGTGTTCTAAAAACACAGTCAGAAGAAAAGTAGAACCTGAATTCTAATAGATCATATCCTGATTCAGTATTCTTAAATGCAAGATCATCTTTCTCTTATTGGCAGAATAAGAATTTGAATTCGAAGTGAATTTTTAGTTTAATTAAAATTAACTTCACATAGATATAGATATCCTATTTCTGGAAAAATCTAGATGGAAAATTTATTTTAGAGTTTAATTAATTTTGGGGGAGCTTCATTAATTTGAAGTAAAATTACTAAAGTTTCCACAGCAGTCAGAACAGGAGAATCAAAATATATTGGCTCACAAAATTCTATCTTTCCTAAAGATAGCCCTGTCTCTCTGACATCCACAAAAATAATCTCAGATCTTTATTTCAAAAACATTTACACTTTAGTTTCACTTAAATAAAAAATCTCTAATTTCACTGTCCCACATGTATCCTAGTTGTGATTAAATGTATGCATGAATTCAGATTTGCAGGATGAGATATCCTCCAGGATGAGATAGAGTCTGCTATTTATTAAGAAAAAAATTTAGTTTTCAAACTAAATGCAGCCTAATAATATCAGAGTCAGACAATCACACTCTGTCATTATGTTATCTGAGCACACTAATATGGATGTAAAGCATTCCTAATTTAGTACAGTGCAAGTTTTGTGATGCACAGAAATAGGTGAAGTTGAAAATGAAACACGACAAAATAAAATTTCAGATTTATTTTACTTGATAAAGTAGGACTTCATAATCAGGACTTTATATTGAAAAGATCTGGGGCCAAATCCCTAGAAGCGAGACTGTATTGCATACACATATTGTATCCCGTACAATCCTGGTTCATCATTTGCAAATTCTTTGTGATGCCTGCTTTCTCCCCTCAAATGAGATATGTCATTGTAGATATTTCAGGCCACATCTTCTCTGCTGGTGCAAATTAGCATTGAATCATCCAAGCAGTATTGTTTATATAAAGTGAAGATCTGACATTAACTTTTAGCTCCTGAACCGAGCACAATTTTGACAACATTTGTTGTGCAGATGAGCATGAAAGATAAAAAGGGAACATTTGCTTGCTTCCAATGTTACACTCTACTGCTATAGTGCACAAATGAAAACAGAATTTTGTTTTGTTTAAAGTACAACTTCAATAAATAAATCAGAAAGAAAAAGCATGAGATATTCTCATGCACGTATTTAAGGAAGAAGTACAGAAGTACAAGCCTTTTTTTAATAATAATAATAATAATAATGTCTGTTTTTATTCAAAATCTCAGTCTGGGTCAAAAACAATAGGCTAAGTTTTTTCTGTGTTTTTGTTGTTGTTGTTGTTCTTTGTTTTGTTGTTTGTTTTGTTGTTTGTTTTTTGTTTTCACTGTAATAACCATTATCTTGGGGACAGGTATTCATCAATGTACATTGTTTTTAAATTTCTTTTGGACTTCAGAGAAAGGCAAGGAGTAGTAACAATGATAAACAAGGAAATCTAATACCCTGTGTCATTTCCATTTCTTCCAGGAATATTGAAGTTATCAAGGCCTATCAACCTTTACTTACTCTTTCTTCATTGATTCTATTTCTTGATATTTATTGTTCAGCAGGGATGGTCAGAGAATGTGTATGTTAGGATGAGTGTGAACCTATAGTTCAGATTGCCCAGAACATCATGATTCAACTCTGCTTTTTTTGGTATCTTCTCCATTGTCAAGTCCTTCAGATTCAAGTGAACTGTTGGATTTATGCCGTAAAAACAGAGGTCAACACTAACTTAATGGATGTTTGTTTAGTCCATTAACTTATGAAGAGGTTAAATAATTTAAAAATAAAAAAAAAAACAAACAAACAAAAACAAACAAACAAAAAAAACACTTGTTTCTGAACACATTTATACTAAATAAAAACTGAAATTACGTGTTACAGAAAGACCAGTCAATTATATTTGTGCAACTAAGAAAAGAGAATAACCTATTATAGATCTTAGTATTAATGGTGCTTATTATGAAAGAATTTAAAGTCCAATGAAGAATGGAGCTACATTATGCCATGCAATATAAGAGAAATTCCTTTTGTATAGTATTCATCACAAATTAACAGGTACACAGTATGTGGAACATTCTTAATAGCACCAAGATAAAACCATGACAGAAAGAATGAGGTAATCTCCCATTTGCTTTTTCTAGTATATACTTGCTAATGAAAAAATTCACAGAAAGAGGAGAAAAAGTAAGGAGCAAGGTTGCAGATATGATGCAGATAAAACAGAAGTCCAGTGAAGGAAATGAAGGGATTGTAGGTGGAGAGGAAGAAAGAGTTTGTAGTAAGTAGCTTCATACTCTTTTGTAACAAATAGCTCCATTAGAAGATGCCTTTCAGAAATGCAAGGGAATTCTCTGACTACCCAGTCAAACTTGGAGTTTCTCCTTTTGCAGCAGCTACTCTTACAGGCCTAAAACTAGTCTGTACTATCATCTACAACAGCAAAACACGGTGCTGAGAACTATCAAGCATGTGATGTGATATCATAGACATGTCTATAGTTTATGAAATAAACATATTTTATACAGAAATAAAATGAGTGGTTTATTCATTATTCAGTTTACTATGCTGGTAGGCCCTTCCATTTGTTGTTGTTGTTGCTGTTGTTTTCCTTCAACTTTTTACCTGCCAACACTTGATTTTATTTTATTTTTATTTTTTCCATAGAACTATCAAAGGTGTTTTAGGTATATATTGTTACAACAATGAATGAAAACAGAAGTGCTTGTTTATAAAACTAAAGATTTTCCCTTTTTCAGAAAATGTCTTGTCTCTAGTTCCATGTTTTTAAATAAAACAGGTCTCCTAATGTTCTAAATGCAAGAAGAATGAATATATATATATATATATATGCTTTTCTTCAGGTCCAGGACACAACCAGGAAGTCCTTCTTCAAGATGTGTATTCTCCTTTGATTGCCTTCCTAATAACTAGTATGTCTTCATTTGTGTTTTGTTTGTTTGTTTGTTTGTTTGTTTGTTTTCTGTTAAATAACACTAGAATTAAAAACAAAGTGAGGATTCAATTAAAGTAATCCCAGAAGTAAAATCTTCAAATCAGGCTTTAATTTCCCAAAGTCTGGGATAATACAAGAAATCTTTGATATAAGCTTTACTTAATATCTACCTCTTTCAAGGTTCTTTTATTTTTTATTTTATTTTATTTTATTTTATTTTATTTTATTTTATTTTTATTTTTTTTAAGAAAATAAAATATTGGAATTATTGTATAACTGTACTAGATTTAAAACAGAATAATACATACTCTGTGCACACAATATTTTCTTTAGCAAATACAGATTAGAAATAGACTGCAGTAAATCTAATAAATCACATGAATGGTATCACAACTGACATGTCTTAGTCATTATGTGTAATTGGCTAATGGTGTATTTATTCTTGTGCTATTGGATCACTCTCTGGGATAATTCCAATAAGTTTTGAATCTCCAGAAGGATTTCTCTGCAGAAGTAAATTAGTAGTAGTAGTAGTAGTAGCAGAAGCAGCAGCAGCAGCAGCAGCAGTAAATAATGTTTACTATTTTTTTTTTATTTAAATTCATTTTAAAGTAATCAGTCTGTCTTGAAGTTTCACTGCAGTTTCAAAAAGTGATGAATTTGATGTTCTCTGATGCCTTCAATTCCCCTCTCGAGCCAAGAAATGTGATTAGAAAAGGAAATGAAGCCCCAAAATTCAGAGTTCATGAAACATTCAGTATTAAAAACATATGTGGTGTACACAAAGAGGA
The DNA here is from genome assembly GCA_011076525.1 of Nettapus auritus. Lineage (NCBI taxonomy): Eukaryota > Metazoa > Chordata > Aves > Anseriformes > Anatidae > Nettapus > Nettapus auritus. Next base: position 19,414,742 of record CM021769.1, read on the forward strand.
TCTCAGCCAGTGCCCTCTAGACATGCGTGACTATAAATGATTAAAATTCTTATTCTCAGGAAAAAAAATCAGCTTAGCATACCGAAAGCATAGAAGACTGCTCTGTAAGTGTAAAAGATAGCAGATACTGGGATACAATTGCCAGGTATATAGTGAGTCTCATTTACTTAGGGGAAAAAGTAAAACAAACAAACAAACAAACAAACAAAAAACACTTTATATTTTATCCATGGATTTGTACACGTACCTTGAAATATATTTCCCTTATTTCTTATCCAAAAATTCCGAATTTACAGAAATAGTCTGTTGGGGAACTTGGAAATTTCTGAACTCAGGAGAAAATACAGTGAACTGAACTGAAAAGAGCAAGACAAGTTAGATTAACACATCTTATTGTTATTTTACTTTGTTATTACACCGAGAAATTAGAGTGCTGTGAAAAAGAAAGGATTTTTATTATTATTATTATTGTTATTGTATATATTTCCTTTTTTGTTCTTCGTAGGCATGTTTTACTTCTGTAAAACCTTGATCAAAATATCAGGCCTGAATATATAACCTGTGAAGGTTTTTCAAAAAATCAAGTTGTTTACACTGCTTTCTGAGAAAAAATAATAAAAAAATAAAATCTAAAAGCTTATAGATTCTGTCATAGACCACCTACAAGCAAGTTAATTAGGCTTTTAATGACTCGTTTGGCATTCAGTAGTGTGAGGAAATACATTAGAAATAGTAAAAGGCTGGGTTAGTTAGACTTTTAAAATAAATTATATTAAAATTGTTCTACTGTCTGTAAGGCACAAAATTGAGACAGAACAGAAGTGGTGTTTAGAATATTTAAACTCCTTTGTCTTGTCACATTAGTCCATCCATTACTGAAAGATTCTTTCAGTGACGATTTTCTTTGTTCCTAGAGATAAGACAGTCTACTTGAACAGTGATTTTAAATTGCACGGTCTCTAATTATTTTTCTCTATTTGCAGAGGCAATATGATGAAGGAGAACAGGGATTCACCTCTACATTTTATTCAGTGAGGTGAAAAAAAGCTAAAGATAGAGGTATTGCAGTAGCAATTAGTTTGGGATATTTTCGATCTTTCTAATGCATAGACAAATTTCAGCTATATTGTTCCTAATGTATATAGAAATATGTTATATATTTTGCAGTTATCTGATTCTTCAATTATCTGATCATTATAGACAAGACTTTTCTGTCCAAAATTTCAGGGAGTCAAAAAATTTAATCAATAATTGTGAAAACAAAACAAAACAAATACCCTGCTCTAATGTACTTATGAAACTTTCTGAATCACAGAATCACAGAATTTCTAGGTTGGAAGAGACCTCAAGATCATCGAGTCCAACCTCTGACCTAACACTAACAGTCCCCACTAAACCATATCCCTAAGCTCTACATCTAAACGTCTTTTAAAGACCTCCAGGGATGGTGACTCCACCACTTCCCTGGGCAGCGCGTTCCTTAAGATCTGCTAAAGAACTAGAAGGGTTGTCATGAATTTGGGCTAGTAGAACTTGAAAGTGTCTAATTTTTTTATTTTTTATGCCAGACCAACCAGAAATGATGGCACTGATTAATTATTCTTTAAGGAATTAAGGGATATCTCTAGATCTGCTGTCCTTGTCCTTATGGGTAACTTCAACTTCCCAGACATTAACAGGGAATATCTCACAGCTGATACAAACATTTTCGGGAAATTCCTAAAGAATGTTGATGATAACTTCTTGGTACAGATACTAAGGGAAATGACAAAGAAAGGTGCCTTCCCAGGTTTATTGCTCATAAATAGAGAGGGTCTCATGGGTGAAGTGGGACTTGGTGACAGTTTTGGCCACAGTGAGCATGAAGTAGTCAAGTTTAAAATCTTAGGTGATAGGAGAAAAACTGTTACCAAAACTTCAACCCTGAATATGAGGAGAGCTGACTTCAGGCTGCTCAGAGAACTAGTCAGTAAGGTCACCAGGAATTCTGCTTTTAAAGTGTTGGAGTCCATCTTTGATGGTCAATTTTAAAGGCTATCTCAATAAATAAATAAATAAATAAATCACAGGAGCAGGCAATTCCAAAGTGCCAGAAATCAAGTGCCAGAAAGTGGGACAAAGCACTGGCTTGGCTGAACAGGGAGTGAAAAAAAAAAGCCAGTATATGGACACTGGAAACAACATCAGGCAACACGAGAGCTCTGCTCTCCATTACAAGGAGAAAATTCATATGGCCAAATATCAATTAGAACTGAAGCTAGATAGTACTTTGGGAGACAAAAAAAAAAAAAAAAAAAGATTTTTTAAGTATGTTAACAGCAAAAGGATGACCAGAGATGGTCCGTTACTTGATGAGGTTGGTCACCTCACAAATAGGGATGCCAATAAACAGAGGTGTTTAATGCCTTCTTCACCTTTGTCTTTATGACTGATTATGGGTCCTGGGCATCTTCATAATGAGAGCCCCCCTTCTCATTCCTCTTTCTTACCTTATATTGCTGAGTATAACATTGTATGGTATGGAATATCACTTTGATAAGTTTAGGTCAGTTGCCCTCATGATTTCCCCTCTACATGTCTTGCCTACGCCCAATGTACTGGCTTTGGAGAGGTTTGGGGAGAGTCTTGATGCTGTGCCAGCATTGCTCAGATATAGACAAAATATTACCATGCTACCAATGTTCTTGTAGCTACAAGTGCAGAGCAGAATGCTGTATGGGATGTTGCAGGGAAAATTAACTTCATCCCAGCCAGACCCAGAACAACAGGTCAGGCTCAAAGGCTTATCGGAAATATGGTTTCCTCGAGCTGGCTACAAGTCACTTAGTGGGGTTCCCCAGGGCTCCACTCTGGGGGCAGTTCTCTTCAATGTTTTCATAAATAACTTGTATATAGGACTTGAAAGTGTACTGAGTAAGCTTGTAGATGATAATTCCCCCTAATTAGGGGAACTGTTGACACTCTCAAGGGCAGAGAGAGATCTTGATAGACTAGAGACTGGGCAATCACCAACTTCTTTTTGTTGACCAGTTATAAGACCCAAAGGAACAGCATGAAGATACGTCAGGGGAGGTTCAGACTGGATATTAGGAAAGGCTCTTCACTGAGAGGGTGGTTCAACACTGGAACAGGCTCCCCAGGGAAGTGGTCACAGCACCAAGCCTACCAGATTTCAAGTGTTTGGACAATGCTCTCAGAACCATGGTTTGACTTTTATGTGGTCCTATGTGGAGCCAGGAGTTGGACTCGATGATCCTTGTGCATCCCTTCCAACTAAGGGTATTCTAAGACTGTATCATTTTATGAGCTGTAATGTTCATAAATGACAATTCCTTTAAAAAAAAAAAAAAAAAAAAAAAAAAAAAAAAAAATTACTCCATTGCTGTTCTGACAAGCCTTATGAAAATAAACTCACAGAGGATTTTTAATTCTTCCAAAATAAGTTTTTTGTCCATAGTAATTGCTTGCTTACTTTTCTTTCTTTCTTTTTTTTTTTTTTTTTTTTGAAGAAAATGGAAAATGTTATTTTATATTTGTGGTTTGTGTTCCTCCAGCTGATCATTATAACCCTGTCTCCCCTTTCTCTTCAGCCCCTAAACAAACAAACCCCCCTCACCCCTCATCACTCTGTTCAAACTACCTAGTTAGAAAAAATAGATAATGTGCACTTTTGTCAACAGGGAACAATGTAGAAAAAAATTATCTCTTTAAAATTCCATATTTTACCGAATAACAAGTATATGGTAATAGAATTGCAACAGCCTGTTTTATTAAATTGCTTTCTTCTCATTATAATTTATTTTTAAATTGACATGATATCTAAAATTCCAATAGGTATTTTTTAACCTTTAGAGAAAGGAAAATAAGTTTAACATGTAAAGAGATCATCAAATCAAATTGGAAAGTGTGGTTCACTTGCTACAATTTTTAATGCATATACACAAATAAAATCTACAACAAAGCCTCATGTCTGAATTAAAATCACACATTTCCAATAAAACACTCCAAAGCCAGCAACTTAAGCAAGATAATTAACAGAAAACAATAATTCTGAAGCTTAATTTTATGGTCTTAAAATGTGTTATTTTTTTCTGCCTTTGCTTTCAGTTTTTCTTTCATTATGCTTTCCTGTTACTTAAAAGTGGTTTATTTTTAATTTGAAATAAACATCCAAATGATGTAATGGATACATAAAATAATAATAATTATTATTATTATCGTCATCATCATCATCATTATCACTATGGTTATTATTATTTAGAAAATTAAATTACAGAGAGGATCTTTCCCCTGGTATCTGTGAGAAGCAACTGACTGGACCAGTGGTATTTCAGCTCTTCCTATGACAAATGATGTCACTGCAATGTGAATAAAAGGTCAGAAAGATGGCAGGATTTAACACTCTAAGTTAATAGGCATATTTGAGGATTTTTCTATAAATCTATGTTTGCTAAACAAAAGCGCACTACCCTCTAACAAAGTGGAGGTAGCTTAGATTCTTCTCAGTCAATACATTCTTAGCAGGGAGAGAAAAGCCTTTAAATGGCACCTCTTAAAGAAAAAATAATTCTGAAAAAAAATACATATGCAAATCAGATCCATTCCAGATTTGTCTCTAGATTTGTTTAGGCATACCAAAAGTAAAAGTAACAGAAGGAACCAAATAAACTTATGACTCTTAAGATGGGAAGGGGAGACGGACAGAGAGAGGGAGAAAGAGAAGGAGAGGGAAAGAGGAATGGAAAGAAAGGTTTGTAATCTCAAAAAGTTACAATTGGAATGATTGAGATATAATTATTGGAACTGTAAAAATGCATGTTTTACATTCCTGTTCTTATTTATGGTGAATTCAGTGATATCAAGTACTAGACAGATGAACCTCCCTACGTTGCTGGACAGTTTTAATGAACTGACACTCTTATCTTCTCTTCCTTCAAGCCTTGCCTTCAAGCTTCCCAAAGTCCAAAGATGCTGTGTCATTCTCATAAACAAAGAAAGACGCAGAAGACATTTGTATAACTGTAGCTTGTAAATTCCCAAGGAATTGTTGGGTATCATAATATTGTCAAGAAGTTAGTGTAAACTCATTTTGGCATCCAATTAGATATTTTTTGCTTTGAGAGATGGCTTAGCCTAGATGTAGAGAATCACAAGTTATCAGGAATGTGTTACAGCATAGCTTTTCTGCCTTTCTGAAGTATGTCCTGTGTTAATCTGTCTGGCACATCTGGTAACTTTCAAAAGCAGTACTAAAATGGCAATCCTATGTATCAAAAATGTGAGAAAGAAATTCAGAAGCACTGTCCCTCTTTTTGCACACAGAGAAAATTACTAGAGCACAGTTGGTATTTTTCATTATTGAGAACATACAGCAGCTTAGTTTTACCAAGGCTAATTGATTTTCACAGCTGGTGCATGAAAAGCTAAAGATGACATGAAATTTGAAACGGACACTTGTCTAGCCCCTGAAGCTTTTGGTATCTGTGGAGACGACAACAACAACAACAAAATAATAATTTGGAATTGGAGATACTAACGCATCCAAGAATAACTTCAGGTCAGTGGGATGTTTAAGATATCTATTGGTTTGTCCATGCTGCAGGTAGTTTACAAGGAAATAAGGTTGAAATCCTTTACAGGGATTTCCTTTAGGAACATAATGTTTCTTGTGGATTTACTAAAAAGATCAATAGGATTTTGATACATGTGACATAATTGTCTACAGTGTGCAACATCTTACAGAAGAAATGTTTTGTTATTCATTACAGGCAAAAACAGATCACATAGCTGAGAAGTCTGCTATAGCTATCCCATCATTAAAAGAAGGGTTTGTCTGAAAAAGAAAAGACTTCAACTGTGGAAGGGATTAATCAGGCACTGCTGTAAAAGTCATTCTTTCATATCACTTAATCTTGTTCAGTATATCAGATTTCTTCACATGTGGTCAATCTTTCTTACCACTGACAAACAAATCAGTGGTATACAAACATGCAGACTGCTGGAGTTTAAGCATGTACACCCATCTATTATTGAATGCTAAAGAATTTTCTTGATTATCATTAGTTACTCAAAATCAGTTCTGTCTTGATCCATATGATATTTGTTTTCTATGTGATCTATACAATGGAAATAAATATCTTTTACCCTTTAGATTTAAGAGAGGGGAAGGGCACTACTTAAACTGTCACAACATCCTCAGCTTGTAGCTGTGCCATAACTTCACATGAGCAACTTTAAACCAGGTCTCATCTCTACTTGACTCACTAGTAAATAAGTCATAATTAATCTTGCACTTTCCTCTTTGGAAATTCATTACTATGCTTCAACATGAAATAGTTCCTGAAAAATAATTCAAATTAAATGAGATCACAGAATCACAGAATGGTTGAGGTAGGAAAGGACCTCTGGTGATCAGCTAGTCCAAATCCCCTGCCAAACAGGGTCACCTCGAACACATTACACAGGATGACATCCAGGCGGGTTTTGAATATATCCAAAGAAGGAGACTCCACAACCTCTTTGGGCAAGATGTTCCAGTGCTCTGTAACCTTTACAATAAAGAAATGCCCTCTCATATTCAGATGGAACTTCCTGTGCTTCATTTTGTACCTGTTGCATCTTGTCCTGTTGCTGGGCAATACTGAGGAGTCCATCCCCATTCTCTTGATGTTATCTCCTCAGATATTTGTACACAGTAATAAGATGCCTTCTCAGCCTTCTCTTCTGCAAGCTAAACAGGCCCAGTTCTCTCAGCCTCTCCTTGTATGAGAAGAGATCTTATAAGAATTCATATTTTGACTAACGCTGTCAAGAGACAAATTAAAGGAAGAGTGCAAATATTTAGACAATGGCTTATAAAACATTTGGTTCTCAAAATGCACCAGTGATTTTATTATAGAAATGTAACATGATTTTGCCATATATATTGACCTTCTGCACAGATGTTTTACTTCTTAGTGTAAGAAATTCAGATGTTCCTCTACTAATCTTTTTTTTTTTTCTTTTTTTTTTTTTCTTTTTTTTTTTTCCCATTGTGGGTAAATATGGCTTACTGTGTCCTGTAAGCCCCTTCACAGCTGGCTTCTCTTTCTCTTAGACAAAAGAATCAGATGTTGTTTGATGGTGGCCATGTCTGGAATTTGTGCATCAAATTGGGATCTAGCCCAATATAGATTAACTCTATGCTGGTTAGACAGTTACCAGGTCCAGTGCAAAAGGGAGTCCCAGATGAAAATGAATAGTCTAATTGTAATACCTAAGTTATAATTTAAAATAAATATGTCTCTTGGAAATAGGAGCTGATCATTTGACTGGCACCTTTGTAATAAAGAATCTTGTATTCATTCTGTGCCACCAAGTTCACCTGATTCACTTCACATTTGATCCCTAGTAAAGATCAGTATCATACTGAAGCATCACATACAAGGATCACAAAAAACTGAAATCACAAAAAATAGCTGTTGTTATGCGAGGTGAGGGAAAAGTCTCCTCTAAAGTAAAGGGAAGAGGACAGAGAGGGAGGAATCCACCTCTGATAGACAGTGGAAGGGAAAGAGGGGTCTGGAAATTATTTTTATCACAAAACAGCAGTGAATAACATTTTTAACAAGGCTGAATTGGGTGGGAAAGGTGAATATGAGATTGCAAACATTTTGAGAACATAAGTCTTGGAATAATTAATGATTGACTTCCTCTTCACAACAAAGCCATGACTTTCTCTCACACTCCATTTCCTTTCAGCTAACAAACTCTAATGAAATACCAGTGCCTTTCTACTTCTGTGTTGTACAGATGTCCTTTCTCAATTTGACTTCTCTTGTGGGTAATTTGTCTTTCTGATTATACAATTATAGGAACATTGCACTTATCCTTGTTTCACCACTTTCATTTATTTATTTCTGCCTATAAGACCTTTCTTTTTTTTTTTTTTTTTTTTTTTTCTCTCTCCTTGTTTTTTTTTCTTTGTTTGTTTGTTTGTTTTGTTGTTGTTGTTGTTGTTTTTGTTTTTGTTTTTGTGTGTGTTTGTTTTTAATTCACTCCTATGAAAATATATTACAGAAACAATATAAACAAAGGTTAGGGGGGTTTAGACACTGTCTCAGTTAAAATGTTAGACACACAAGTGTCCTGGTTTCAGTTAGGACAGTTTTCCTCCTAGTAGCTGGTGGAATGTTGTGTTTTGGATTAGGATGAGAAGAATGCTGATAACATGCCGATGTTTTGGTTGTTGCAGAACAGTGCTTGTACCAAGCCAAGGACTTTTCAGCTCCTCGCTCTGTCCTGCCAGCAGGCAGGCTTGGGGTGCAGCAAGAGCTGGGAGGGGACAGACCCAGGACAGCTGACCCAAACTGGCCAAAAGGGTATTCCATACCATCTGACGTCATGCTAAACAATATATAGGGGTGGCTAGCCAGGATGGGGGGGCCGGCTGCTCGGGATAGACTGGGCATCGGTCAGCGGGTGGTGAGCAATTGCACTGTGCATCACTTGTTTCATATACATTATTATTATTATTATTATTATTATTGTTTCCTATCTTAATAAACTGTCTTTATCTCAACTCTCGTTTCACTTTTCTGTTTCTCTCCCCCATCCCAGAGAGGGAGGGGGGAGGGTGAGTGAACAGGTGTGTGGTGTTTAGCTGCCAGCCAGGTTAAACCACAACAACAAGTTAATCACAAGAACACAAAATGGGTCTATTGACCCTTTGAGGCCCAATAAATAGATTTATAGTTTTGATTCCTTATTCTCTTCATCTCCTAAGGAGACTTCAGTTAGTACCACTCCCTTGAGATGGCTGTATAGCAAAAAAATTTCATTTCACTTATTAGGCTAATGTGTATAGCCCAAGTAGATACAGAAGTGTAATAAAGTCCTCTGAAAATATATATATATATATATATACATTTAGCATCATTTTAAAATATGGAGAGGAAATATGGGAAAATTTGTTGAGAAGTTGGCCTTGATGATCCTTATGGACTCGATGATCCTTGTGAATCCCTTCCAACTTGGGATATTCTATGATTCTATGAATAGATGACCTATAATAGATAATTTCCATCATTATGATCAATACTTGTACAATTGCAGCTGCAGCTAACAGGACAGATGAGTTGTAAGTTTACTGAGCAAGTATATGTATGAATGTGATTACCGATACTCATTTCAAAGGAATTTGTTCTGAACAGAACCATTATAAATGAGATAGAACTTTTCAACACTATAAATCTGACTGTTTTGCAAATGATCTTGGCACATGTTATGCATATTCCTTACAGGAAGGCTAAGGGTCTGAGTGTATCATAGAAGTAACACTGATAAAGACAGGTGGAAGCCATATGTAAAGATTTAAATTTAAGTGTTATTACACATGGAGAATTTTCATTTCAAGCTATTTTCACTTAGTGAATTGATGTACTGTGTAAGATTTCTCAACCTTCTGAGGGCTAAAAATGATAACATGAAAAAGTTATGTAATTCTGATGAAGGTTGCAAACTGCTCAAATTATACGTATATATATTTATTATATAGAAAGGAAAATGTTGTCTGATAGTATGCTGTATCTTTCAGCTGTTTGTAGTATTTTCTTTGAGTGGTTAAAAATCCTGTTTTTCTTTTGTTTTCTTGCTCTCTGTGTACCTTTTCTTCTGTCATCACATGGATATCTTTGCCTTGGGAGATTTTGAATAAATCCTTATATTGTAACTGCTCTTCTTTAGGAAGAAAGTAAATGTTGGTTACTTCCTGGCCCTCAGATTCTCTCTTTCTGAAGCAAAGTATTTCCAGTTAGTGTTATCTGATATTAGGACAGAGATGAGAATCTTCATTTGCTTTTTCAACACTACAACAGCTGCAAATTTGGCTTATTTTCATTCATATAGACATAAGCAAACTTTATACTACATTCAAAGAGCCATTCCAAAGTAGGCAAAGGCTGAGGACCTTCTGTATCTTTCCCATACTACATCGATGTGTTTATGTCATAGGCATTCTGTAGTTGGCCTGTATTAGTGTGCCTGGTAGTTCATCAAGATGTTGGAAATCTCAAGTGTGTGGGGTCCCACAGCCTCTAAAGAAGAGCCCTTGGCTATGCTCCAGCTGTATCATAGAATCATTTGGATGTGATCACAGATTTGCAATGTGAAAGGAACTGAGACTTTAAAGTTATCAATGAATCTATGATAAAAAAATAATAAAAGTTAAAAAAAAATAGTTAATAGATAGTAATTCTAGATCAATTTCTATACTTCAAAGGCATAAACAGCTTAGAATCTCTTGTGATGAAATCATTCTAGAGGAGGTTTCAGAGAATTAAAAAAAATGGATTGTCCATTTTTTTGTATCAATATTGCCATTTGGCAAAAGTGGCAAAGTAGATAAATATATATGTATATATATATATATGTATAAATCCCACTGGTGATTAGCTCTATCAGATCTCTTACTATGTGTGAGGGTATAGTATAAAGTATAGAAAAAACTTTAGCATATGCTGACCCTGAAGCTAAAGTACCATTACGATCAGGAAGCTTCACCTAGCTTCCAAATGGAATAAAATTCCTGCAACAGTCCTGTTTCAACTTTGCATATGATAAATGACACATAACTGCTTCTTCTTCTATATTGTAGATATGCAGTCACTCCCTTTATAGCCACAGAAGATTAAAGTAGACAGACTTGAGGATACCACCCATATGAACTACATTCCAAAAAAGAGAAATCCTCCCATGGATTATAGGAGTTGTTTGGGTACTTCACTTAAATGTAAAAATTGTGGTTCTCTACAACTTAAGTTTTTTTTTTGATTTTCTGCCTTCATCAGTGACCTGGCAATTCTAAAAATCATCAGTTCTTTGTTTTGTTTCAGTGTAAAGATTTTTCTCTAACTTAGTTGGTCTGGGAAATCAGAAAATTGCTTCATTCACAGTTTCAAATGAATATACCTTCCCCTCCCCTCATTGCCTTATTCATTCAAGATTCTATTATTTATAGTTATGGAACGAGAACCACTTTGGTGTAACTCAATGCAAGAAATTAAAAGTCAGACTTTCTTAAACAGCATATCTGAATTTGGATTAATCTAAGGGAATCTGGGAATCTAACTTGCTAAACTTTGTATGTAAGGATTAGGTAAGAAGACTGCAGCAAGAACAACCAGCATATGAGTGTATATATATATATATATATAATGTAATATATATATGTATATATTATTAATTTCTGCTGCTGTAATTAAAAAAAAAAAAAAAAAGTAATATATTGTAATCATAAACATCTCTTTAAATACTTATGTCAGGTCATTAATACAGCACCTGAGTTGGTGCAACATGTCCCCAGAAAGCAGATGGGACCCTGGCAGTTTGGCAATAGACCAATGAAATCTGCTATTAGGCATTATCATAGCCTCCATGTTATTACTATTAGTTCACCTTCAGCGAGGGAGATAGCATGAGACAGATGGTAATTAATTCTGGACAGGTCAAAAGGAATTACTGTGAAAAGAAGAGAGAAACATTCTGGACACTAGGACTCCTGACTTCAGTTGTTTGATGCCTCTGGATCTTAGGAGGGAAAAGTCACCAAATATATATTCCTCTGTTTAACTACATGTAAACTGGAAATGACACAACCCAACTTACAGTGGGTTTGATATTACAGTAGCAGTAAGTATAGGACATTGATAAACCAGTTTAAAATAATGCTTTGAAATTTTTGAAGTTTAAACACATCTTGTGAATATATTTAATATTATTTGATTGCACACTTGTTTGTATGTTTGTTTAAAAGTGTTTGCCTTACCTCTAACTTCAGTTGTAAATTTTATCTAATCTTCCTAAAGTCTACTTCTCCTTATTGCTGCATCTGTTTCACTGTAACTCTCACTGGGGCACTGAGAAAAGGAGCAGATTATGAGCTCTGAACTTTAAATGTTGCTATTCATATAATACAAAGAAGTGCTTTGTTTTGTTTTGTTTTGTTTCATTTTCCTCAGCTGTATAATGTCTTGCTGACTCACTTATTTCTGCATCAATTGGAACACCAGTCACTTTTCAATACCAAGACAGTATGTTACATAACTGCATATGAGCTGCTGTGCTTTTTGACCTTAGAGTAGAAAAACACAGAAAATCTTTTTCCAGGGGGTGTATCTAAAGTAATTTCAAACTCCTTTTGGTGTGACAGTTGACACAGTAAGACTAATCACCAAAAGCATCACCTCAGTTCTTCATTAAAGCACCTTTACTTAAATCAGATGCATTCTTGACTTCCAGCAGAGAAGTAGAGATATACTTCAAAACTTCACTTTTAGAATTTTTTGATTTTTTTTTTTTTTTTTTTTGGGGGTTTTACTCACTCATTAATATGTGAGTGAGTGCTTTCAATGACAAGAGAAATCACTGAGGTCTACAAAAGAGGACCTAAAGTACTTGACTTAAGGGAACTGAAGAGCTTCCCTTACACATCTCTTTCCCAAACAGAGGATTTTTTTTTTTTTTTGGTTGTTTTGTTTCTTTTTTTCCCCTCCAAATACACTACCATCAAATTCTATTAATCCAACATATAGTTCCAAAAACATCTCAGATTGTGTCAATACACAACTGTATATCAGACTGACTGATTTTTATTTTTATTTTTGTTGTTGTTATTTTAACTTGAATATGAATCCTATCTTTATAAAACTGATTAAAGATTGCTACAACTATTGGAGATTGGAAGATGATTTTGCTTAAACAATGATAATACTTCATCCTCACTAATCCTGAAAAGAACTCCTGGAATATAACTGTAAAACAGTCATGAGGTCTGGACACCTTTTCTCTGCTAGAGCTTAAGCACAAGCTTGACATTTTGATTCAGTTGTTAACTGATGTGGCAGGATCGTCTATTCCAGCTTTTTAGCTCCTATGAATCTTTGCAGACACTTCTTAATCCTGACCTCAAACATTCCACTCACTGCACTCTTTTGATCAGAATACAGTAATCAAAACAAATTGCTTGCTAGCTTTAGAGTACTAATAGCTACCCAAAATATACCAACAGAGACATCATTTCCTAATTTGCACTATGACCTAGTGCACTATGACCGTGAAAAGGAACATGGTTTTGGCTTATTTAGGGAAGTTGATCTTATTTAAATTTATCTAGCTGTGATGTTTCTGTGGGAGAGGAAAAAAAATATTCTTAGCGTGAGTTATTCACAATGTCAAATTTAACTGAAAACTAGGCAAAACATGATCCTTGCATGATTCACGTATTCAATTAAAAACTTCAGGGAAGTTTTCACTTTTCCTTCACCTGCTATCATTTTTGTAATGAAAACTGTAAACTTCTTCATCTGCATTGGGGTTTAATTTCAAGGTACCTAACTCAAGAGTATATATTTTTTTAAGTGATGGCAAGGCTTTTGATTGGATGAAGTACAAAAAAAATAAGTGTTGCAAATTCTTGCTACAAAAAGGTAATTTTCATAGCTTGTTTTTTGGCACACCAACAGTCCCCAAAGGCGTGGTAAAAGTTCTGTAGATAGCTCATAGTTATACAAGTCAATGGAGCTCATATCATGCAGCAAAACATGCAACAGTTTAAATTAAAGTTATACACTAAAGCATTAATTGAAACTTAGATCTCAAACACTCATACATGTGATAATAAGATAAAACAGTAATCTAATCTGACATTGCAGCTTAAAACAAGTCTTTATGGTGGACTCATGCTATAGACAAGCTATAGAAGAGTCTTTTCTCCCAGGTATATTACTCAATTAGTTACTATGGGACTAGATTGATTAGATCTAAAGATAATACTGCTACTTATTTATACAAAGAAAGGCCTAATTTGAAACAAAAAGTGAACAAGGAAAGCAAGTTAGAAAAGGAAAGATCAAAGCACTGTAGACAAGAATGCAATTTCAAAGTTCAGTTAGGGCATTTTTTTTTAAAGTCACACAGGTTATATGAGGAAGTGTATGACTGTTAACAGCAGGCATGTAGACTGTCTTTAATGCAAGCTTTCTGGGTTACCAAGGCTACAAACTGCAGATCTCAGCAAAGCTGTGCATTTAGGGCATTGAAATGAGCCCTTTTTCCCTTGGGAGACCAAGCTCTAGCCCTATAGCAAGAAAGACAAAAGCTTGATGAGTTCATCTGAGACATCTGTGAGGCAACAATGATCACATTTGGCAGTTTGAAGTGGGAACATTTGAGTTATTTCAACTGTTGGAGGTATTTCAAGGAAATTACAACAGGCTGCTTTGTATAACATCGTAAATTGGTCACAATAGCAGGAAGAACAGGAATGTGTTGTCTCTTTCTCTTCCCTCACTCTAGACTGTTCCTGCAAACACTGTATTACTTTCCCATCATTTCACGAATTGAGATACCAACAAACAAACAAACAAATTTATTATCAGTAGTCTATAAGCATCCTTTTTTGACAAGAAACCAAACCTTTCTCATCTGTCTCCATATTACAAAAGAATGCTGCATAGCATTAGCTGTTGAATTTTCAGTGGACTTTTAAAGCAGCAGCAATCATTATATCCTTGGATCTTCCAGGCTAGATCAAAGTGCAAAATTATTCTATTTCTCAGCACTGTTAAGTTTCCAATTTTTTGTGTGGTCAGCAGCATACAAGTTTTTGCCAACTATGTTGAGACATGAATTAATCTGAAATTATGGTATAGGCCTAGTTTCTAACTTACTTCTGAGATATAACTGAGTGATTGAATTTAATAACATAAGTATACATCTAAAAAAAAATCATGTTTAGACTTATATACATAAACATTTTCTGTTAAATTACTTAATATTTCAGTAACACATGGAAACTTCAGATGAATTAAGCATTACAAGAAATTTTCTGTCCAGTATTTTCCACAGAATGAGAAGAAGAGAGATCTAACAATGTGTATATGATACATACCGGAGGATTCAGTCATGTGATTTAAGATTATCAGCCTTTTTACAAAGCAAAGAGAGAAAGCGTGTTTATGTTTTATTGACATAAGTTGGTCTTTTATTGACATAAGTTGTTCACATGGTCTAAACTTTTGGGTAGACCTCTGTGGTGCAAGGAGTTGGACTTGATGATCCTTATGGGTCCCTTCCAACTTGGAATATTCTATGATTCTATGATTCTATGATAAGTTAAAGGGAAAATGTAGGCTTGGCTTTGACTGTGGACTGAAGGTTATTTCAGGTGACTGAATATTGCTTATAGATTTGTAACTACATCAATTATCAAATTTATGAATTTTATGAAGGTCTAAGATGAATGGCTTATATTACTGTTTCTCCTTTTTTTTTTTTTTTTTTTTTTATGTAAGATTAAAAATCATCTAGGAATTTCTGCAAATAAAATTGCCTTTCTTGGCATTTAGGAAAGGTACTGATGTTAGTTAATGACTGATAAGAGATCTTCTCCATAATTTCATGACAATACAGTCATGGATTTTGATCATTTGTTATCTACATGAAGTTCATAAAAGGCTTCTGGATAATTGCATTTTTGTTTTTGTTTTTATGCGATGTGTAGTTGCATATGAAATACATCTCACATAGACTGTTCTGTATTAGCTCATTATTTTAACCATGGGAAACATGACATATTGACCTTGGTTGTCCTCTAGAGAATTTTACTCCTTATTTGATTAGTGTTTTATTTTAGCTAATTCAGCAGTTCCCCAGGTTTATGTATTTATTTATTTTAAATTCCCAAAGCTATTCTACTTGATTTATATGTTCTATCATATTCATCTCTAAAAATATTATAACGTTAATGGCATAGACATCACAATACTCACAGAGACACAAAGTGTTCCCAATGTACGAACTGTCATTGCTTAGTACGAAGATGAACTTGAATGTTTTTCTTCCAAGAGTCCCTGTGACATTTTTGGAAGGGGAATATGACAGCATCAGTGACTGCTCAAAACAAGAACCCATGGAAGAATCAAGAGAGAAGTTTTTATTGGTCGTGGGGTTCAGAACATTCTGCTGCAGGTTAGCATGAGACAGCAGGTTCCTTTGTATGCTGACTGTCAGTAGTATTTTTAGCAAAATCTCATTTTCAAATGTTTCTTTTAAGAGAAAGAGGAGTTTTATCTTTTCTGGGGAGATTTCTTATTTCTGTAACCTCTGTCTTCCTTCTCTTTCTTGAATCCATGTCCTTTTCTTTTTTGCTTACCTGTTCTCAAAATAGTTTCCACAAGGAATTTGCCAAGATCTATTCATTACATTTATAAAGAGCCAAAAGTCCGGCAAAGTGTCTGCAACTTGTGAAGTCAAAGGCAGAGCAGGCCTCATGAGTCAGCAGAAGAGTACAGACTTTACTCATAAAGACGTTGGATGTCTCCAAGTGACAAAACTCTGGATTATTAATGGGACATTGACTGGTAAGGATGAGCAATAAATACACATTGTCTTATTCTTGATTAGCTGATATGTTCTGAGGTGTTTTTTTGTTTGTTTTTTTTTTTTTTTTTTTTTTTTTTTTTTTTTTAAGATTCATTCTGATAGAAGAAATGGTGATGTAGTTAAGACTAGTAAAATCCAACTAAAGCAACAAGAAACAAGCAAAGATTTCATTTTTTTTTTCTTTTTTTTTGTTGTTGTTGTTTGTTTGTTTGTTTGTTTGTTTTTACTTCTGAATTTTACTTTTGCCCAACTGAATACCTGAAAATTATTTCAGTATATCTACTTTTACAGCTTATTTTTCCAAATGTGCTTATGGGTACATAAGCGTATGTTTCAGATAAGAATGATTTCTAATGTCATACTTGAGACACTGAGTAGAAGTTGTTTAGTCATTTGTGAATCATCCTTTTGAAAAGAACATTGGAAGCAGAGTGGGGTAAGATTTGGGGTATTGTGGGTCTTGAATCTCTCTTTACAATGGAGGATTAATTATCTGGACTGATATTTGACTGCTAACCTAATTATTCTTCTAAACAGGTATTATTCAGAACTTTGGATTTAAGCTTCCCATTTAAATACACTAAACTGCAGTCAAATTCACTTAATTGGATAAATCACAAAAACAGTCAAGCGCATGTACGTCAGTGATGGACAAAATGAGTCAAATCACCTCAGCAGTTCTTAGAGGTAGTCATCCCTGCAAAGTTATAGACTCTGTGATTGCTCCTTCCCTGAGGAGGGCTGCCAACATAGTTTTTTAAATAGTAACAAATGAAGACATCGAAATTCAACATTACACCATATTTCACCAACAGAAGATGCCATGTTTTGTGTTCAGTTCCCCACTTTTTGAGCTGAACTTCATTTACAATCTGAAAGCATGATATATCCATAGGATTAAAAACAATAACACTAAAATAAAATAAATAAATGCAACCAACAAAAAACACACAAAACAACATTTAAATCTATGAATTTTCCAAACTAAAGAGCACACATTAACAAAATGTGGGCTCAATTATATAAGAATAATTTCCTTATGGTGGAGTCTATTAGATTGTGGAATGGTTTCTCAAGGGAATCTGTGGAATCCTAATAGCTGGAGGTAGTTTAAGCTGTGGGAAGGAAATTTTAACTAGTTAATAGGGCTGGGAAATGATTTTAAACATTGTATTTGTACTCTAATTTATGTGTAGTAAGGAGGGCGATATTCCATGTTGTACTGCTGTGACAAATTGCCTTGTGAGCTTCAAAATTCAACGGGCAAAATGTGAGCAAACTGGGTAAACAGCACTGAAGGCAGATGTGAATATTTTGCAGTGAATGTTTGTTCAGTATAAATATTTCATACAGGATAGCTACAGACATGTAATTCATACAGTGAAAGTTTATTTTAGATAGAACACTGAGCCTGCAAAATCTACTGCAGTAAAATAATAATGCAATGATCTTTAACTGACAATCCTACTTCAATTAACAAAACATTCAGTATTCTTTTCTTTCTCTTTCCCTTCTTCCCCTCCTTTATATTCCCTGGATATTTAATGCCTTACTTAGTGGCCTAGTGAGCATATGTTCTTGGTTAGAGACCATTGTTTATGAAATTGTTACAGGTTTCAGATTTCTGTGTGTCAAACTGAACACCCAAGCCCCTGGCTGGTAGCAATTGGAGCCATTCAGAGGTAAGTAAACATTAGAGTGAGTAATTTACGGGTCTACAGTTCATCTCTATAGTACCGTTCTCAACTTTTTTTTTTTTTTTTCTCTTTTGTGTGTGTGAATATATTGCTTGACTTCAAACAGAGTTGAGTAGTACCTGGCTGTAGGTAGAAAAGTAGAAAAGAACAACATCTGGAAGTAATAACTGCTTAGCCATTAGTCTAAAGCCTATAGTAAGCCTTAAAGGAATATTCAAATTTAAATCAACAAAGTTGTTCTAAATGAATTGCCCAGAGCATCTCACCCTAGGCAAATAACTAGGATAAAAGAAACAAGGTGGAAGGAGACATAATTAGAGGACTGCAGTACAGCATATCAGTTACTTAATGAATAGGTGAAAAGGAAAGAAAATATATTTTTCTGGCTAGCCAAAAAGCCTATGGGTGACAATTGGCATTATGTTAACAAAATTACAAAGAAATGCACACACAGAAAAGAACGTCCTTCCTTTTCCATGCCATGTATCCTCTAGTATCACAGAAGAATGTGGGAAATTTTCCCATGATACTGTCATTCATTTTTGAGAAATGTCTTATTCCGGATGTTAGGGGAAAAATCCATATAATCAAAGCTCGTTTCAATTTGCTTTTTGACTTCCCTCTTCCTGAATGTACTGAACCTTTTAAGTTTATCTAACCATGTTAAATGAGACAAGAAATAGATATAGCTTTTGCAAGCATGAACAAAAATGGTTCAGTGGATTTGTCATCATTAGTGACAGAAAAGTAATTCTCAAGGCCACATAGATATAAAACAATGTTGTTTGAAGACAATTATGCAATCAACTTCATTAGTTAGGCATACCCCAAGGCTAAAGAAGGTATTCAATCACGGAAGATCTCAGAGAGTTCTCTTCTGAAAAGCTCTGATAGCTGTTTTTCATACTTTAGGCTGGGATAGAGTTATTTTTCTTCATAGAGGCTTGTATGATCACAGTATATTGTGGTATGAACTTTCGATGAAAATAGCTGTGTTAAGACACCTGTTTTCTGTTGTTGCAGGGCAGTACTTACACAGAGCCAAGGACTTCCTTATA
This sequence comes from Nettapus auritus, assembly GCA_011076525.1. Lineage (NCBI taxonomy): Eukaryota > Metazoa > Chordata > Aves > Anseriformes > Anatidae > Nettapus > Nettapus auritus. The sequence continues at coordinate 19,433,916 of CM021769.1, forward strand.
GTAGGACTTTCTACTTCTCGTCACCCAGGAGCACCGCCAACAGGACGTGATAACAGGACAGACTTTGACAGTTAGTGTAGGCAGTTTGCATGGGGCACTTCAGGTGGGACAGGGGGGAGTGCAGGGAGGATCCTCTCCACCCTTTCATACATTCCTTTCTCTTCCTCTCCTCTCCTCTGGGAACTCTACCTTTTATAACTCATAATTCACCATAGTGGGCACCCGTCTCAGCGGCTGGGCCAAGTTGGCAACTAAAACTGAGGGGAACAGAGTCTCTTTGGGCTCATGTGGGCACCCAGGTGGACCCAGGGGTGAAGTGGCAGTTCAGACTGGTGACTGTTGGGGAGCTCTGGAATCTGGAGGTCCCCCTGGGTCCTGTGGGAAGAGAGGGCTGTTGTGGGTGCAGGTGTGCCCTGCTTGAGAAGATGGCCAGGCTGCAGTGAGAAATGGGTAGCCTGAGGGGCTCCTGGGAGAATCTGACGGTGATGGATAGAAGTGTCAACCTGTCCCTCCTGAGGCCTGGCAGCCCCCTCCTAAGTCCCTGAAAGGGTTAGTAGCCAATCCAGCTGCTTACCTGCAGGACAGCTCTTGCTTCTACTAATAAAGTGATGAAAGAGTGGCTCCCATTTCACCTTTATTGGGTTACAGATGCTGAGGAAGAGAGATTAACTGTGGATTAACTCTTGTAGTTCTGATGGGCTGTGGAAGACCCATCTGAGGCACAACAGAAACTTGACTGGTGCTGAACAAATAAGTATTCAAAATTTCACTGACTTTTTTTTTTTTTTTTTCTTAAATCATCTGTTAGTTTATTCTGACACACAGAATCTCCTATTTATCTGTATAAAGAACAAGTATTAAAAAAAAAAAAAAAAAAAGTCAGTACTTTGGCTTCTTACCTGAAAACAAAACAAAACAAAACAAAACAACAACAACAAAAAACTGTTAAATCTCTTGGACCATACTGCTGTGAAAATATTCCCGATACAAAAATATCCTATTCACATACAATGACATTTTACAACTAATGAAAGAGAGCACAGTATCAGTAGCCTCAGTAGCAATTCAACATGAAACAAGTTTCATCCTAGTCAATACTTTATATGGTTTACCTCTTTGTAGTACACAGAAGCACTCCAGAAATATATTAAAGATGAACAGCAATATTTACAAAACAACTATTTATCAGGGAATTGCTACTAATATTTTGAAAAGGAACTCAGTAAAAACATTCCACCAATTCAGGAAAAAAAAAAAAAAAAAAAAAAAAAAAAAAAAAAAAAAAAA
>CM021769.1:19435302-19447280 GCA_011076525.1 Nettapus auritus
AAAAAAAAAAAAAAAAAAAAAAAAAAAAAAAAAAAAAAAGCCAATCCAATTATTGTGTTTGTTTGTTTATTTAGGGCTGGAGAAGGAGAAAGTTCTAAGTTATTCATAAGATGATGAAAGGAGGATAATCACAGTAGTCATTTCAACAGTCATATCATTAACAGGATAAAGTTAACTCATTAATTTTACAGGAGACTTCTTGGTTGTTCAGCAAAATTTCATCCTTTTTCAAGCAGACTTTGCTTTACCTGAATTGATATGTTGGGTTCTAGGTTCTTCTGTGACATGAGTAGTTGAAAAAGCAGCATATTGATATGATACTTAATTTGTATGTTTCTTATTCCCTCCACACTAAGCCTAATAATACATCATACTGAAATGATCTACTTGACATTGCATAACCCAGAAAAAGTAAATGATTTTGCCTCCTTTAAATAAGGAGAAATTATGTAGTTGTCTAGATTTCTAAGTGGAAAATAGGATTGAAAAAGCATTTCTTCTAAACTAGACAAATACGCATTTATGTGTATCTTTATATGCCGCCGAAGTATAATTATCCTAAGTTTATTACCTATCATGGTGAATAGCTAAGAGAACAAAGCCCTATTAATTTCCATCTTCTCAAGACTTTATCATAACGGACCAGTAAAGTACCTGACCTAAAGCATTCTTTATTGGTCATATACTTTCTCTCTGACATTGTTCCTGAGCTCTTGAACCAAAAAACAATTGTTTTCACTTACCATTTACACAGGCACAACTTTCATTTACTTTAATGGGAGTTTTGCTTGGTTTGATTCTCTGACACCCATATGATGCAGAGGAGTAGATTGCAGAGGAGATGTTTGTAATGGCCTTTAAAGCTGTCAGGAGCCCAAATGAAAATGATGTTATCTTAGAGAGAGCTTTTGTGCAGCATTTTATTTAGAGCATTGCCTGTGTGTTAACTCTCCAGTACACACAAGAGCTAAACTCCTCTGCATGTTCTATATTTTCCTCCCTATTGCTATAGTGTATGAATTTGTGTTGCTGCTTTGTGTTTCTGCTCCTGATTTGAAAACAAAGTGATGTTAGGTGATTCAAAATCCCTCACCATAGCAGGATCCTCTGCGCTGGACAGTTCAATTGGCCTATCAGCTTTAAGGGGACATATTCTTATGCTGTCCATAATGCTGACCAGGTATTGAACTTTCAGTTCAGTAGTAATATCCAAAGCTAATTAACGATTACAGTCCCCCTTACCCTCAAGCACTAATTATAAAGTCAAATGAAAGAACAAACATATTCCTGTGACAAACACGGTGTAGACAAGAGCAGTATAGGTCCAGAAAGGTACAATTAACAAACAGTTATTCAGGACTTGTGCAAAGCATTTTACACTGTCCTGTATGATATCCTTGTCTCTAAATTGGAGAGACATGGATTTGATGGATGGACCACTCAGTGGGTAAGGAATTGGCTGTATGGTTGCACTCAAAGAGTTGTGGTTAATGGCTCAATGTCTAGGTGTTCAGTAATGAGCATTGTTCCTCAGGGTATTAGGAAGAGCACTGTTTAACTTCTTTGTTGGTGACAGGACAGTGGGATGAATGCACCCTTTGCAAGTCAGCTGATGATATCTACCTGTGTGGTATAGTTGACATGCTGGAGAGAAGGGATGCCATCCAGAGGGACCTTGAGAAGCTTGAGAGGTGGGCTTGTGCAAAACTCATGAAGTTCAATATGGCCAAATGCAAGGTCCTGCACCTGGGTCAGGGCAATCCCAAGCACACGTACAGGCTGGGCAGAGAATGGATTGAGAGCAGATCTGAAGAGGAGGACTTGGAGATGTTGGCTGATGAGAAGCTCAACATGACACAGCAATATGCACTTGCAGCCACGAAAGCCAACCCTATCCTGGGCTGCACCAAAAGAATGGTGACCAGCAAGTTGAAGAAAGTGATTCTTGTGATTCTCCCCCTCTACCCTTTGTCAGGGAATGCAGTGATAAGACAAGGAGTAATGGTTTTAAACTTAAAAAAAAAAAAAAAAAAAAAAAAAAAAAAAAAAAAGATCTAGATTAGATATAGGGAATAAATTATTTACTATGAAGGTGGTAAGGCACTGGAACAGGTTGCCCAGAGAAGCTGTGGATGCCCTATCCCTGGAAGTGTTCAAGGAAAGCTTGCATGGGGCTTTGATCAACCTGGTCTAGTAGAAGGTTTCCCTGCCCATGGAGGTTGGAACTAGATGATTTTTAAGGTACCTTCCAATACAAGCCAGTCATATCTAAAATGATTTTCTAAGTAACAGAATGACCTATTGAAAGTTTAAACAAATTTTCAGTCTTCAGAAGGAGTGAATATTGTGAACGTTACTGTACTGCTAGTGTACTGTACTAAGTTTTTTTTTGCCTTCTGCTACAGAGCTTCTTATAGTAAGCACTCTATAATCAAACTCTACAGGAGAATAGAAATGCATTGCAAAGAGAATATATTTGGACTCTGTTTCTTCTATGCGACTAAATCAAAGCCTTTCAATGTTTCTAGTGTATGGCATTACTGAATGAAAAAAATATTTTTAAGCTGTCATAGTATATTAAATGAAATTTTGTATATAAAATCAAGGACTTCCATACATTATAGAAACTACCAAAAAACTCAATGATTTGTCCCAGTTACCTTCAGTATTCATGACATTGTTATATATTCAAAGTATGGTGCCACTGCAGAATGGCATCCAAGGGATAAGGCTTTAATTCACCCAGTGTTTCATAGGAGATATGAGACTTCATAAAATTTGGAATTAAGAAGAAATAACAGTGCATGCTGATAGGTATTTTTAAGTTTCTAAAGTATAACAAGACCTTGTAGAATGACTTAAGAATTACACAGTTGAGAAAATTCAAAATGTCTATGTAATATGTCATTAAAAATTAAGGAACTCAAGATTTTTTTATATAAATATTTTTCAGCATTTGTTCAAAGACAAGCATATCTGGTATCATAAGCAAATGCCAACAAAGTGCTATGCGTCTGGGTTTTAATTGTCATTCCTGAGAAGTTTTTCAATGATAACAGGCAGAATTAATGTTGAGAAGCCTTCATGAATTTGGAGTTGAATAAAATTTTAAATCTAAATAATCCAATATTTTGACAAAATAATTTATTTCAATATCAGACAGGAATCTGGACTGCAAAATCAGAAATGAACACTAAACATGGAGAAACATTAATCACAAATAGAATATTTTCTCACTACAATGATGTCTGGTTAGAATCTATTTAGTTACCTAATTCCTCGCTTTGGACACAGAGAAACAGTTTTATAGTATGGCAATTTTAGTGTGATGCTTGTGACCAAAAAAAATGTGTGACTTCTATGAAGATCAAAATAATATGACTTTGATTGTGTACTACTTAGTCAGAATTTATGTTTTATAGTGTAATTAATTCAAAAAATTACCAAATTTGGTACAGGCATATAGATTAAGAACTGGCATATAGATGAGCTGAACATTACAGAGTTAGCAAGTAATAACAACCACTCTGATACAGGAGAAAATACTAAATAAAACAAGGTAAAATCAGTGCTTCCTTTATTCCCATCACATGCAGAACCTACATAGATAACTTAGTGATTATTTGGTTAGTTGCAGTCAATGGTGGAAAACCACAATTAAACATTAACATTTGAGGGGAAAAAAAAGGTTACAAATGTTTATGATATTTATTGTTATAAATAGGAAATGGTAATAAAATATAATATAAATAGGAAATATAAATAAAAAATAAATAGGTAATATAAATAGGAAATGTTTTTTTTGTATTGATTTTACTACATTGACTCATAAAGGCTTATGTGTGGGTGTCATTGTAGATGCGTGTTCATGTATGCACTCTCCTCAGGAACTTTCTCTTCTCAGAGGTTCTGTTCCGTTGTTGTCATCACTAAATATGTACTCAGTGCATTCTTATTTTGTTGTTCCATAAACAAGTATCTTCTTGTCAGCTTGGATAACAGATCTAAGTAAATCAAGGTTAGTTTACATCAACAACTGTTGTAATTTGTAATGAAAAGTGAGAGCAAATTCACATCTTTTAAAAACAACAATTCATGTTGCCATAGGAATATCATAATCTGAAAGACAAGCCAGTAAATACCTGTGATATGTAAGGCATTAATATTTACCTGCAAATTATATATAAATGCTCCAACTTGGTTATTCTTGTCTTCACAGTCATATGTACCAACAGGAATTATACATTGTTATGTGATTTGGTGTAAAGGTAATGGAACTAGGGTGAGGTGTGGGACAGAACACTTATTTTCCTCCAAGATCTATAAGCATCCATGGAAATAAGGAAATTTATGCATTTGACACAGGATCCGCCAGTTAACATAACTCTATTTCCTTGAAGTTAAATTTTGATCAAAGGATGAAGTCATTTCTGGATTTTAGTCCCAATAATTTAAAAGATGCTTTTTTCTATTTTAGAAGTAGTCTTCACGTAAAATTATCCACACTTCCAGAAGTTCCAATAATTTGTTGTCAGCATACTTTCATATCAATGTCTTTATCTCAGTGATAGATATCCAGGACTCAGTTAAAATTTTCAAAAATCGGTATTTGCAATGAACATCAGCTAAAACAAACAAACAAACAAGAAAACTTATGAGAATTAATTTGTCTTCTGTGTAAAAAAAAAAAAAAACATATTTTCCTAACATATAATGGTACAATCTTTTGATTAGAATAGACAAAGAATGCAAGTACTCTGAGCAATAATCCACCATTACAGAAACAATAACTATTTCTAATACAAAAGTTATCTCCTTAATCCTTTCTCCAAATAAATAACTGAATAAATAAATATATAAAAAAGAAATTCTGTAGTTTCTTTACATCTGTCCTTATTTATTGTGTTCAAACTACCTGTGAGAATGTTAAGAAACTGATGTCTTTTAGTGTTACCTACTTTTTGTTTTTCATCCAAGAACCTCAGTAAATGCCTGTGAAGGGCTGTAGGTCTGGGAGTGAGAATAGGATTCATGTGGAATTGCCTGGATTGTGAATTGTCTAGATTGTTTTTGTGCACAATGATTCGTGCAGAATTTGCCAACTGTCCTCTTTAAACACTGTCCTTTTCAACTTATAATTAAGAGTTTTCTTTTTAGTATCATAACCTCTTCACTGTGGGCTAGGAAATCTTTGTCATCATTGTTATATCATTATTCTCTGGACAAAAGAAAATCAGGCATATAAGTGTATATAGGGAGAAATGGAAAGTTCCTTCAGGCAAGTTTTGCAACTGTCCATAATTCAAATAATTTAATTGCTAAAATAAAGACTGGATTTAAAAAAAAAAAAAATAAAAAAAAAAAAAAAAAAAAAATGTAGTGAAATTCCTGTATCTCACTAAAGGGCAGGTATTTCTACAAGACCTGAGGATTTTTATTTTATTATTTTTTTTTAATTGAAAAGAGCAATGAAAATATCACATCTTATGTAGCTAACCTCTTGTCAGTGGTTTGTGGGGATAGGACAAGAGGCAATGGCTGCAAGATAGAGTACAGGAAGTTCCGCACTGACATGCGAAAGAACTTCTTCTCGGTGAGGGTGACAGAGCATTGGAACAGGCTGCCTAGAGAGGCTGTGGAGTCTCCTTCTCTGGAGATATTCAAGGCTCGTCTGGACACCTACCTGGGCAGCCTGCTCTGAGGAACCTGCTTTGGCAGGGGGGTTGGACCCAATGATCTTTCGAGGTCCCTTCCAACCCCTACAGTTCTGTGCTTCTGTGATTCTGTGATTCAGATGCAAATTATTGTTATTTTCTAAGTCTAGTATAATAGTGACTAGTATAATAGAGAAGGAAGCAAGAGTGTTCTTGTCATAGAATGTATTTACTTTGGCATGTTAGTAAATTTGACAGATAACTTTATCACCAAAACAGGAGAAAGTATCTTTAAGTGAAAGCTGTATCTTGGGTGCAACCTGAACCTCTTATGATCATGCCATAATTACACTACAATGATAAAATGGAGCTTTTGCAATCTACTCGCATGCCCCATAAGTTAACCTGTTTCAGTGGCTGCTGAATGCTGTTTTTCAAGACATAAATTGATAAAATAAGTGACAAATTATATTTCCTTTCTCTGATAAAATTACTACCCATAGATTAAATGTACATTTGGGTACATTTAGAGGTACATTAAAGGTACATTTAGGTTTTATTTTCTTTCACTCTAGACTTATATCAGAACCTGATCAGACTGATCACAATTTGTAATTAAAGAGCGGTACAGAATGATAGAATCATTCAAGTTGGAAAAGACCTCTAAGATCATATATTGCAACCATTAACCTAGCACTACCAAGTCTACCACTGAACCATGTCTCTAAGCACTTCATCTACATGTCTTTTGAATACCTCTGGGGCTGTGACTCAGGCACTTCCCTGGAGAGCCTGCTCCAATGGTTCACAACCCTTTCAGTGAAGAAATGTTTCCTAATATCCAACCTAAACCTCCCCTGGTGAAACTTGAGGCCATTTCCTCTTGTCCTGTCACTTGTTGCTTTGGAGAAGAGAGCAATCCCCTCCCCACTACAACCTCCTTTGAGGTAGTTGTTGAGAGAGATAAGGTCTCCCTTGAGCCTCCTTTTCTCTAGGCTCAGTAATCCCATTTCTCTCAACCATTCCTCATAACACTTATTCTCTAGACACTTCACCAGCTTCATTGCCCTTCTTTGGACAAGCTCCTGCACCTCAATCTCTTTCTCACAGTGAAGGTCCCAAGACCGAACACAGTATTCGGGGTGCAGCCTCACCAGAGCTGATTACAGGGGGATAAGATCTTACCCAGTCCTGCTGTGACCTCTCTGGCCCCACTGTTTCTGATACAAACTAGGATGCTGTTGGACTTCTTGGCCATATGCAGCATGGTTCAAAATTCACAACTTATTATCCCATCACAATGATGATAGTTTTCTGAACAAGGGACATTATGTATTGGGATTGTCTTCCACCTGTATGTCCATGCATAAAAAGAAAGGTAAAACAAAGAAGAGAAAGAATTTATACTTTGACATATATTAGAATGATTCACACACAAGGACAATAGGTAACTTACAGGACTACCGTGGCTTAAGTTCAATTCTTGTTTTATTTCAAGAAGTTGGCACTCCAAATGAAAGTTTGCAACAAAATCATAGTAGAGCTACTGTATTAAATGATTACAGCAATCTACACCAAAACCTCATCAAATCTATTTTCACTTCTAAAGTTGGTCCAGCTGAAACTGATTTCGTAATTTTCTAAGATTCCTGTACTATTGTCATCTTAATTAAAGCTACTTTTCTTTCAGAGGTCTGAAAGCCTGAGCAAGGGTATATCATTTCATCAGTAAAGGTACATTAAGCCCAGTTTTTCTGGAACTGTCAATATAACTTGCACACACAGCAAAACATAGCTGTACAGTACTTTGTGAGAAAACCCAATGGGAAAAATAGCAATCCTGTCAGTAGTCAAGGAACTGCAGAAAGAATTAGAGGCTGCATTTGGAACAGCATTTGAGTCTGGAAGCTATTTTAGAAAGCTGGAATTGTAAAAGTAGGACATGGAAAAATGTATTCAGTCATTCAGTTTCCTTTTGTTGATGCAGGATTGTTGCCTATGGCTATCTTTATTTTAGGGCTTTAGCCACCCTACTTGGAATTTCTTGGTGCTGAAAAACTACATATGAGTTCCAGCACAGACTTTTCTTTTTACAGTATTATCATACCTCTTTGCACCATAACTTTCTGAGAAGTTGTATTCGTTGATGGAATTGAAAAGTGCAGAGGGAGCAATGAACATGGCAATGATAACAACAGTCGCTAGCACTTCACAGAAATCCCCCAGATGAGCAGTTAATTGTCCATTCTTTCTCCATGTTTCTAATGCAGATAATGAATAAAACTGGTCCCAGGAGCTACCCTATCAGGCCCCATTATATGCTCTTCTCCACCCTAAAAAGTAACAGTTATTTCCTATCCTTTTCCTTCTACTCTTTAACCAACTTTCAGTGTATAAAACAAACTTTTACTAATCCTATATCAGCGCAGGATTTTTTGGGGTTTGTTTTGTTTTTCTTTACAGCCTTTGGTGAGATCAAAGGTTTTTTGAAAATACAAACATATTGGACCAAATTTATCTTATTAGTACCTATGTTTATTGGCATTCTTAAAGAACTGCAGCAGGAGAGAGAGAGAGGATTTCTCTTTACAGAAGATATTATAAAATAATAGAATATCCTGAGTTGGAAGGGACCCACAAGGATCATCGTATCCAAATCCTGGGTCCCCAAAGGACCACCCAAAAAAATCAGACCATGTGTCTGAGAGTTGTCCAAATGCTTCTTGAATACCAGCAGGCCTGGTGCTGTGACTATTTCCCTTGGAAACGTGTTCCAGTGCCTGTTCTCAGTGAAGAACCTTTTCCTGATATCCAGCCTGAACTGTCCATTGCAGCTTCAAGTCCTTTCCTCAGGTCCTATCACTGATCACCAGAGAGCAGAGATCAGCACCTGCCTCTCCACGCCCCCTCGCGAGGAAGCTCTATGCCACAATGAAGTCTCTCCTCAGTCTTCCCTTCTCCAGGCTGAAGATATGCTGAATCTTTCCCAATAAACTGCATGTATCAATGTGCTCAAAGATTTTTGTTGTTATTCTTATTACAGACATGGCTATCATATCAGGATAGAAGTTGGAACTATTGCTCTTTAGTAGCCATGATCTTAGCTAGATCTCTTTCCACAGATAGGATTCACCTTGACAACCTTCCTGTCCAGTAAGCACAGTGTCCTCATAACCACAGAATCATAGAATCATAGCATCATAGAATCAAAGCATCATAGAATCATAAGATAGTTTGTGTTGGAAGGGACTTTAGCTCCAACCACCATGACATGGGTAGGAATACCTTCCACTAGATCATGTTGCCCGAAGTCCCATCCTATATGGCCTTGAACACTTGGTGAAATATCTTCTGATCCTGGTAAATGATAAACATCTATTTTTATTTTTTTTTTTTTTTCCAAATATATCCTGTTCATTGCTCAGAAATTGTTAAATTTCTCTGACCTATGTGTTACATAAAGAGCTTCAGACTGGGGAATGTGTCCAATGCCTTTACTGGTGAAGCCCATTTCAAACAATTCATTGAGCTTATCTGCTATGGTCTTATCATAACAGATCGCTTTTTCACAGTTTTGCCTCCATGTGGTCTCATCAGACCTCATGCTTTTGATATGCTTAGATCAAGTTTTACTATCAGTATGAGGTATGAGCATATTTTGCCAGGTACTCTACAAATTCTGTTCGAGTTTTCTTTATTTCCTGCTTACATATGAGTTTCATTTTTTTTTTCTTGACTCTGCAGTTCTTCATAAATGGAATGATTTTCATTTCTTATATATTGACCTTTTCTCTGTGATAATCTTAACTTTCCTTCTGGACTGCTGTCCTAATGTAGGATTTTGAGGTCTCTTATTTATTTTGCTTTCTTTTTTTAATTTGACATTCATTTTAATTGACCTTCCAATGAAATCTGTTCTAGGTAGTGTTGGATGGTTTCTTCTCTCTCTCTTTTTTATTTTTCCCCAGGATTTACTAATTGCTTTGTAAATTTTTCTTCCTCTCTGGAAATTGAAAAATCACATTCTGGATATTATTATTTTATTTTATTTTTACACATTTTCTCCCCCTCTTAAACCTTTTTTTTTTTTTTTTTTTTTTTTTTTTTTTTTTTTTTTTTTTTTTCCCACGGTTACTACTACATATCTCCCAATAATACCTCACAAAATGGGTTTTCTTGCACTGCTTAAGACCAAATTCAGAACAGAATCTTTTCCTGTGTGCTCAAAAAAAAAAAAAAAAAAAAAAAAAAAAAAAAAAATCATTATTTCCAAAATGTTTATATTTGCACCTCAGTCTATTCAGGCACTTATCAGATTCGTAGATAGGTAATAAGTATCTCACATTTACTACCTCTCCCAAATAAAGAACTCACTACCATTGTCCTGATCAGGATATAGTTTCATGCTAGCTCTACATTATTACCAATTACACAAAATTTCCACCTAAAAGGACTAATGATTTTCCTTTTTTATCTTAACACTTTAATATTGTTTAAGCTTCCTGTTACTCTTCACACACTGTCACTCTTCCTCCTAGTCTAGCTTTCCTATGAAGCTGGAAACCTGGTGATACAGCATCCTATCTTTCTTCCAACAAGTCTCTGAGATACCTGATATAACTGGTTTGTTATTTTGATTCCAAACATTTATCTTATTTTCCAGGCTCCCAGCGTGGTTGTGGAAGGATTAACAAGTATTTCACCCATTTCACAACTTAGCATCGCAAATGCCAGGTATGTGTACATATGATGATGCAACTGTAATAAGAACATCATTAATTTCCCTCCTCACTTTTAAGGACATACTGAGAATTAACCACCCAGTTTTGCAGACTGTGTCAGCTGCTCTTGTGCAGCATCTGTTTTTCTTTTAACTGATGATTTAAATAATTATTTCTGGGCTTTTTAGGTTTGGTTTACTTTTTAACCATTATGAGTAAGCATAAAAAAAAAAAAAAAAGGCAGCTGGTTTGTTTCTGTTTGTGTTCCTCCTGTCAAAAGAGCTTCTACACTTCTTAGCATACCTGAAACCCTTCTGTCTATTCAACCCTCTTCAACATGCAGTTCCTCCAAATATCAAAACTCTAGTCTTCTACCTCTATGTAGAATTAAATGGGTTTTCAGACTTCAAGGAGAGTTCTTCAGCTAAAAAAAAATAAGCTTGAAAAAAGAATGAAACAGTTGTGGTTAAAATTGGACAAAGCAGTAGATTGTCATCTGAAGAAAAGTGGAAGTTTCTTGAAGCCTTGAAGTCTCATAATGACCTTCAGTGCAGTAAGCATGAGTCAGAGAAACACCCGTGAAAAGCTGATGTTAAACCTTTCATGGGTGGCCTAACTAGATTATTCTAAACCCAAGAGTTTTAAGAGTATCAGAAATGAGAACAATGACATATTTTCAACATAATTTATTTTTATTTTTGATTTTTATTTATACCCCAGAAAGCATCTCTTTGAAGCCCATCTTCAGTCTTAGTGGTGCCCTCAATGCCCAAACTATGTAATGTTGAAAATATTCTCCTGAAAATGTCAAAAAATATTATTCCAAATTCCTGTCTTTCACAGTCATCAGTAGTATATCTTTTCCTGTCCTTAAGATATGTGGTTTATGGAACAAGTTTATACAAACTATTCACTGATTCAAAATTCAGTTTTAAAAGCAGTATTAAGTAGCAAGTTAAAAACAAACAAGCAAGAAAACAAACAACAACAACAAAAACAACAAAACTAAAACCAACCAAAATAAATAGATGAAAGTCTTAAAGAGTACTTCTTTGTTCTGTGGCAATATAAAAAGGTAGCTAACTTCTCAATATTGCATGGGAAAAGGTAGAAAGGGGAGAAAATGTATTTTTAAACTTGGGAATGATTTTATTTGATTGTCATGTAAAATACAATCAATATTCTAAAGAAGTTAATAGGCTACAAGCACAGGTAGGAATTGAATTCATTTCTGTGTTCTGTCACATCTCTAGGAAAATCATATGTTCATTCTTATATAAGCAAGAAGATGAAGAAAGCACTTGTTTAAGGAAGTTGGAAAAAAACAGGTTCAGCCATTTTATTGTTATTATTATTATGTGTAAGTAGAAAAAGAATTCATCATCACTTGTTCCTAAGTGATATATCCCCTATATACATAGCAGTTTCTCTTGAGAAAAACTGAAAACAAAAATTACAGATGCTTATCAGTCCCCTCACCCCCAAAGTGAGTCAGTATAGTTCCATTTTTATAAGAGTTACCACAGGTCAAAAATTTGAAATTTGTTTCTTCTCATTCATTAATAGGACTTTTTTTTTTTTTTTTTTTTTTTTTTTTTTTTTA
>CM021769.1:19447380-19457500 GCA_011076525.1 Nettapus auritus
TTTTTTTTTTTTTTTTTTTTTTTTTTTTTTAAGTTTGCTATGAATTTACCTTCTATAGGTTCACATATTTCACATATTTTGCTAACTATTTTGTAGGTCTAGATTAACCCTTGATCCTCTTCGCTTCTGATTCCTTTGAGCCCTCTTTGTCCATCTTACTATAGGGAAATATTAGGTTTCTAAGAAGTAAAGTAGAATAGATTTTATTGTTAGATAATTCTTAAAACTATTAATATGTTATTTTTTAAAGCCACAGTCAATAGGTCTTTGGCCACAATCATATTAGTCTTGTTTAGTAAAGTAACTATAATTGCTTGCCTCATAAATATTCAAGTTAAAAGTCCCATTTAGCACTAAGCCCAGCAGCAGAAAAGCCTAATTTTCTGAGTTAATAGTTGCAACTTTCAGTGAAAGCAGTGAGTTCTGCATCCATCCATCAGGTATCTTCATCACATCTATCCAAGTTGTCTCTTTTTGACACTTACAGCTTTTAAATTTATTATTGTGAAGATTATAGTATTTTCTTTGTATTACAAAGACTTTTTCTGCCCCCAGGGAATGGTTTTGCACCAAAAGCTAAAGTGAACTTGAAATCTCTTGTGAAGGTTGAACTGTTCAGAAAATGTTTCTGTTGCTTTCAGGATTGCATCACGGCAATGATGATGGCCCAGACAAGACCTTCAGTCACTGATACCAATTTATTACTTTTGTAGGTAGTTTTGGACAAGCTGCCCATACGAAGAAAACCAAAGTCCCATGTTATACTGTATCCACTCACTCTCTGCTATTTTTAACTTAATGTATTGATTTTTAAAAATATATATATATATATATTTTTTTTACCAACTAAATCAGTGTGGACACAACAGAAGTTAGCATGGTTTTCATCAGCATTATAAATTCAGCTTGGGATAATGTTCATTAGACTATGCTGTTGTCATCTTGGACTGTGAAGAATTCTCAGTGGTGCTGACAGTAGCACGCAGATATCTTAACTGACCCACAGCCCAACTACCCACAGCTACCAAAATTATAGACATGATTTCCTGAACCACAGCTGAAAAGTCTGGAGAGGAGCCACTTCTGACAATTTTTTGTTTGTTTTGCTTTTTAAATTAATTTTGTCTAATCTCAGTCAAATAACATTTGCCATTGCAGAGACAGTCCATTGCTGAATGTTCCCATGATTCCTTCAACCCTTAAAGGCAAACAAGACTTGATTTCTTGGTATACTCATTTTTGCAGACTGGTGTGTCCAAATTCTTCAATTTCTGTATCCAGATACTGTTTCCTCAGAAACAGCAGCCCACGAGCTTCACATGGTTTAATGTGTTCTAATGTTCTACCAATTGAGAAAAAGGAATTGCAAACAAGAATTATTTAATGATTTGTTAATGTTTAAATATACAGGTAATTACTTTATTGGTTTTTTCTTACTTCTATCTCATGTCCTACACATTGAGGAATCATTTAAAATATGAGTATCAAAGAAATTATATAATTAGGAGTCAGGCCAGCAGGTTTGTCTGAAGAAAACACATCTATGAAATCAATATTGCAAGATTCAAATTTAGCAATGAAATCCTCAAGGTAGTTTAATATTGAGCAAATCTGTAAGTCTGTGGTAGTTCACGAAACATGAGATGAAGAAAAGTTTCAGAGATGTTTTCAATTATTTTGCTCCTAGAAGAGATTCCCTAAAAAAGATTCCCCATCCCCAAGGTACAAATAGGTACAAATACTCTGGACATTTAATCTTTTACTGTCAAGAAAACATGAACCATACAGTCTTGATGATTTTGCCTAGGAAAGTGATTGACTCACCATCCCTAGGGGTCTTTAAAAGATGTTTAGATATAGAGCTTAGTGATATGGTTTAGCAGAGGACTTGTTAGTGTTAGGTCAGAGGTTGGATTAGGTGATCTTGGAGGTCTCTTCCAACCTAGATGATTCTATGATTCTGTGATTCTGTCTGATACTTCAGTGTTGTTTTTTTTTGTTTGTTTGTTTGTTTTGTTTTGTTTTTTACTTCTGCAGAACAACATAAGTGTTATTAAAATTTAAATGAGAAGGACATGAACAATAAAAATAAAAAGCTCTATGAATTCATTTGTGCATGTTTCTATTGTGGCAAGAAGATATATCAGTTTCTTTTCTGTCTGCCCTGCTACAGAATCATTTCAGTCAGTTTACATGTTTATGTTTGTTTGTTTCTTTCCCAGAACTGTTTTCCTAGACTACTGTTTTTTCCATTCATTGGTTCATGAATGCCCAAGAGAACTCCATTGCAAGGACAACAACATAGCTGGTGATTAGATGTCTGAATTCAGGCATGGGGGGATTCTATACTACATACATAATGTGTCTGGACAATCTGAACAAAAAGTAGATATGCTTTTATGTATAAAGGGTGCTTGCTCACGATTTCTTAGTATAATACCAACATTTTCCCTAATATTTTTAAAGCCCTTCTCTTATGTCCTATTCTACTTGCCTTGACTACTTTATACAGTTTTTAGAGTAGAATTGCATGACTTTCCCACCAAAATTAGCCAAGTAAAAAAAAAAAAAACTTATGTCAGTCAAAACATCTTCTGCCAGATCCTAGAATCAAAACATAGAAAGACAAAAAAAAAATCCATCCTGAGTCCTTTATAGAAATTTTATCTAATACTTCATCTTCTTTTCAGAATAAAGGCTATATATTACCTTTCCTCAAATACTTTAAGGTGCTAATCCAAAAGAAAAACAGACTCTCAGAATTCACAGTAAATTTTAGAAATTTAATGACAGCTAAGAAGTGTTGGAATAAAGATAAAACTAATTCATTCTGGTAATAATGGAATATGGAGCTTTTTATTACCTATCACAGGTCACTCTTCTACTTTCAGTTGAGGGTAGTAGTGGCCCTAGAGTGTTACTTTCTGACAGCTATTTAATGATCTACATAAAATGAGTTGCTCAGCTCACTGCATTTTCCAGTTTCTAGGTATATGAATATACACTTTGATAAGATTTGGCACCATTTTGACAAGTCTTACTTCAGAGGCCAGGGAATGAATGTGACATATCTTGACCTAAGAATGTATCTTCCAGATTCGGGCTGAGGTAAATAGGTAGAGAAGCTTGAATTAGGAAACCTTGTATTGATTTTGGTCAGTGATGACTTTAGTCTAGAATTCTTGATATCAAATTTCTCACCAACTTTAATTTAATTTATAAGTCATTTCAAGAAATTGATTTTCTCTTTTTAAGTGATTACATTTTATCGTTTGGAAACAGGAAAGGCTGGAAGTGGGAGATAATGTTAGCTGTTTTTTAAAACAGATACTTTTGTCCAGGTGAGCATTCTGGCTCTCAGATGATACCTATTCCATCAGGGTGAGAGTTTATTATTATTAAGAAGCAAAAAGAGGAATGTTTTTGCACCTCCAGCGCCCGAGGGTTAAAATCGATTCTTAAGTTCAGATTTTTGCAAAAACACTCAACAGAACAATGAAATTCTTAATAATGAACTAAGTAGTTAATTATATAATTGAGCATGTACTGATGGTACAAACGGAGGATATTCCAGACATGGCAAAACTCAAAGCTTTATGGATGGGACATAATTTATTTTGGGTTTAAAGGTCATAGCAATCTAAGGGGCAGTTTTCCAAGGAAGAGATAAAGCAGGTGAAACCTTGCCCATTTGTTCACAGTGGAGATCCTGCAGTATTTTCTCCTTTTTTTTTTTGGAAGTGCACGAATATAATGCTTGATGCAAAAATGCCAGTTAGTACAACTAAACCTAAGCTTTTGTTGAGAAACAGCTTTTCCATTATAAATCTGGAAAGGATGCACTTCTTATCAGACTGCTGTTTACTGTTTGTTTCCATTGTTTAACTATATATAAGTAGAAAAAAAAAAAAAAAAAAAAAAAAAAAAAAAAAAAAAAAAAAAAAAAAGACAGAAGGTTCAACATAGAACCATTTTATTTCCCTTCTGGCTGGCAATATTGCAAACAGGCCAAATCTTGAAATATCCTGAACACCTGCAACTTGCACAAAAAGAAAAAAAAAAATTGTTTAGCTGTATATGATTCAAATTACTTAAAATAAATATGAGATAAGAAAATGGATTTGATTCTGTAAATCTCTCTTAAAAAAAAAAAAAAAATCATATAGAACTCTAAGTCTAGAATATTTTTTAAGGTCACATACATACTGGAGAGATTCCAGTCAAGGGCCATAAGGCTGACCAGGGTAATGAAGCATTTGTCATATGAGGAAAATATGAAAGAGACAGAATTGTTTACTATTTGAACAATGATATTTCAGCTTTTTTTTTTTTTTTTTTTTTTTTTTTAACTGTGAGGGTGGTCATACTCTGAAACAGGTTACCCAATGTTGTGGAGCCTCCTCCTCGGAGATATTCAAAATTCAAATGGACATAGCCTCAAACAACCTTCTTTGTGCAGGGGAATTAAACAAGACAATCTCCCAAGATCTCTTCCCATCTCAGCCATTCTGTGGCTTGTGATTTTTTGTGTGGTATCCATAACCAGTGCACAACTGTACCAAAGCAATAAGAGAAGGAAAGGGAAAGTATTATTTTCCTCCAGCAATGGTAGATGCAGTTATAATATAGAGATAAATCTTCTGTGAATTAGTTAGCCTTAGCTGATCATGAAATGCCTTACTTGGCAAAACACTTAATTTGTCCATTTTGAGGAGTAGCTTAGTCCTGTTCCAAAAGTTTGAGGAGTTTGAAGAGTAGCTTAGTCCTGTTCCAAAGGAGGTAATTTTTCCTAAAAATAGAAATAATGCTTTTGACACCTGGATAATTTCAGACAAAAGCTAGACAGCCATAGGCTTAAAATTAGTCTGTGCATATGTGAGAGGGAGTTCAGAATCCTGCTGCTAAGACATAGATAATTAAATTCTATCTAGGTAGTACTTTCTCAGTTATTTTAGGAATGTGATACTAAGTTCCTTGAACCCAGGTTAGTTTCAAGCAAAGGTAATTAGATGCTTTGACAATCGATTGTCCCTCACCTATATTTTCATTGTTTTCATAGGCAGGCTAATAGAAGAGCTTTGCCTCTGTTTTTGTGTCCCACTACTACTTCTTATACAGAACTAAAGGGCAAGTCTGAACTCCCACAATCGTACTTAAGTCCATAAATAAAGGTCATAATTTTGTCCTAACTAGAGTATGTACATATGTGACATCAAAAGTATGCATGAACGTATGCACATATACATGTGCACAGTATGAATTTAAAATAGTTTTAGAAGTTATAGGTTAAAAAAAAGTCGTTAGATGTGTAGGCATGCAATTGTAATTTCTCAGGCACATTTGATAGTAGGTTTATATACCTTGCCCCCCCCCCCCCCCCAAAAAAAAAAGTGGGAAAAATCCCCAAAACCCTCATTTGTTTACCGAATTTTATGAAGTGCCAGGCTCTTTTAATGATTACTGCATGCCAGACTGAAAAAGAAATGTCAGCTAGCCAGCATAAATGGAAAACGAGATTATACCATTTCCTCATAGCCCTGCCAAGGTCTGACACCAAAGTAATGCTTTTAATTTTTATGAACATTGGCTCTGTGATAGTTAGGTATGACAGTCCTTTAGATACATGGTCTAACTTAAATGCAAACATTCTCATTTTTCCATTTCCACCTCCTGATCTGCTCTCACATCTGCACACCAAGGTATGCCTGCTCAGAACCTGTTAATTCTGTGCCCAGCATTTTGTCTGGTGTTTGGCATTTGTTTGTTTTTGGAAGAGCAAACTTGCAAAATATTTTTTGCAGAAATAGTTCAGAAAGAAAAACATCAAATGAACAAAAGGGAAAGGGGGAAGAAATCTCTTGATGCTACCACTTGTGGATTGGTAATTGTCCTAGGATGCAGAATTCCTGTCTGAAATTGCCAGCTGGAATTTTCAGAAGAAAAAATGAAAACTGTGGCATGCTGACCAGACATATAGAAAAGAAACGCACTGATTTGCCCTTTGGAAACAGAGCAAACTAAAGAGGAGGGAAATTGTTTCAGTATTTTGCCCTTGAAAAGAAAATGAAAAAAGAAGATACAAACATTGCCAAAAAAATAAAAATAAAAATAAAAAAATAAAAAAAAGATATAACTATCAGAAATGTAATGTGATCAACCTCTTTCAGTAATAAGATCATGAAAAATACTGGAGCAGGAAAGGAGAGAGGGAACAGTGGAAATAAATAATGCCTTTACTACAAAATATTTTGATCTGTGATCACTGGCAGTACATTCTCAAAAGCTTTTTTTTTTTTTTTTTTTTTTTTTTTTTTTCTCCCCCTCTATTCTGCTGGTTCTAAAAACACCTAGATGGAAAGTACAAACTGCTGAGGTAGATGGAGAACAGACTAATGCTAAGCTTTCAGAAGTGGCAGTTTCAGTTTGGTTTCACTGATTTTCTTGAACTAAATGTGAGAAACTGAAGCAAATAATAAAAGCTCCTGTTCATAGACTATTTAAGCAGCTTAAAGAAAGGCACTTGTGAAGAGCATGCTAGCGTCCTCCCTAATAGAGGTGAAGAGCTGGTAACACTAATCAGGCCCTCAAGGTCCACTGTTTATAACTCATCTCTTTTATTTTGCTCCTCCTCTTCATACTCTTTGGCTATGGCAAATTCATGACATTACTTTGAATCCAGGCTTTGTCATTTGAAAGCCAATTTTCATCCTATTTAAGGGTTTAAAGGTATGTTGTTCAAACATGCAGATTACACTAATGACTGTGTTTTGCCAGTTTCTGTATCCAGAAAAATCAATGAATATTACTAACAATATTCATTAATTTATTTTGATGTAATTTGAAATGCCTGCTTCAGGTTCTAGGCATCTTTATAGCAATTAAAATGTGCAATCATCAACATGGAAATTCCCACAGAACACAGACACGATCAAAGCTGCCCAGATAAAGCAAAGCTAACTATTTCTGCATAGAGACTCTCTCAATTTGAATATTAAGACATCCACTGTGACATTACATCCCAAGAGATGCAATGCAAGTTCTTCTAGGAAATTAAGAAAACATTCTTGAATCTCTAGCAGATTCACAAAGATTTGAATGGGATTCCACGTGTGTGTTAAAAATGATTTTTATGTGTGTCCTGTGGTATAATATAAACATGATGAGATGCATTCTGATCCAGGAGAACTGAAAACAGTAGTCAAAATATGCACCAACAAATCTCCTTAATTTTGAAACAGGTGCTCTTATTTTATGTTGGGTGTTTTCTCCCCCCTCCTCCCCCCCCCCCCCCCCCCTTTTGTTTGTTTGTTTGTTTGTTTGCTTGTATGTTTAAAACATTTCTAGTGATTATGTTACAGGGGGATGTCGAATTAGAGAATGATGTCCCAAGCTTTTAGAACTTTTTATATTAAAACAATACTTGAAAACTCTGCCTGGGAGCTAAGACATGTCCAGTGGAGACCGCACACCCTGGGAGCAGTGCTGAGCTCATTCTCCCTTAACTTCTATTTCTACTTCTATTTCTCAGGGAACTTTTAATACAATTATATTTGTACTTTGCTGAATAGTAATGAATGTACATTGCTGAATTTGTAATTTGCTGAATTTAAGCTTAAGATATACAAATCATTACAGAAAATGAACTATACCCTTGTGATGCACCTTCCCAAAATAAAATTAACTGTTAGATTTTTCACAAGCTGCTGTGTTGAGTGGCTCTCTGTGAGTAAGGGGAGGATGTTGAACAGGTTGCTCTTTTAAGCATAAATGGCTTAATTCAATTGCTCACCTACTATCATAGAAGTGTCATGGGTCTTCAGGATTTTTATGTGGACTGACATGGGAGAAAACTAAAGTATCTCAAAGCCTTCCCTGGTGGCGGGCAGGACTTAGGCTCATGTCTCAGTTTAACTCCAGTGCTGTTAAGCAATCTGGTGTGCAGGAAACTGAATCAAGTCCACATCAGTTGAGAGTTTATCTTGACAGAATTTACAATAGGAACTTAAGTGTAACTTGAACTTTTCTCTGACCTGAGAACCAAAATGCTTATGTTGAGCTAATATCCATTTTATTATGTGCTCTCTAGCCCCAGAAAAGGGTGGAAACATGCAAACTCCCTGCTGGGAATGGTTAACACCCAGGTTATGTTTGGGAGAGTGCTCGCTGCCTTGGGCCAAAACTTTGCCAGGGAACTGCCTCACACTTCATTGGTACATGTAGTTCACTTCCAGTGTTTAACCTTAACCCTCCCTTTCCAAAATTCACTTAGAGAGATGCTGAGTGTGTGCTCAGGCTGCTGACAGGGTGCTGTGAGGGCTGATGGCCCTTGTGGTCCACGGGGATTTCCCAAGTAGTCCAGGCAGAGGGAATGGCATCCAGGGCCCTTCCCAGCACCCCATCCAGGATTAGGGTGGCCAGAGGCACATCCCCAGATGCAGGCACCAGGCACCTCCCTGGTACCAGGCCTGGGCCAGGCCAGGACATGGGCTTAAGGGTGGACCTGGCTCAGCAGGGACTGCAGTTGGTCAGGACAGGGCCATGGGGAGCTGGAGCTGGGCCCTGCTGTGGCCTTGCTGGGGCAGGTACAGATGGCCCTAGGGGCTAACATGGAGTCCTGAAAATTGGAAGGGCGGGGGAGTCCTGGGGGAGACAAGCAGCAGCAGCAAGGCCTGTGGGGGTGCTGTCAGGGCCCTGACAGCAACCTCCTCAGCGTCAGTATCATTATGGACTTAGAGAGACTCTAATAGAGACTCATACAGAGGCTACTGACTACAGAGAGAACAGTATCAGCTTTAAGCAGTGGGAGATTGAAGAGTAGCTCCTAACGAGGAGGAGTAATGCCTTTACTTAAGGCAAATGGTAGTATTTAATGTGTTTAATGTAATAAGTCTGTTAGAGAGCATCTATAAGGAAATTAGACAAGCAGTTAAATAGTAGAGAGTGGTTGAGCATTCAGCTATTCTGAATTCATGGAGGAGGTCTGAGCTCAGAATAAGGCAGTCCTGGAAGTGAGGACTGGTGGCTACCCGCAAAGCCCTTTAAATGTTCCCACTTTTGCACACAGCCCTGCCTCTCTACAGTCAGCATTAGTTTGGCCATCAGTTTCCAAAGTCAAAAGCATTTTAAATACTGATATTAAAATGAATGTTCCATCACACCAGAAACCCATTTACTTTCAGGGCTAACACTGATAAATTTACTGTGAAGAGTACACAAAGTAATGTGCAGTACAGTATGTTGCCTGGTTTCCGAGGGCCTGGCTAATGGGGAAACATGCCCTGTGTTGCTTTTTATTTCCAACACCCAGATGCACAGAGGCAGAAATGTAAAATTAAAAATAACCTTTCAGCTGATTCTTTGCATAATTGCTATCTTGTTTTGTTAATACTGTGGCTGAATTATAACTTGCTGAAGCCCTTGAGATTTGCATGCTGGTTTATCAGCCTGAATTTGCATTGACATGCTTTTCAGTCAAGTGAGTAACTAAATCCTATGGCCTTGAGTGAGCCTGGCAGTATTTGCCTAGAAAATCAGAGGAAGATTAGGGAGAATGACTATATACTGTCTCCATAAATAGATTCAATACTGCAAATGTGTACATCTTAAAATACTGCTGAATTTCTTTGGACTATAGCTGACATACCAGCAATGATTTGACAAAGCACTACAATAAAAATAGGTGAAAGACAGAAAAAACCTCTGCTGCAATGCCAGGCAGCCTTTCATTTGGGATGCTGCAAATAGCCAAGTCTCACTGGACTAGTACTCATGCATGAACATGAACAGACTACAGCAGCCATTTCACCTGAAAGGTTGCTTATCATTTTCTGTTCACAGCCCAGTGAAATTAGAACTTTGCATTATTATGGAGCAGATCTGTATAAAGACTAAACTTCTCAGTTTCCCCAGAGTGTGTTTTATATACTTTTTTTTTTTTCTTGAAAAAAAAAAATACAAAACACACACACAAAAAACCAATAGTTCATTTTGTAAAGGCCTCATCCTAGCTGGCAAAGGGGTTGATAATACCAGACTATAGTGTTAGGTTTTTCTTCTGTTTATTATGAAAGATTGGAAAAAAAAAAAAAAAAAAAAAAAAAAAAAAAAAAAAAAAAAAAAA
>CM021769.1:19457600-19473766 GCA_011076525.1 Nettapus auritus
AAAAAAAAAAAAAAAAAAAAAAAAAAAAAAAAACATTTTGAGTTAACACATTTTTATGTATTTCATTCTTAATAATCTTCTGAATGATGCTTATTATCACCAAAGAGAAATAGACCCATTCCAGATGGTTTTAGCCAGTATTAAATGCTTTGCAAGAACCTTCAAGAAGCATCATAGAGGAGAACTATTGAATTAGTTCCCCTTCAGGTAACCATCTTGAGACAATTTTTATTTATTTTTTACTCATGCTCTAAGCTATCATGATGTACTGTATACCTAATTTTGCTTAATGTTACTAAAGATATTTTGAAGTCCGAGCATCAGTTAAGTAAGTTATATCCATAAATCTAAAACTCCATTGTGAACAGCAGTATTGTCCTTGGAGCCCTTGAGTGCTTTTACAAGAATATTTCTGCTTGAGTCTAACTTCTGATTAAACCAACTCTTCATGTTCCTCAAGTTTCTGAGTGCTTCTCTTATTTGACAGCGGAGAGTAGGAGCAGATGGGTTTCATTAGATGTCCCAAACCTTTATCTTTTAATCACCTGCCTCACACAATCTAAGGGGGGGAAAGGGCAGACATATGAGAAATCTCCTCCTTTCTGCTTCTCTCCCTCTCCAGTTCTCTGCAAATCATCTACTAAGACCTCATTCATCACTGTGAAAGCTGTGTATGGATAGCTGTGTAATACCCCAAGGTCTTGTCTGCTGTGGTGGTATAGTGCCTAACCTCTCCTCTGTTAAAGAAAAGGCTACATGTACTTTTGTCAACCTGTCAGCAAGCACTTCTCTCTCAATACTGTTTGCTCAAACCTCACCCCCCCCCCCCATCTCACAATGTCAGCTTTCTGAAAATGTTTCATTTTGAAGAAAGCCCTACATGTAGTTCTCATAAGCATGTATTTCTTATTCCATTTGTCAGTGCACAGACACATATGGAATATATATTGTGTGCACGTGCCTATTTATGTGTATATATATACATGTATCTCACAAAATGTGAAAAAAAGGTGATCTTCAGTGTTCTTTGGGTTTAAAAAATATCAGTGTTGCCCACTAAATTTAAATTTTGACCATTGTTTTAAGGGAGTCTTCAGTTAAACCACAACCTCCCTGCTCTGTTTTTGTTTCAATGAAACATGGTCCACAGAATCCTTCAGAAATAAGAAATAATATTCTCATTGGGCTGCTGAAGAGTAGCAGTTT
Organism: Nettapus auritus; assembly: GCA_011076525.1. NCBI lineage: Eukaryota > Metazoa > Chordata > Aves > Anseriformes > Anatidae > Nettapus > Nettapus auritus. Next base: position 19,458,807 of record CM021769.1, read on the forward strand.
AATTCTTTCCAGAAGAGTCTTCCCATATTCCACTAGTGTTTCCTGATGAATGCTAATTTAGGATTCTCATACTAACTCATATTTAACATTAATCACGGTTTTCCACCCCCAAAAAACACCAAGACTGATGGCTGATTAAAATAGATGTCTGAAAGTTTCTTTGATTTAAGGAAAAATATAGTACAGCTCCCTTACTTTTTAGCCAGTTTTTATCCAGCTAAGTTTCTTTTTGAGCTTTTTTTTTTTTTTTTTATTTGTTTCTTTCTTGTTTTAAATCGTATGTCCATGCCAGGAATACTACTATCAGACTGTGAAAGAATCAAATCTTTCAAGATTTCAGTATTTCCATAGTTAATTAAATTAAATAAGTAACAATTCCTGCATATATACAACATGATCAATTTCATAAGATCGAACAATTATTTGAATGTAAACAATATTTAAGAACAAATAATTAATATAAATAATTAATATAAATAGTGCTTAAGCACTGCTTAGATGACTAATTGCATTGTCTGTAAGGATTGTATTCAACTTCCACTGAAGTTACATAAAGTTCTTTCTTTCAAGATATTTTTAAATTAAGAAATTAACAAAAAATATACATATTAAGGAAAATCCAAAATGTAATCTCAAAATCTTCTTCATTTGATGGAAATATGTTTATTGATAATGAATCCAACTTTCTGTCTGCATTGTACTGACTCATTCCATAACTATTCAGGGTCACTTGTGGAGAAGAAGATTTAAATTCCTAATGTGAATTTAAATCCTTTTTTAAAAAAAAATTGTTTGTGAATGCACAAAAAAAAAAAAAAAAAAAAAAAAAAAAAAAGTTTATTATAAAAAGGATATATGCAATAACTGATTCATACCAAGAGAAAGGATACTTGCCTTCAAGATACAGAGTTTATTCCTTATTATTTTTAATAAGGAATTAATAAAAAATTATTATTAATTAATAAAAAATTATTTTTTTATTTTATTATTATTATTATTTTTTGGTGATATAGCTGTGTGAGCAGTTCAGCTTCATTATCTATTTTTGTGGACATGTTCAAAGATGACATATTTATACCCCATAGGCACTCCTGGTGATATATATTAATAGCAGGGATTAAAAGTGGTGGTTTGGTTTGGTTTGATTTGGTTTGGTTTGGTTTTGCCAAGTTTGGCTAACTAAACTTGGCAAAGAATTCATAGCTACTGCTGCTCTGTTACCTTGACTGCCAGGTAAAAGACAAAGGAACAGTGAGACCAAAGTAGAAAATGAAGATAAGAAAAGAGAAGGCAATTCAGCACTACTATAAAATTTAATTGACTGGAATGTTTTTTTTAAATATTGTAATTAGATTTCTTAGCCACTGAAAAGGATGGAGTTTGATTTTAGCTAGGTGAATCAATAACATTTCAGATTAACTATCTCTGATAGGCATTTAATTTCTAATTAATAAGAAAGTTATTTCATGTTAAAAAAAAAAAATACTAGCAGAGTATTTAAAAAAGAGGGATAACAGTTATGTGTGTGCTGACAGATTTCCCACAAAGCAATATTTCATAAAATTTTTTAGGCTGTTAGCTTAGCATCACCACTTAACTGAAGGAATTTAATGCTTTATGTTTATTAAGGTGAGTACTACAAATAAAAGCCAGTGAATAGCCAGAATTCCTAATAACATGTTTATTGGTACACAGTGGCATACATAGTAAACAAGGAATATTTCTCATTAATTTCAATATACTGAACTGTAGCCTGCTTTTTAAACTGTTTGCAATAAATTACACTTCTTTATGTTTTCTGTACCACTTTAAAATGCCTTTACTTCATAGTGTCTCTAATGGAATTCCTTCTGACATTTCAAACAGCAAAATATCTTCAAAGCATTTTGGTAAAAATCTCCATTTCTCTTCCTTCCCCTCATACAAAATTTTTGACAGAAGTGCTTTAAAATCATTTATTTTAAACTCAAACTATTTCTCTACCACCCCTGCCACCTGCAGTACCCCTGTTTTACTGCCTTTGACAAAGCTGGAACAAAAGCTTAGGAAAGTTATCAGAAACAAAGAACTACCTGGTCATAGCTGAATGATCTGAATGTGTGAACTGTATGTCTACAATTCAGCTTATTTCCTGTCCTTGTTGTCTAATTAATTCATTTTAAAAGGTGTTATTCATTGACCATAAGAACCAAGTGTATCTGGTGAAAAGTTAGAAAGGCAGAACTCTAGTCTAATCTACTGTGACCCTCTCAGGTGTTTCCATATGGTACTCTAGTAACCCATCTAGAACCTTCAAGGCTAAAGTCTCCAACGTGAACATGCAAACTAACAAAATATTCTGAGGCAAAGCAGAGTTACTGGATATACTTCTTTCATTACACTCCCTTAGAGAGTATTGAACTTTGAAATTCATTTAAAACTCTTTTATGCTTCTATTGAAAACAACCCCTGTGTGCTCTTGGTTCTATACTCATAGCATTTGAATCTCTGTAATGATTTTGCTTTTATAGGAATCAGATTTTCAAGATAGCATGTAAGATGAATACTTTGATATAAGCCATGGATTTGCTACTGAGTGTCCTGTGCTTTCTGTGCAAAAATTGGATGGTCAAAAATGGCTGGGATAAAATTAGAACTGCAAAGCTGAACTGGTGACCAAATGTAAAGCAAACTTTTTCCATATCTCAGGTTTCAAACACTTGAGCAGTGTTTTGAAGGGAGAAGGGGGAAAATAGTCTTTGTTGGTGGACTGAGAAAGAGATTTAAAAAGACTTACCTCTTTTTTTTTTTTTTTAGCTTTTTTTTTAGCTTTTTTTTTTCTTTTTCGTGTTACTTAAGGGTTTGTGCTTATTTTGGTATCTCCAGAACAAAATGGAAGGAAAAGAACACCTTATGCCAAAATTTACCTTTATACAATATACATCTTGAATAGAATGATACACCTTGAATAGATACATCTTCATAGAATGCCTAAGAAATGTGATCTAAAGTTACACAATCATAAAGTCATTAAAATGCTGTGTAGGAAAAGAATAGCGCTTGTTATTTCAGGTTCTCATGGTTAATACCAATAAGAAAGAAGGTGAGTTAAATGATCATCAAACAGGGGAAGTACATACATATATGCCAGGTACTGTTTTTGGTTTTGTGTTCTGCTTTCTGACAAGTGGAGGTAAAACAGCATCCTCCAATTAGGAATAGCTGAAGACAGCAGGCAGCGAGACAAAAGTACTGCAGTGGACCTGCACCTTTCAAAACAACTTAAGCAGACAGACAGCCCTACATTTATGTTTTTTGTTGTTGTTGTTGTTTTGGTAAGACACAAGACCAGCACTTAATCAAAATTTTCTTCTTGGTAATGTATGAAGTAGCTAAAGCATACCCAGTCTCTGGAGCACCTGCTAGAAGAACAAAGTTTCCCACCCTGAATCTCATCTGCGTGTTTCTCATGGATCTTTCATCCAGCAAGCTGGCTTACTAAGAATTGCTGCACTCTGGATTTGATCTTTAGTCACAGATACCAGCTTTTGCTAATAAGCATCTGCAGGGTTATATGCAGGACTTTCACTGTTTCCGTACAGCTCTAATCCCTGACAAATAGTTTTTGTACTTTGCAGCTAATCTGACTTTTGTTTTTTTCTAAAGAAGTAAGAAGTAAAGAGTATTTTAAGTATGAATGAAAACAACTGCCTGTTTCATATCCTCTCCAATTCAAAGCAAGACCAACCATGTTGAAAATGACAGTACATATGCTATGAGCATTTCAATTTTCAACAGCCTGTGTTTAATTCCACATAATTGATACCTGCCTAAGATAGAAGCTTGCAAGTACTCTTTATGAGACACGGAAATAGATAAAGAGTTAGTGTAAGAAACAGAAAACAGACAATGCTGGTAAGTGAAACCATGTCCACTCTGAGGGAAGCATTAAGTGTGTCCCACATGGATTAAGACTCAGATCTCTACTGCCTTTTATCCGTATAACTGATCTGGACAGTAGGATTAAGTTTAAGTGGTTACATTTGCTGATGCTGATTGGAGAGCAGCAAACACAAAGATAGCTGCCAAAGATACTCAGAAGGTAGAAATGTGCTTTAGCTCTGGGCTACAGATTGACATACTGTATTTACTTGTTCCAAATAGGCTGATTCAGAATTCACTCTGGTTTTACTCTGATACAATGCCATTGATTCACTAGAATTTCTTCTAACTTACCCTCATCATTTTCTAATACCAACAGCAAAGGTTTGTATGTTTATCATGAATTTACCTTTTTTCTGGAAGGAACAAAGGAAGAAAGAAAAACATCTTCAAATCAAAAAATAAACAATAATACACCTCACTGAAGGTAAGGAATATATTAGTTGACAGTAAAAATCTGCTACCCTCAGAAACTGTAATATGCAAAACTGGCTGTGCTGCCACACTTATTTCCCGCTTTCCCCCATATCTATCCATTCACAGGACCAGTAAGTCTCAGAATAATAGTTTAAGATAGCATCAAGTGCCCCCTTGATAAGTCATAACAGTTATTATGAGCTCTGACACCAGTGGCATCTTATACTTAGGTATGAAGATCCAGAAGAAAAAATAATAATTTTACATCTGCCTCTTTTGGAGGCCCATGACACTGAATTCTTCTGTGCTGGAAGAAAGATTTCCAAATATTTTATGCCACTGGAGTTCCAGAAACAAAATAGTTTGCATCAGGACCTTTTATTACATGAAAACAGATTCATTTCTGGAGAAAATCCAGCTGAATTATAAAAAGTTTAGAGAGTGGCAGTTAGTCCAATATTTAATTCAGCTCAAAGCAGGTACAGTACCCACTGGAATTAGTGTTACAATAGTGAAAATTTCTGAACAGCTAAATTTAAGCTTTCTGTGTCATCAAACAGAAAAGTTTTGAAGAGCTGTGGACTAGAAGTAGTATTTCAGTGTTTAAATAATATTTCTATGATAAAACATATCATTATATGAATGAATATTACATTCCGTCAGTCTTCCAGAAACTTGCTAAGAACAACATTTATAATTAATCTAGGATGGCATTCCCTGGATTTTCCTAAAAAATTACAGCTATAAATGACAAAAGATCAAATAAACCTTCCTTAAAAAAAAAAAAAAAAAAAAAAAAAAAAAAAAAAAAAAAAAAATGCAACTCTCCCTTTCTTGAAGTATTTTTACATGGTAATTGCTCTATGATTTCTGAAAAAGGCTTAAGCAATCTTTGAATGAACTAACTCAGGTATTATGATAGAGTTTAGCTGCATTAATATGGAGATCTCTCTAGAATAATATGATCAAGTGTAAGTAGATGTGTAAAAAAGAGTATGTCTGTATGATGGTATGCTATGCCATGTTGATACACAACTCAAACATTGGCAATTGGAGTAGAACACAATCCAGGACATTTTTCTGAAACACATGATATGGTCCCAGCAAAAGTTATGGGGTTAGCACCATTACTACAGGAAAAGGTTCTGTAGCATATTCCATGAACTGTAATCATAACACAAATCTCATGTTAGCTTGTGTGACTGGATGAATCATCATAAGCAATATCTTGAGTTGATCTATCTGTTTTGCTTCTGTTCTCTGAATGAAAAAAGATAGGTACATTTCCGTCAGAGATATCAAACAATTCACAAATCCTAAATTTACTTATCTCCAGAAAAGATTTATACACTTTTATAAATTAGGAGAACTGAAGCAACATAAAATCTCTTTTACAGTTAACCACACACACGCACACACACAAAACAACCTACACAAACCAAATCAGAAAATACACAAGGGAAATCTCAACTTGTGTACCTGTGCATTGTGAAAAGCTAGATGGTTTAGGGATGTCATGTGTGGAATAAGAAGAGTATAATCTCATAAACATGCCAACATAATGAATTCTACAGGTTTGTAGTTAAGTTTTGAAGGAAATTCCTGAAATATCTGTCTCTTGTTGTTGTTTTGTTTTGTTTTTAGCTACAGCTGGTCATCACTAGCAGGAATTTCATTGCAAATCTATAATAAACATTCCAACCAAAAATTTACATCAGGGTGAAATTTTACAGTCTCAGCTTATCTTCATAATATGTGCAGTTGTATATAGTGATATTGTTTCATACTCAAACATTTCCAAAAGCTTCATGTTCTGTCTTCTAAACCCTGCAGTTTACTTACGTGACTTTTCTGGGAAAATGTAGGATAAAGATAGATCACAGAAATAGTCTACAAGGTTTTGATGTATGACAGGCATGACTTTCCTCATAACCCTGCCTAAGGCCTTAAGGACTGCAAAAATCCCTACTGGTATGATGGTGTGGATTGCTTGTTTTTTTTTTTTTTTCTTTTCTAACACATGACTATGTAAGAGAAAAACAACCCCAAATAAGATCAATAGATCACATTCTAGGAAATGAAACTATCTGGAAAATGAGCCTGTAAATGAGACAATTGAATATATGCAATGGATAGAAACAAATCAAATGAACTGGGTCTGAATGCTATTCTGTTAAAATTTCCTTGTAATTAAAACATAAAGTCACTGCTACGGGTGAAGATGAAGAAGTCAACAGCCAAGAAGCAGAAGGTTAGATGGATGGAATAAGGACAGAAGGATGGATGGAAGAAGGTAAGTTGGATGGGGAATTTAGACTTCAGTTCATTGTATTAAGGAGATATTTTTGACTAATGGAGGACGTTTTGGAAGGAGACGCTGCATTTCAGAAATCAATTTAAAATCAGACAACTTTTTAAAATTGTTCTGCCCTTAAAAACATTGAAATATTAAGAATAAAATAATTATTTTAATTATTTTTTAAGTGATTATTTCTATTGAGAGGAAAAAAAAAAATCTTCTTTTCTAAGATTGCTAAGTATCTTTCTTGGGAAAATAATTAACTCCTTTAAGGATTAATGCTTTTATTGGCTATCTGATTCACAGACATCAAAAAAGCAAGACAAAGAGGTCATTTCTGTATTACTCCGAATGAAATAAATTTATATATGAAATAAAGTTATATATGTGTGTCTTAAGTATATGACAGACAGGAAGATATTGGATAACCAAATAAAAGATTTTTGTATGGCCACAGTGGGTAGAAAAGCAGTAAACTCAAATATATGTGTAGCATACAAATATGTCAAGGAGAGATAGTTTACCACATTCTTATAGCCAATTTACAGCAATCCTAACAGTGAAAGTGAATAGTAAGCAGATGAGGGCGCTCCCCCTGCCAACTGCAGTGAGCACAGTGTAGAAAAGGGGTGTTATGCCACATGTCTTCCAAATTCTGTCACTCATTTGAAATGTAGCCTGATGCAGACAATGAATCATTTCCTTCAGTGTTTCTTTAGAAGGTTTCTTTGTTTTGTTTTTCCCCAATTGCTTCTTTGTTTACAGTAGCAATGGAAAACAACTCTGAGTTTTGTTTGTGCATTTCTTTTCCTAACTACAAGAATAGTGAATTCTTTCTGTTACTTTTTTTTTCCTCAGCAGTGGAAGAAAAAAAAAAAAAAAAAAAAAAAAAAAAAAGAATATATGTCTACCCAGACAATTAGAACAGTATGGTCTTAGAAAAGTAATGGAAAGCAATATAAAACATTGTTCCTGGCCATGAATAATGCTATTTACCAGGACCCCTTTGGAATTTCCACTGCATTTTTGCTCTTGAAAATTCTTATTTATTTTCGCATTTGGTTATGAAAACTGTCACTCATTAATGCTACTTTTGCAATTGTGGCCTTTGGGACCACTATACTGCATTAGAACAGGACAATATGTCTCAGAAAATAAAAATATCCTACTACTTATACCAGGAGAACATAAAAGAGTAGAATGAACATGAAGAGCAGTTACATCAGAAGATTTTGGCTATCTCCCTCCGAAGAGAGGAGAAAAAAGGGGTTTATTTTAGGGCTAACTCTAAGAACTCCTATCATACCTTTTAAGTAGAAATCCTTTCAGAGACCCATCTCGAAGTAGAAATCCTTTTAGAACCTACCTCAAAACTCCCAATTTAAACTTTCACTGTTACTGTCTGAAATAGAGCCAGTAAAGGCTGCAGAATTTTACCCATGGAAATCTAAAAACAATATTTTAGAAGAAAATATTTATTAAAATACTAAGAGATTGTATGCTATTAGGTATAATGGAACAACCGCAGTGTAGAGTTCTTTAAATGAACACTAATTTTCATCAAAACACTATGGTCCTGAGTGAATTCTGCTTTCAGGGAAAAATAACCTTTATTCTTCCTAAAATCTTTACTTAAGTTAAAGTTGTCCAGCTTCCACTTTGCTCTTCTTCTGCTCCTTTTCTGTGAAAGATTCTTTAAGATTTTTAATTCTGTGTCCTTTTCCTTGAAAGCTTCCAATACTCAAATATAACAAAGACTTTGCATAATATTTTGTAGATATTTAGTACTATAAAATTAGAAATTAGTTAGGCTTGAGAGATGATGAAAAGAGAGAAGGGAAAGGAGAAATAACTGAGACATCGATGTCCTTTGAGAAAGTGCTCTTAACATTGCAATCTTATGCTATCACACTTAGTGTTTTTCTGTTCTCAGTATAGTGTTTTTTCAGTCTCCCTTGATCAATGTAGAATAATACTTTGAGCAAAATAATGCAAGACATCTTGAAACATAACTCTAATAAAATGACTTGATACAAACAATCTTAAAGTTGGATAATAATGATAAATGCTTTGGAGACTGTAAAAACATTCAAATTACTGGACATATAGATACAACTAACATAATAGAGTTTCAAAACTAAATCTCACTTATGTATTTGTTCTTCATAAAAATTACAATAATAGCTGTTTTCAAATGTAACTGATTATTTTGCTCGTATATTACTCCAATATGATTTTCTGTTATTTAATATTTTTCCTTCTGTTGGCTTAAATTACCCATGGCAAATGCTTCAAAGCAGACTCAAACAAGACTTCTGTGTTTGAAGGCTGGCAGGAAATATATACACACATACATACATATATGACTCTGGAGGCTCAAATGTCTTCTTGTCATCTCCCAGGCTATCTAGTATCTAGTACACTCCATTCTCAAAAAGAAGGTTTGCATTTTCATAATGGCAGAAGTTATTTGGCTATTCTGTTGGATTCTGTTGCAATCTCTTCTTGCCATGTTGCAAGTACTAGTCAAAAAAGGTTCATGCATTGTATTTGGATGCAGATATGTTTTCTGGAGACAGAAACATGTTCAACAATTCACTTTAGCACAAATACACAACTATATTTCTTTGACCCACAGATGGTGAAGATAAGCTTCTGGTTTTTATCTAAACGGCTCATTTGTACTGATTGGGCCTGCCTATATAGCACAGTTAGGTGTCCATGACTCACTTCTGAAATCCTTTCTGAAACAAAAATACTTGGGGATAGGAACTAGGTCTTGCGGTTTTACTTTAACATATTTTACAGGGAGTCTTGAGTCTAATGTGCTCAAGAGCCTTGACTGATTTCAAAAGATCTCAATTTCCATTTATTTTTAAAACTAGTAGTTATAGTTTCAAAAGCATGCAGTGCTCAACAGCTACTATAAGGGGGATGCCATGTGAGACCACAGACTATGTACAGTTCTTTTGAAAATATGTTTATAAGTGAGATGAATTTTTAACATAGCCAAACTTTATATGCTTTGGTTGTCTGCCATGTGTGAGTACAAGGAAACATACATTGCTTATCTCTGTTACAAAAGTTTTGTTTAGAAATATCTGACAAGTGTTCTTGGACCTGATGATTAGATGATAATATAAATACCAAGTATTATTATTTTGCTGGCCAAGAAGAAACTGACACAAGCATGCAGAATCCATTAGATGAGTATGAATTTCCCTTACACTTCATTTAAAAGTCAAGCATATTTAGACATATAGAACAACATCATAGACCATATCACATAAGTGGAGAATAGAGAATCTATTTTTAAAGCAAAATTCATAACCAGAACATTTTCATCTTCCAAAGCAAGCTTACACAACTCCTTTTTTAGAGCCACTACTTATTTTGACTTGTTGGAAGTCTTTAGAAAGTCTTGTATTTAATTTATAGGAGGCACCATACTGTCAGATACAGCTTTGCTTTTCACTCAGTTTAACTTGAAATGAGATGTAAAGATAGTTTCAAATGAAAGAAATATAGGAAAGGAAGGAAAACATCAAGCATATATTTAAAATTTGCTAATATATAGTTTTCAATATTATGGTCAGATCAATAACAAAATGAATAAGAGAAATATCTAAATGAACTTTTTAAAACAGTTACAAAGGATTTAAACATTTATATGTGCTTTTGAAAACAGAAGTTCAGATCATATCTAAAAAACCAAGTGCTTGTATAAGAAAATGAAAGAAGAAATCCTTAGAAATTTTATCACTTACCCATTCTAGATTCACACATATTTCAAAACAGTATGAGCATTAGATTGTTCTTAGGTAGCACTGAAAGGAAAATACCAATGTTTTGTAAGCACTAAAATTAAAGAATGAAGGAGTTCTAGATAAAAAGCCATAAATCAAACCAGGTATATACGTGAATGTATGGCTAGTACATGAACAGTACATTAGATATGGATATTTGGTTGTTGTGTGAAAAAAAAAATGTATGTTTTAATTTTAATAAGGCAATGGACATTTAGAACTGGGGCAAGTATATAAATTTGACCAACAGATTTATAGCTTCTTGCATGCCGCGTAGCTCCTCTATGCTACTGTAGGGGTTTGGAAAGAGAAAATTCCCAGGAGAAGAAACTGAGTAAGTTGTCCAAAGTGAATAAAAATGGGGCAGAGAGGGGATGAGGTATTGAAGTTGAAAGGCAATGAGCCATGTGAAAAACAGGAATTCAGAACCCCGGCTTGTTTCCAAGTATGAAAAAGCTGTCTGTGGACACAGCTGCTGGTAGCTCAGAGAATCATGACTCTACTAGCTAACCTTATTCAAGCCTGTCCTGGTTTCAGTTAGGACAGTTTTCCTCCTAGTAGCTGGTAGAGTGCTGTGTTTTGGATAAGGATGAGAAGAATGCTGATAACATGCCGATGTTTTGGTTATTGCAGAGCAGTGCTTGTACCAAGCCAAGGACTTTTCAGCTCCTCGCTCTGTCCTGCCAGTGGGCAGGCTGGGGGTGCAGCAAGAGCTGGGAGGGGACAGACCCAGGACAGCTGACCCAAACTGGCCAAAGGAATATTCCATACCATCTGACGTCATGCTAAACAATATATAGGGGTGGCTAGCCAGGATGGGGGGGGTGGCTGCTCGGGATAGACTGGGCATCGGTCAGCGGGTGGTGAGCACTTGCATTGTGCATCACTTGTTTCATACACATTATTATTATTATTATTATTGTTTCCTATCTTAATAAACTGTCTCTATCTCAACTCTCGTTTCACTTTCCCGTTTCTCTCCCCCATCCCAGAGAGGGAGGGGGGAGGGTGAGTGAACAGCTGTGTGGTGTGCCGGCTGGGTTAAACCACAACAAAGCCTCAACCTAACTCTTATTCTAATAGCACATAGTACAGCAAGGTACTGAAGATCAAGTGTCTGCTGCTTTAAGACCTTTGGTTTCAAACATTTGATCTATCAATATGTATGAAGGTGTCAATAGGTATGGTGGTCATGTAATATCTAATGTATGGACACAATGGAACTAGAAGTTAGTCAAGCAGGATCACCTCCTACATGGAAAAGACTTTTTGAGTCCAGTCATCCACTGTCTGGATATCTATGGCAGCATTAGAGCACTAAAAGCAGATAAATAATTGTTGTCTTTGAGGCAATATGTTTTTTGCTCTTCTAGCCATGAACACATGAATTTCCTTGCAACACAGTATTTGATGTAACTTGAGACTGGGTAAGTTTGGAAGTGAAATTTTTTCTTTTCATATCCAGAATACTGTTCTGATGACATTTTCTGCCTATTCTTACAGTAAGATTTCCAGGTAAAATAGAATGAAAAGCCAAACTTCAGGAAGCTTTTCAAAACTTCACCATGTTTTGTTCATCCCTAGATCTTGCTTAGGGTCAGTTTGGTCCAGGAGAATCCTGACAGCCTAACTTGTAATTGTTCAAGGTATCCTGATGAAAGGTCAGTGATATATATTCTGTTCTTGGTTTCACAAATCTAATCAGAATGTATAGAGTATAACTTTAGATTTTAGCCTGCTAAGAGATTGCTCTATACTGAGGACAGTATGCACTGACCAGGCTACACAGGATCCCGGTCCAAGACAGAAAACACAGTTCATTTCATCACAGTTGCATTAGATAAAGCATCAAGTAAGGGAAAAAATAAATAAATAAATAAATAAAGATCATTGAGATAAGAAAGGATCTTTCTTCAACCCACTAGACTAGTCTAGTGGAAGAATGAATAAGGGTTTAGCTTACATCCCCATTGTTTCTGTACAGAAACAAAACAATATGTGACGATATTTCAAAGGCATTATGCTCCTATTTCCATTTTGTGTGTGGGTGTGATTTGCAGCATAAACCCACAACATAAGAAAGGATTCATTGGACTCATCAGAGGAAAAACTGAGTAGTCTTTGTTTTACAGAAGGTCAAATCAAATGATCCATGTTTAATTTCCGATGTGATATTCATACATACGCATTGATATGCATATGTTTGTCAATCATGAAAAACATCTGTTACAAAATCTACTGAACTAAAACTTAACAAATTAACCTTAAATAAAATTAACCTTCCTAACTTCCCTATCAGTTATGCTTCTCCTTCCATTCTGAAAATTATCAAAGCCCTGCTGTATAATGTGACCTTTCAGCTTTGCATCCCACCACTGCTCATGGAGGTATGTAGAATAGTAAGTATAATAAGTATGTTGAAGTTCAGACAAAAAGGGTTAAAGACCACTTTCCACCAGCTGTTCAAAAGATAATATAAATGTTAAAGGAAAAAGACTTATGATCCTCTCAGTTAATTTGTAGTCTATTAAATATTATTTTTTAAAGTTTTATGCATTGGTTATAGGAAAGGGAAGGATGGGAAGGGAAGGGATATATCTGCGTTACTGAGAACAAGAATTTTTCTTTTCTTCATCTGCAGTTCATCACTAAGAAATAACTCAAAACTAATCTTTGAGGACAGGCTTAAAAACAAGCACATTACTTTTTAATTATTATGACTACATTGTATCATTTTTTAATTCCTTAGCTTGATGTGGTTGATTTTAACCACTTTAATGACTTAACCCTAACCATCAATATTTCACATAGAGAAATGGTAATTCAAGCAATTTTTCTAAAATTTTTCAGAGGAAAGAAAAAAAAAAAAAAAAAGATTTTCAAAATGTTGATGTGTTGATGATAGAAAAATAAATTGATCTCACTTAAGAAAGTGATTTTTCTTGTTAATATTTCTGAATAGATTTTTTTTCAGAGCTTGTTTTGTTTTCTTTTACTTCTGTTTGTTTGCTTGTTTTGTTTCTTCCACAAATACGTCAGACATCTGAGCTCTTAAGATTACATATATAGAAATTTAACATTTTCAAAATGACTAAATTTTATTTTCTAAATTCCTTAGTTACAATTGTGAATCACAGAATTTAACATGATTCAAAGGTTAACTGTAGTGTATTATACTGGAAATACAGAATATTGCCATGCAACGCTTACTACTGATATAGCAACTATTTCTCTTCAGGATCTCAAGCTACCAACCTTTAAAGCAATGCTGTTTTTATGCAGTAAGTAGTTCTTATGGGATGAATGAATATGCTTTTGTCTTGCACCACAATCTGCTGTAAATTGGGAGATAATTCTATCCACAGAAAAGGAGTATATTGGCTAAGAATTTCTAAATGTATCAGCCTGGAATTGTTAAAAAATGTAATGTTGTAAATAAAACACCTCCAGCAAGGATTCAGTGAACAGAGGGGCAAGAAAATGATATTATTACACATGTATGGCTGTGGTGGTTTTACTCGGGTGGGCAGCCAAGTTCCAGCACAACCGCTCTCTCACTCCCCCTCCTCAAAGAGGAGCGAGGAGTGAGAAAATACGATGAAAGGCGCTCAAGGGTTGAGATAAGGACTAGGAGATCGCGCAATAATTATCGTGACGGGCAAAACGGACTCAGCATAGAGAGAAAGTAAGATTTATTGCTTATTACTAACAAGCTAGAGAAGTGAGAAACAAAGGAAAGAAACCAAAAGCACCTTCCCCCCCCCCATCCACCCTCTTCCACCTCCTCCCCCCGAGCGGCACAGGGGAACGGGGGAATGGGGGTTATGGTCAGTCTACAGCACTTCTTCTCTGCTGCTCCTTCTCGGTCACTCTTGTCCCCTGTGCTGTGGGGTCCCACCCACGGGATGCAGTCCTTGCCAAACTGATCCAGCGTGGGCTGTCCACAGGCAGCAGCTCTTCAAGAACTGCTCCAGACATGGGTCCGTACCACGGGGTCCATCCCTCAGGAGCAAACTGCTCCAACCTGGGTCCCCCACGGGCAGCAGCTCCTGCCGGGTCACCTGCTCCTACATGGTGTCCTCTCCACGGGCTGCACGTCCGGCCCGGAATCTGCTCCAGCAGGGGTCTTCCACAGGCCGCAGTCTCCTTCGGGGCACAGGCTCCACCGTGGTCTCCTCCACAGGCTGCAGCGTGGAACCCTGCTCCACCGTGGTACTCCATGGGCTGCAGGGGGACATCCTGCTTCACCATGGTCCTCACCACAGGCCGCAGGGGACTTCTGCTCCAGCACCTGGAGCACCTCTCCCCCTCCTTCTTCACTGACCTTGGCACCTGCAAGGCTGTTTCTCACTCCTCTCACCCTCCCAGCTTCTGAGTGGCACAGCAGTTTTTTCCCTGTCTTAAATATGCTCTCACAGAGGCGCAAAACAACATCGCTTATTGGCTCAGCTCTGGTCAGCAGTGGGGCCCTTACCAAACATGGGGCAGCTTCTAGATCCTTCTCACCGAAGCCACCC
>CM021769.1:19473866-19522563 GCA_011076525.1 Nettapus auritus
TATTCTCCTCCCCCCATCCCCCCCCAAGCCCCCCCCCCCCCCCCCCCCCCCGCTACCAAAACCTTGCCACGTAAACCCACTACAATGGCATATGTGATTTGTCTGACATTTACTACAAATCAGGCTACTCTAGGGTCTTACCAGTTTGAGTATAGGCGTACGTGCTCATACAGGTTATTTGTTTTTAAGCAAAAGTGAAAGAAACACCCAACAGATGTTCCCAAGGAAAAGGGAAACCTGAAAATGAATTGCATGAGCTCAAAGCCAAGAGATTACTAAAAGCCAATATTGCTATTGAAGCAATAGTACACGAAGACTCTAAAAGTAATCTAGGAAGTCAGAACTAGCCAGGAGAGTAACAGCTAAATTCTCAGTGGTGGGTGCTACACAGGGGGTGTGCACAGAGATGTGTGTCAAAAAATTACGAGACTGAAAAGCTGTGTCTGCATTCTGACCGTATCAGATGGCTAAAGGAGCCTGGAGGTGTGGTGGTTGGAATATCTATCTGATGGCACTCTGCTGAAAGGCAAAGCGGGGCATTAGGTCAGACATGATCACGACTAAACTCACCAGCTAAGGAGACAGAAATCCTTCCCTGCCTGTCATCAGAGAAGTGCATCTGTTTCTCTAAATGATATACAAGACCTTATGTATGTAGAAGGAACCTCTGCCTTAGAAACTGAACATAGCACAAGGGAGCCAAGGAGAATGAGGTGTCCCTAAGGAAAAAGCTCAGCCATAGGGGCAGAGAGTCAGCACTTGTGATTGACAGGATCAGTTCCATCTGGAGAAAGAGTTCAGCTGAGTGTTTTTCAGTTGCTGCTCTAATGCTCTTTGTTTCTAAATCTTTTTTATGTTTATCTCCAGTCAGCACAAAGGATTTTCTTTTTATCAGATTTACATTCTAGCCAAGGTACAACTGACTGTAAGCAGAGTCAAAGAAACTAGATGAACAAACATGGGTGACTCCTGTCTCATTTAGAAGACATGTATGCTAAATTTCTAACACATTGTTCACATCAAAGAGGGCTCTCAATGGAAAAGTTTTGTTTGTTTGTTTGTTTGTTTTTGTATTTTATTTTTTAAGTTGCCTTTCTCATTTCTTTCTACATCAGATGAAATTAAGGTTATGAGCCCTCCACTCCTGTGACTTAGGATGGTCCTATCTATGCTCCCTCAAACCATTGATATAAGGTTGTTTTTTCTTGTGCATAGGAATGATGATTATGAATAGTGCTTCCTGTCTGGGGGAATGATTACACTCTAAGCATTCTAACCAGAATGAAGCTGTTCCTAGCTTTTCTGGGAATATCTACAGAGAAGATATTTATCAGCAATCCATGGTGATGATTCTCTTCCTCATTGCACCCAGCTTCTTCCTTCCCCCTGTAGAAGCACTTACACCCACAAGCACAGTGGCTCCATTTTTATTAGACAAAATGTAACTCTCTGGATTTTTATCAGAGTAGGAAGGCAGATTTTTGATCAAGATCTTGACTAGTATATTCAAAATTGCCAGGGAAAAGAGAAGCACATCATCAGTTAGCCACACCTTTTATTTTTATATTCTTTTCATATTTCTGTGCTATTAGCTGGACAGCCAGGCACACATTACTGGTGTGATCCAGTAATTATAAATTTAATTCATATGTTCTGAAATGGAAAATTTCAAGGACAAAAAGCCCATTATTTTAGCATTTTATTTTATAAATAAAATATTATTTATTTATTTATTTATATTATATATTATATAATTATTTTATTTATTTATATTTTTATTTATTTATATTTTATTTATTTATATTTTTATTTATTTATTTTATATTTTTTAAAATTGCTATAGGTGTATTTCATAATCTAGGGCGAGGTGGGTCTTAAAGTAACACAATATCTATTACTGGAAACTTGTTTGTATAACTTCACCATTGTATGGCTGGTATGAATGATTATGCACATGACAACTATCCTCAACAAGTAAGAAAGAATATAGAACCCCAGCTATAGGTATCTACATTAAATCTAGTGCAATAATGACAATTTAATTGCAGAAGTTCTTCAAAATGATTTATTTTTTCCTTTCCACATCTGTTAAAACATCTTAGAAAGGTTTCTTCAGTTTGCAAAAAATCAAGTTTTCCATGCATAAACAAACTACTCCTAAAACAGTTGTGTACTTTATATTTTACATAATTCAAATATTTAATGCTTTTTTTTTTTTTTTTTTTTTTTTTTTTTTTTTTTTTTTCTTTTCCGGTTGAGCCTAAACAGTATTCTAGCTTGACAGAATTTTTAGATACATATTCTAATGTAACATTACTTTTATTATTTAATCTACTGGAAAAAAAAATAAAAGCAGTTATCATTACTACACTGCATAACAGTTAGCTTTAACAGTTAACTTTTTAGATTACTGACTCTTGATTATTTAAAACCCCAATATTACCCTTGGAACAGTCATTTAGATGAATTTATTGGACTTGGTACATAGTCACTTCTCCCTTTTAATATTTAACTAGAGGTTATGTTCACCAAATCCACTTCAATCTAGTCTGCAGATACGCAAAGGCAAACCCAGAAACCATTCAGGTGGAATAAACTTCCCCTTCCAATTTGCTCCTGTTTTTATATAGGGAGATCACGTTAGGTAGAGTCCTAACAGGTGACTCAGATGCTTGCTCTAACCATGGTGATTCTCTGGTTCTTCCCCTACCTCCCCTGGTGAATTCCCAAGCTCCAAAAGACATGATGTTATATTAGAATCTTTGTAAAATGTTTTGAAAGCCCCAGGATATGCATGTGTCTGTCTTTATACTGTAACAGAAATTGCATTGTAATAAAGAAAACAATATTTTTTTTCAGATAACTACAAGCAACAATAGATTTGTAAACCCAACGTTGTACCTGTTTGTTTTTTTATTCTTTCTTTTATGTTCTCTTTTTCTTTTATTTACCCCATAAACAGAATGCTATGCATCCCATTATCCCTCATAATTACCTTGAGGATATTATACCTTGAAAGAATCTAAGAAAGCCTGTCTTGAGACCAGAAAAAAAAAAAAAAAAAAAAAAAAAAAAAAAAAAAAAAAAATCCTAGGCACTGGGTATATATATTTACTGTTATTGCACCTTTTTCTTGCAGCTAAACAGCTAGCAAACAATACTGACAACCATTATTAGATCATATCCAAGAAGTCAGACTCTTTTTCCAGGTGGACTCCAAGTGAGGGTAATATGTGATAAATAACACAAAATGTGAAAAACAGTCAAAAAGACAGAACAAGACTCAATTTTGGCAACATACTACCTAAGCAACAAAAACATTTAACACTCAGCTTGTGCTTTGCTGGACATGAATCTGGTAAACATCACACAGATCTGTCTGTGGACAGCAGAAATGCTTTGAGCATCAGCAGTGACTTAAAAACCTTCCAGAATATCTGTGTGCAGGAGAACACATAATTTTACTGACAAAGCTGCTTTACTTCTACACTGTTTAACTACTCCTGCACTGTTTAACTCTCATGTCCTAACAGAGCAACTTAAAGGATTCTGTCGATCTGTAGGGTTCCACAAACTTGATAATACTGTTATTTAGCATAACAAGGATATATCAGATTACAATGGTAATGAGAATTTCACACTTGCAGTGATAGAAAGTAAACAAACTCTATAACTCTAACTGGGTCAATTGAGTTGCCTACTTGGGCACTAGAAATTTCACAGAATCACAGAATTGTAGGGGTTGGAAGGGACCTTGACAGATCATCAGGTCCAACCACCCCACCAAAGCAGGTTCCTCAGAGCAGGCTGCCCAGGTAGGCATCCAGACAGGCCTTGAATATCTCCAGAGAGAGACTCCACAGCAGGCAGCCTGTTCCAGTGCTCCGTCACCCTCACTGTGAATGAGTTCTTTCACATGTCAGTGCGGAACTTCCTGTGCTCCATCTTGCAGCCATTGCCCCTTGTCCAGTCCCCACAAATGACTGAGAAAAGGTTGGCTACAACTTTCTGTCTCCCACCCCTCAGGTACTTATACACATTGATGATATCCCCTCTCAGTCTTCTCTTCTCCAGGCTGAACAGACCCAGGTCTCTCAGCCTTTCTTCATAGGGAAAATACTCCAGGCCCCGTATCATCTTTGTGGCCCTCCACTGGACTCTTTCCAGGAGATCCCTGTCTTTTTTTGTACCAGGGAGCCCAGAACTGGACACAGTACTCCGGGTGAGGCCTGACCAGGGCATAGTAGAGGGGGAGGATCACCTCCCTTGACCTCCTTTTAATGCACGGCAGGATCCCAATGGCCCTCTTGGTCACCAGGGCACACTGCTGGCTCATGGTCAACCTGGCATCCACCAGGACCCCCAGGTCCTTCTCCTCAGAGCTCCTCTCCAGCAGGTCGTCCCCCAGCCTGTACTGATACTTCTGTTTTTTTCCTTCCCAGGTGCAGGACTCTACACATCCTCTTACTAAACCTCATCTGGTTTCTTCCTGCCCATCTCTCCAGCCAGTCCAGGTCTTGCTGAATGGCTGCACAGCTTTCTGGTGTGTCAGCCACTCCTCCCAGCTTTGTGTCGTTGGCGTACTTGCTGAGGGCAGACACTATTCCCTCATCAAGGTCATTGAACAGGACCGGACCCAGCACGGATCCCTTGGGAGCACCGCTAGTCACAGGCCTCCAGCTGGACTCTGCTCCACCGATCACCACCCTCTGAGCTCGGCCAGTCAGCCAGTTCTCAACCTACCTTACTGTCCACTCTTCTATCCCACACATTCTCAGCTTTGCTAGCAGGATGTCATGGGAGACAGTATTGAAAGCCTTGATAAAGTCAAGGTAGATGATATCCACTGCTCTCCCCCCACCTACCCAGCTCGTGATGCTATCATAGAAGGCAATGAGGTTGGTTGAGCATGACTTCCCCTTGGTGAATCCATGCTGATTCCTCCTCATAACGTTCTTCTCTTCCAATTGCTTGGAGATGGCATCCAAAGCAAGCTGTTCCAACACCTTTCCAGGGACAGAAGTGAGACTGACTGGCCTGTAGTTTCCTGGATCCTCCTTCTTGCTCTTCTTGAAGACCTGAGTGACATTAGCTATCCTCCAGTCTTCAGGCACCTTTCCTGTTCTCCAGGACCTTTCAAAGATGGTAGAGAGTGGTTCGGTGATCACCTCTGCCAGCTTCCTTAGCACATGCGGATGCATCCCATTGGGACCCATGGATTTGTGTGTGTTGAGCCCACTCAGATGCTCCCAAACCACTCTCTCGTCAACCAGGGGGAAGCTCTCCATTTTCCTAGACCCTTTGTTCTCTTGCCAGGGGCGAGGTGTCCCGGGGGGGAGTCCTTGAAGCAAAGACTGAAGCAAATAAAGCATTCAGTATCTCCGCCTTCTCGGCGTCTCCCGTGACCAGGACACCCCCCTCATTCAGCAAGGGACCCACATTATCCCTAGTCTTCCTTTTGCTGTTTACATACTTGAAAAAACACTTCTTATCATCCTTTATCTCTTTTGCAAGCCTCATCTCTAGGTGGGCTTTAGCTTTCCTCGTCGCGCCCCTGCAGGCCCTGACAACACCTCCATACTCCTCCCAGAGGACAGGCCCTTTTGCCACATTTCATAGACCTTCATCTTCCTTTCATTTCAACTGAAAGACATTCTTGTCACTGTTGAAACCAAGAGGGTTTCATTGGCAGAGGCTAGTAGCACAGATATGTATTGCAAGAGACACAAGGATTAATTCCTTATTTGATTTTCCTTCATTAAAAACAAACAAACAAACAAACAAACAAACAAAACACCTCAGACATCAAGTGGTAATAGGAGAAAGACTGACATTAAATGTTAAAAAATATTTATACCCCACAATATTATGCTAATATTGTACAATCCTTTTAATATGTTACATCTTTATGTATATCTAATGTGTAAGAACTTACAGTTTTACTGCAGTTTTAATACAGTTCATTCCATTTTCAAGATGCTCAAAAAATTAATTAGGAATTTATGAGTGTTTAAAGTTTTTGGTAAAAAATATTTTTATAAATCCTTTCAAATTGGGCTGGCTTTATTTAGTTTCAGAGCATACAGATTACAACAGTATTACCAATGTACTGAACTAAACATCAGGTCCTATTTACATGAGAATAAAGATAAATCTGCTAGTTCAATAAAATTCTAGAAACTTAAACGTGCAAATTTTTGAAAAGGAGCTGTGTACTTTGCCCCACTTCTTTGAACTGTAAGCAGGCCACTGACTCTAAACAGCCCTGTGAATTTCACATAAAGTTGTATTTTCGGTAATTTTGTCTTTTTTGTGCCATTTTAAAAAGCATATAGCTATGCAAACACACATGCACAAGTCCTCTTTCTGAATATCCTATTGTTTTACTGTCATTTATTTTTTATTTAATAACTGTGTGTTGAATCTAGAGAATAGGAATGAATTATATAACACTGCTTTGGTAAAGACTGGAGAACATAAAAGGATGCTATAAAGAAAAAAGATTAATTACACTTCATCGTCAAGGAAGACAGAACAAGAAATAATTGCCTCAAGCTTCAGTGGGAAAAATGTAGGCTAAATATTAGGACAAAAGATTTACTGCTGAAAGAATAGTTAACAATAGAATAAGCTGTCAAGGAAAGTTTTGTAACTGCCATAATTGGGATTATTAATGGCTAGAACAGATGCCCAACTAGCAAAGATAGTTAACCAATAACAACATCCAGTTCTCCTAGATGGATATTAGTGTCTAACAGACAGATTGTGCAGCTGATATATTGGCCCTCACTGGGTGAAGCAAATCTCTTCTATCCAAGAAATTTCTGAATGTGTGAAATGTCTCCCAGAAAAGCTCAGTATCTGAATGAATAAATGAATGAATGAATGAATTAGCTAGTTAAAGGCTTGTTAGCACAAGCTCCTTGGACTCCTGGTAGTCCAAGTTTCTCTAAATGTTAGCCATTTCTTTATTAAATACAACAACTTATATCTACCTTTTTTTTTTTTTTTTTTTTTTTCTGAGCAATCGCGATTTTGCTAGTGTCACACTTGTGAAAAATTATGAGTTAAGTACATTATCACGTAGCCATTAAGTATTGCAGAAAATGTCTGTAACAAGAAATTATTTGGCCTTAGTCCAAATAGTTTCCAAAAAAATATTTCAATTGGATGTACTGCAAAATATTTCTAGTCTTTTTATTTATAGTAAAATAGATGCTGATAACATTTTTATTGTTTTGTTTTTGCTTTACAAAATGTTTAGAAACAGGAACTAAGACAGGAATTTGGTGGTTAAAACCTCAGGAATTCATACTTTCAAAGCTGGTTAGTATTTTACATTCTATATGTTTTGCAGAATAATGTGAAAGAATAAATTAATGGTACTGAATTTATTAGAAAATTGTTTTAAGGCACCTGACACCAATTGTAATATCAATTCACCAATTACATGTTCAAACTATCGTCAATAATGTCAGTTAATTCCAAGCTGGAGTATTAAATTCAATCAAAATGGTAAAATGTGCATTTGAGATTGATTAGTTTATTACATAAATGCATTGGCTGGTTACTTAAAATTGATTAGCAAGGTTTCAGCTCGGTGCAGGAAATTGCTATGTTAATCCAAGCACTTCTCTCTTTATTCTCCAATAACATGAAATAAACTACATACTATTGCAACTGGGGAAAAAAAAAAAAAAAAAAAAAAAAAAAAGAGTGATTCATGAATAAAAGTTTGGCTGTTTGGTTTACAGTACATAAGCATGCTGTGAACAGTTCTCTCGTTATTTGCAAACCTGTTCTTTTACTAGGAGTGAGATCCAAGGAACTTAAGTAGAACTGTGAATTTTAGGTGCCTATGTTGAAAGCTATGACCCTGATAAAAAGTCCTGTTCAGCATAAATTTACTCATGGAAAGCAGTTGAATGCCACAGGCTTTTATTTTAAGTTCCCAAGTGCTCATTGTTGTGCATTTCAGTATGCACAGAAGTGCCTATTCTTTTACACGCTGAGCAAATTGCCCTTAAATAATGGCCCAGCTTGATCAAGATAGAGAAATCAAACACAACTTCACTTGAGCTTCTGGTGGAATTTAACATACATTCCATGTCAGATTCTCCATAAAGTATGGAGAATGGTGTTTTTGCTGGTGTTTGTGCACATATTTTAATGAAATAGTTTGAGATACAAAAGTGGGGAATTGGGGAACACTGCACATAAATAATTTACTCTGGTGACATCTGGAATTTTCAGGTCTACACCTAGATTTCTTCAATACTGTTATTGCTATATATTAATTGTTCAGCTATTTGGAAAGAAAAAATAATTAATTCAATCCAGGAATATATATATATTTTGAATAGTAAAAAAACAAATCAAATCATTGCCAATCTAAAAACAACCAAAAAAAAAAAAAAAAAGAGAGAGAGAGAGACAAAATGAGTTGAACAAATTATTGCTTACAAACTATTTAACATTAGCAGGCCAGATAGAGCTCATTAAACTTTGAAGAATCAGAGGAAACAAAGCATAGTAAAATAAGTCACAAGGATTTGTTGAATATTTTAGTAGAAAAAGATTTGAAAGCAGTTGGTATTCTTATGTGATCACATGGGGAATTATGAGGTTTTGTTTTTTATTTTATTTATAAATGAAAATCAATCAGCCAGAAGTAATAGAAAGTGTAAAAGTTTAAAACTACCAAGTTTATCTACATGGTTGTAAGACATATTCTTAATGATTTACTCCACCTTTCTACCAAATTAATCCTCCTTAAGTTGCATTTATAGCATTTTGCTGTTTTAAGGTAATGTGGAGAAATGTGAGCAGGTGATTTATTTCTGTATCATTGTGCTGTTCTACTAAATTATTTAAAACAAAGTATAGTACTTTGTATTTAGAGTATGTTACAGCATGGGTTTGGTTCCTCAAGAAGATATCACTGTTTATCACCACTTATTCAGCTTTTCTGTAAGTATATCTACTGAATTTCGGTGAATTCCAGTAGAGAATCACAGAAAACAAGCACAAGACAATCTCTCCAGAACTTTGAAGTGTAAAATTTGATTGGCACTAAAAACCTTTTAAAATTTGGACACATCACCATTACAAATAATCAGTAACTTCTTCAAAAAGACTAAAATCTAGGATTTGGTACTTCTCAGTAGAATTGCTTACATTTTTTATTATTATTTTCATACTGAGTTAACCACTTCTATTTTGTTGGAGTACAATTCATGAACCAGCTGATGCAAAATGGCCTAGAATTTTTTTATTATCCATAAGTATTTGTAAAATAATGCGAATAAATAATTTCTATGCTACAGACCACTCAAATATATGTCATCCTTTGTCTTCATTATGAAACCCAACTTTTTAACCTCTAAGGGATTAGACTGTATTCATAGGCATACCCCTGAACACTAGTGATTGCTTGTCTTTCAATACACACATAAAAGGTTGGCTATGTTGACTCCTAAGTAGAGAGAAAGGCGTAAGATCCCATTCAGATTCAGCTCTTCTATCTATATATGATATACTGGTGCTACACTGAATGCTTTAGCATTTTCTCTAAATTTTACTTAGAAATTATTAAATAATTTTTAATTTTAATTTAATTTTAGTTTTAAATTATTTATCTTATTTATTATTCTGTCCAAGCACAGAAAACTATCAAGTGACGATCTTGCTTTTGGCAAGATCTAGCAGCAATTGATACACACGTTTAGGTCATTATTAATTCAGATTTCATCCTTGAAGAACTTATCATCTGTGTTATAGTTATTTCACACTTTGGAATTCAGTTATTTGAATAGTCTAGATGTCCGAACACTTGAGAGTGGTAAAGAATGATCATAGTTAACATGAGCTTGGCACAATTATACATAAATACAAACATAAATACATGTTTATGTTTTACATTTATATAAATATATGTTTTCAGATTTTTGTTTCTTTTTTAAGATTTTTTTACTTGTTTTCATCATACTCTGTATTTTTCTTTAATTACTTAGCTAGCTAAGTTTTCCAGCAAAATGTGTCTCTTAGGTTATATATAAAATGTAATGATAAAAATCTTACATTGGGTTGATCAATATATTACGAAGAATTTTTGTAGGCTCACTGACAGCAATGTGTGAGACGAGGTGAATCCATTTTATCTTTTATTTTCACCATGACATCTATGAATGACCACTGAAATTCTTCTATAGGTTGGATTGCTTTCACTTTTATGTGAGCAAGATTCCATTTTTTCTTCTCTTATAATTAGATTTACGTTTCATGAGCATATGTTTGATTTATAGAGCTATAGTCAATACACTACCGAGAAGAAAGTTAAATCAGCCCCCATGGATTTCTACAGTGCTACAGCTAGACTACTTTCCAGACTAAACCTAACTGATTTAGTTCAAAGACAAGTAACTTAGATATCTCTACACTGCATGATGCTGGATTATTTTGATCGTATAACCTGGTCCCCCACATAGCACAAAGCAAAGAGTTATTTAAAAAGGATTCTGGAATGTATCATTTAGAAGGAAAGAAATAAAAATGATTTACTTTGGGTTTTAATTCCTGGAAAGCCTTTCCAGTTCTTCATTTTCTTCAGTGTGGGGCAAAAGGAGGAAGGGCTCACAGCTCAGTCTCAACTTTCATATACTGAAGATTTGGTTTCTAGACAAATATATTCCCGTACAATTAAATCCTTTCCCCCATCTAAATGCATATAAATCTCAAGACACCACTGAAATTTCTCACTTTGCATGACCATAATTAGACACATTCTCCTAACAAAGGATCATTCTTCTAGCTCTTCTTTGAACTCTCTTATTTGCCAAAATTCTTTTCAATTGTAAGTACCAAAGAAAGACCTCATGTAATAGTAACAACTGTACTAGTGTCAAACGGTACAAAAATATATATAATCATCCTTCTACTCTAAAATCTGTTATTTATGTCTGAGTATCACATGGAACTTTTGACCATAATAGTACACTGGGAACTTTCATTCTGCTGTTAGCCATCTGTGAAAAAGAAGTCCTTTTACATTTTTCTAAAATGGTCTCATTCACATCACTGAAACACTACACTGAAATCCATGTCATGCTGACAGCCTTGTGATTGTCTCATACTCTCATTTGCACATTTTAAATATTGGTACAACATTATGCTTTTCCTGTTTAACTGGATTTTTCCAAATCTTCCAGAATTAACTGAAAATCATAATTAATAAGCCAGGTTCTTCTTGGATATAAATTATAAAGACCTGCTGATTCAAGATCGGTACATATACCAATGTAGACTTGCACCATGTTTTACTGTAAAGCTATAAAATTGTTAATACTTGTCATAGGGATATGAATACATACTCTCAAATACAGAGTATCTTAATAAGTATTTAGTTCTTAGGACTGATAAGTTGTATTATTCTCAATGAACATGTGACCAAATCCAGTTCTAGGAATCTTTTTTTTTTTTTTTTTTTTTTAATGTGATTTTAAAATTCATTTATATCTACTGATGACGTATAAGATCACAAAACAATTGAGTTTGGTAAGGACCTACTGAGACCAATTCGAACCCACAGCACAAACCAGGGACAGTTACAGCAGGTAACAGTGAGACAGTGAGAAGAGTCCATCTCTGAGATCTTACTCCACCCTTGGTTGGTTATTCATTCATATCTTTCCTGCTGTTTTATTACTTACCTTATCTATAGTTTCCTGCATCTGATCTATGCATTTCTTTATTAACTGTTGTCAGCTCTCCTTGCCCTGTTACTGTTGTGTGTATCTGTATGTCTGTGTTATTACATAGAGAGTACACAGCTCTAACCAGGGCTCTGCTCGAACTTGAGATCTTATTATTGCTTCTTTTCTTCTCTCTCTCAATTCCAAAAACAAATAAACAAATAACTATCCACCATTACAAGTAAAAGAAGGCAGTTTTTGTGTCTGTTTTTATGTCTGTTTTGTCAATAATGAGACATGGCTTTTGAGCATCCAAGTGAAACCTATTTGTGCTTCATTTATCATTCCCATTCTACATTTAAAACATTTCTCCATTATTTTTTTTTTATTATTTTTTTTCCTAATGCTCTCAGCTTATGAATTTATCAGTTCTAAAGCATGTAATTAGAACACCTTAATCCTGGTATCATAAGAGATTGCATATTTTGCTGTTCATCAGTTAACACTGTTTGGCTAGATTTTACAGCTAATACAAACACACCTGATTAGCTTTAACAAAATAAACTCTTACCTTGGACTTGGTAGGAATTTTAAACTTTCTGAAACGTAAGGATCAAATTGCTCTTAAAGGATCAGGCAAAATATGAAAATGCTTCATAAGTACTTTTGTTGATGTAGATCTGTAAACGTCCATAAATCACCCTGATATCCTATTTTGTCCTAAGGAGGGGGCCAGTGTAGTGTTCTCACTTTTGAACTTGCATCAACAAATATGATTCAAAATCTTACCTAAATCTAATTTGAATGGCTTTCTACATTAGTTTTTTAAAATAATTATAGAAAATTTTATTTATTTATTTATTTATTTATTTTCCTGGTGAGAGAATATGTAAGCTTGTTTTGATGATTGTTGGATACTTCCAACTATCCTAATGAATATCTCATGTTATGTTTTCATTTTAAGTATCAACATAAAGGAAAAAAAGTGTTACAAAATCAGCCTGAGCTGGTTGACATGAGTGTGCAAACCTTTGTACTTGCAAAATTGTTTAAGATACAATGTGTCATGTGAAATGGCATGTAAGTGAGAACATGCTACCAAGGTTCTTGGGATTTGAAACAGAACAGAAAGCAATTGAAAGACAACAAGATGGATCCTTTCTGAGTTTCAAAAGCAGTATAATATCCCATGTGTATCTAAGATGTGAAGAAAGAGATATAAAGAAAAGAAAAATAGCAGATGGAAAAAAAGAGATGGAATGTTTACAATCCCAGATCATATATGCATCTGAGACAAAATGTATGTGCTTTTAGATAGAACTAATAAGATTCTGGATTTTATCAAGTAGGTATTATCACCTGAGTTTTTGTGAGTTTGAGTGATGGTCTGAATCCAATATAAATAAACATTTGCCTTTCAAAAGCAGTATCACAAATACCATTACACTTCATTTTTGGTATACCTGATATTACCATCAAGGAAAGACAAATGACAATAATGAGAATAGAGCTTGAACTTGTTCTGCACCACCTAGGTCTTATTGGAAGCACATTGTCAGTGTTTCCAAATATTGGTGATAAACTTTCCATTACTCTGATTTTGCCTTACCTGTCCTACTGTCTCAATTAGCAGATTAGATTCACTGCAGAAAAGAAGAGGAGCAGTTCTGGCAGATTATGAAAATGGTGACTGTAAATTTATAACAAGGTGCAATAATGAAAAACAAAGTCACAGTAGCCTTAAATCAGGAAAAATAAGGTTAAAATAAGGAACCCTGTAGAGTATATTAATTTTGCTGCCCTAGATTAGGTAAATACATGAGAGAGTTCTTTTTAAATTGTGGAAGACATGGATATTTTAAATAAACACATGAATGTATTGCTGTTAAACAGAAGAAAAGGCAGTTTGCCAAGAAAATGAAAAGTATGAAATACTCACTGTAGAAAAGCAATGTGGGTTTTAATTTCTTCACTTCTGAATTAAGACATATGTTACCCTTTGTAACTCACACTATACCTGTTGAAGGCATCCTTTATCTGGCTGCTTATTAAAGTGCTATGTGGTCTTGGACAAGCTCTCATTGTACCTGTACAGTACAAGAAAGCATTATAGATGGCCAAAGGAAACTAAAACCCAAGAGTTTATTTTACTCTGTGACCAACTTCAATTGCTGCTATTGATGCTGAATACTCCCTTATGTGGAAATTACTCCCACTGGAATCCTGGGATCAAATCCTGTCTGCTTTGAAATCAGTGATAGAACTCCGCTGGATTTTAATGAAAGCTGGATTCCATGAGCATAAGCTATTTGGTGCAAAAAATAAAGAAGGCTTAAAATCATAATGAATAATATTTGTTTCTTGATAAGTGAAGTTAGCTTCTGATTGCTAGTTTTTAAGTGTGTCTAATCATTTTGTCTGTTAAAATGTTATCTTAAAAATTATTATCCTTGTATTTTGGGGCAGATACATCACAGGGATTCTCAGCTGCATGTTCAAAATAGTAGACACATTTTCATTAATCTTTCCAAAGCCTATTGCAACCTGTGTTGTTTTCAACTTTGACCATTTATACAAATATGTATTTGAGGTCACCATACAACCTCATACCTCTTCTTTTTTTTCTGCAGAAAGCACAGAGGGACAAATAAGAAGAATTCTAAATTTGTTTTTCCTTATTTTTTCCTCTTCCTTTTCTTATTTTTTCCTCTAAAGGATAATGCTCTCTAGACACTTCTATAGCAGATGAAATCATCTTCCAAAGATAATGTTTACAAAGTTGGTCAACCTTTTTGGTTGTGAATTGCATCCAGAAGAGTTCAGCTTCCAGAAAGGTTTTTTTGTTTTGTTTTGTTTTGTTTTGTTTTGTTTTTTTGTTTGTTTTGTTTTTTTGTTTTTTGTTTTTTTGTTTTTTTTTTGGAGGGAAAAGCAGCGACATTTGAACTCTGTTTTTATGTGGCTGTTCACACATGGTAAAATACCATAGCTCACCCTGTCTCAATTATGAAATTGAACATGGTTTACCACAATAGATTCAGGTTTAGCAAATTAGACCAGTGAACATTCATCTGTATTCTTAGCAAATACTGACATATCATTAGAACAAAGTCAATCTGGAATTTTGTTTATACAAGGAGGTTTCTCCATATTTGAGCTGCTCTTGAAGGAAAGCAGGCTGTGCCAACACAGCTTCTTCAAAGCAATGCTATTGTTTTGAACTGCTATTTCAGAAACCCTGAACAATAAAACACAGGAGCATGATAGAAACAGATTCTGTTTGTTCAAACACTTAAATGTTGCAGAATAAGTAGTTTGTCCTTGCTTCTGCGTGTTAGCTGTAGATTAGCTGTATGGATGTATTTGAATCATGCATCTTTCTCAAAAGATTTTGGACCCAAATATAGATCACAGATAACCAACATAGAATTAGTAGTCTCCAATGACAACAGCAATTAGAGAGAGAAAATGAAAACTCCAGTTTGAAAAGTGGGAAGATTTGTGGTATATTTTCTTTACAGTTAGCACTGGATAAAGACTAAAAGCAGTGTCCTTTAGATGGAGGTCCTGTTTCATATACAGATTTAAGCCAAACAGTTTACAGTTCTATTAAAATCAAGCTCATTCTTCTCTACTACAATATTTAACTTGAATGGGCATATTGTCCCAGAACTCATTTTGCTCTAGTCCTCTTTGCTGAATCATCAGATAATTGTGCTATCAGAAGCAGTCATTTTCTATGTCCAAAGTAATAAGTAACATCTCCAAAGTAATAAGAGTAAAGCAGGGGATTTAATAAGAGACAAATAGTTACATCAAAATCTGAGACCCTGATAATAAGCAAGAACTTGAGACACAGATCATATAAAGATGTCAGTGGTATCAGTGTGGCCTAAAAAATATGCAAAAAAAATAGCTCTTTGGTCTGATCCTATTCTCATTAATGCAATAGAAAGGTCCTTATTAATTTATGTAAAGTATGAAGCAAGAACAGTATCTGTCCTCAGCATATTAGTATAATTCATGAAGCTGCAAAGCAAAATTCCAAAATGTCAGTGGAGTCAGTAGATTATAATTTCCTTTGGAATAAACAGAAATTCTAATAACCCTAAACCAACAGAATTAAATTCTCATCTGAAGAAAATGTCTGCGGATAAGTATTTGTCTTTTTTTTGTCTTTTTTTTTTTTTTAATTGGGTATAAAAGGCTTATAATGCAGTCATATTTGAAATACCATGTCTGATCATGTAGCTAGATGAGAGTCTGCATGTAATACATGCTTCTTGTGTCATATATTTGTTGCTCCATTCCTTTCCTTCTGGAATTTCCTCCCATGTGTGCTAATTTAAATCATGGTACAATGTGGTAATATATTAATTGTAGAGTCAACAATCATTAGCTACGATAATGTATATGTATAAGTAATATTGTGGTATCCCAAATTAAATTGTGAAAAGCTCGACTTCTACCACTATGTATTTATATTAGATTTGTTACGTACTTAAGTACTCACTTACATGATTTAAACCTATTGGATTCTTTTAAATAACATTTTATGAGTTCACAACTCAATCTAGATAATAAATATAACAAGTAAATAAATAAATAAATCAGAAAAAAAAAAAATCACCATTGCAATCAGTAATCTGAGAATAAAGCCCAAAATCTATTATTCTTTTTCAACACGACCAATGTTTAGTAGCCTAAACGACCAAACAGTATGTTGATCCCTATAGAGATAAGAAAGAGAAAATAACACATTGTTCAGAGGATTTCTAAGTGTAAAAGGCTAGGCTTATCCCTTCATCTCAGAGATAGCTTAAGAAATACACTACTGGGTAATATATTTGAACAATATGTTGATAGCAGAGAACAAAGTGATGAACATAAACACATCAACACCATAACCTAGTAGCTTAGTCATGGCCAACTATAGTTTAGTTGTGCCATTGTTGTGACTATGGAATGGAATTCATGAAAAAACTTTGCTCTTTTGAAAACACCATAGCATCATAAAAAGCCAAGGATACACTATTTCCATACCAGAAATACATATTCACCAAGCTAGAGAGATCTCTTTACTATTTTTGATACTGACCATGAGATGATATCTTCACCATGTTTTTCATTCATTCACATGAAGAGATATTTAATGATGTTTTTTTGATTAACAAACAAACAAAAAAAAAAAAACATTGCTTTTTAGCAAATGATATAATAACATATCTGCATGGATATGATCAGTATGTGCAAGCTTTTTCTGAGCTTTTCTTTTACTTTGATTGACTCCCTAACACATCAGTAATAAGCCCTAATATAGACCCTAAATAAAGGAATATCTTGTCTAATATATGTTGCTTTCTGCTATAGCATCACATCAGATTAGTTTTTGCTTTTCTCCACATCAGCTTCATTGCATAGGATCAGAATATGTGCTCAGACTCCTGGAATCAGTACATTTAATGACCCAATTGAGACAAAAAGTATTAATTACATTTGCACTAGGGAACCAGGTGGTGCTAAGGAGCACTACAATGAGTTAGAAGAAACAACCTTGAAATATAATACTGTGTTTTTCCAGGCTCCTATTAAATAGCTCTTGTCTTGAACCACATATATTTTCTTGAGGTAAAGTCAATTAACTCAGTGGACCAGGATGAAGTCCATTTTTCACTGCCCTTATATCTTGCCTCTGCTTCTTCCCCTTCATTTTAAATGAAAATACTCCCCAGCACCACCCACTCCAATAGAATAGGGACTAATGCAATGCAGTTCTATAGGAAAAAAAAAGAAAAAAGAAAAAAAAAAATCTATACATTTTGAATACAAAAGAAAAAAAATGGTATTATTCTCTAAATTTTTACTTTTTCCCCTAACATTCTGTAAAAGAAGTATTCTCTTTGTTGGTTTATTTGTTTGTTGAAATGGTGTAAAATTACGTACATATGTTCTGCAAAAGAGGGATAGTTTTAGGACCCTCACTGCAAGAAGGACATCAAGATTCTTGAGCATGTTCGAAGAAGGGCAACTAAGCTGGTGAAGTGTCTAGAGAACAAGTCTTGTGAGGAGTGGCTGAGGGAGCTGGGTTTGCTTAGGCTGGAGAAAAGGAGGCTCAGGCCTTATCACTCTCTACAACTACCTCAGAGGACATTGTAGTGGGGTGTGGTTTGTTCATTTCTCCCAAGCAACAAGCAACAGGACAAGAGAAAATGGCCTCAAGTTTCACCAGTTTGGATATTAGGAGAAACTCTTCACTAAGAGTTGTGAAGCATTTTAACAGGCTTCCCAGGGAAGTGCCTGAGTCACCATCCCTGGAGGTATTCAGAAGACATGCAGATGTGGTGCTTAGAGACATGGTTGAATGGTAGACTTGTTAGTGCTACGTTAATGGTTGCAATATATGATCTTAGAGGTCTTTTCCAAAAACAGAAAATTATCTTCTTTTAATATTCCAGTTATGGGAAAGGAAACTGAAGATATCATTTTAATTCATTAGTCCCATAGGAAAAGCAAAAATTTATTTTGTGAATACATCTTACCCTCCTCCTGAACTATGTGAAGAAACAGAGCATGGAAATACACCTCAGTGTTATCACAATTATATCAAGTGGAAACATACTATTTCTATTTTCGGATTCCTTCCACTAAATATTAAGTCTCTAAACTTTCCTGCCACGTCTAGACTGCATAGCAGCCCAAACAGTCCTAAATTGTGTAAAAGTTCCAATTCAGATTTCACTTTGGCAGCTGAATCTTTCCCTAAACTATCCTGTACCAAAATCCCAGTTCTGACCAGAGCAATATTGGATCAGTATCACTCCACATATGGTTTGGTTTTCTCTCTATTGCAGAACCTTTTAATCTGTCATCTCAGGAATCCTATTTATCAGCCAGTTTTCTCAAGGCCTCATGTATCCCTATAAAAAAATGGGTATTGAACAGTGAGTAAGCTATAATCTATTCTTTTGCTATCTTTCTTCTTCAAGGGCCTATGAAACAGTGTGTTTTTTTTTGTTTGTTTGTTTGTTTTGTTTGTTTGATGAAGCTTCTTTGGAAGGGCAATAGGCTATCTGGGAGCTAAATGACCTTTAAAAGCTTTAAAGATAAGTCTCTGAGAAACAGATAAAAAGATAAAAGAAAAAAAAAAAAAAACTCAAGGAAAACCATTTCCCAGATGATTAAAAAAATGAACATAGTCACCACATTGATAATGTTATGAGAAAGAGCATCTAGATCATAAAGAAGACATATGGGCCTAAAACATAAAATAAGAAACAGATGGGGATAAAGATTTGCACATGTAAGTGAACGAGACTTTCCGTTCTTTAATGTTTTGTCAGAACAAGAGTCTCCATTAACATATCTTTTATGGGGTGAAACGACTGGGAGATTTGGGAGGAAAAAAAAAAAGAAAAAAGAAAAAAAAAAAAAAAAAGACAGTGAGAAAGAGAATGCCCAGCTTTGAACTGACTGTCTTTTAGTGACATAAATCCCAATGTCTTACATGTTAATGTCTTTCTGATGTTTGTTTCCTATAACCAGTGAACTTAGAGATGAGAGCTGTTAGACTTAGATATTGAAACCTTTTATTCAGGCTCTGAAGAAAGGATGGGGCAAATTCAGTGCAAGTGTCCACTGATTTTCTCTCTGAGTTTTTACTAACTCTGACAGGAAATTAAGTCCTAAAACACAGAGTGGGGAGTTCAGCTTTCACAGTCCAAACACTCTCTTGGGAGATTGTCAGATAGCTCTCATTATGCAGGTGATCTTTAACATCCAGTAACCTCTTTATATTTGTCTTCTACATACTTTCTCTGAGCTATCTGACATTAGAACAACTATCACGGTAGCCCCTGGCAGGGCTCAGGACTCTGATACATTTGTGTAAGTGGATCATTTTACATCAGAGATCTCAGATGGCAGCTTGTTTCCTAATTGGAGATTGTCCTTCCACAGGCATTAGGTCTATATTACACCAAACCTCTTTCCAAATTTTATAGTGTCTAGCTGCTTTTTGATTACTAACCCACACTGATATTGTTTCCAATAGGTAAATTGGGATGGCTTTTAACAGCTCCCCCTCCACCTCCCCCCCTTTTTTTTTTCCTTTTCTTAATCATATTATGAGGTCAGAATATGCTGTAGATTTCAAGGGTGCTCACTTCTGACTGTTGGTGTCATGTCTCTAGGAAACCTACAGAATGCTTACATACAGATGTGAACCCTGCAAGGTGATCCAAGCTGATGAAGTCACAGCCAGACATGTCCCACATCAAAAGGATTTACAAATATTAATTAACATTATGGTGAAAATTAAAGCAGCTCTCCTACTGAGATATAGTAAAATGATTCAGTGTGTGTTTTACTGGATTCTAACATGCAGACAAACATAAAGATGACTTAGACAGCACTTTCTCAGATTATTATCTGAGATGTTAAAACCTAATGTGTAGGAGGCTTGGCACTAATGAACATATTCTGCTTTTGGGTCCCTGTAAAATTTATCTCTGGAACTCCACTGCTTTATTTGAACTTTTATTCTGCACTTAATTCCTGCTCCATTCAGAGTTTTATTATTATTATTATTATTATTATCAAATATGGAAATGTAGGCATCATAACAAAAGAATAAGGATATCCTCTCAGATATCTGGCATCTTTTCCAGGAAAGGATTTAAAGTATAGGACAGATGTGCAGTGGTGGGATGTTGATATCTACGTTTATGAATGCATTAACATGCTACCATTCTCCTACAGTTGTTTAAAAATCAAGAAAGTGGTATAATTTTTTTTATTTGTTTTTATTTTATTTATTTTATTTTATTTTTTTCAGGCAAAAGGAGATAAAATGGAACAGTTCACTCACTTTTTCTACTTGTGAACAGAAATTATCTGGAATTGCAGATATCACACTGGCTCATCTCTAGAAAGTGGAGGGCAGTTACTGATGTCACCAAGCCTGCAACTGGCTTGGTGAAGTCAGGATGCTCAGTTTGTCTCTTTGGGTTCCCTCTGCGAGGCAATGAAAGCTCCCTAACAACTCCACAATCCTCCTGAGTATAGAAGCAGGCTTGATTCATGTTGTCTGGTCAGAACAGCAGGTTTGGTATATTGCCCTGAATCTGGATTGTTAACCTCAAAGCCAGGATCTAGCCAGAAGCCTGCAGTGCTAAAAATTTATTTCTATTGCACAAATATCAATAATATGGAGAGCAAAACATATCCCATCACCACACACTGAAGGCATGGTTTATTTGTGTGCTGTGTCTACGTATCATGTTTGCTAAATTCTCTCTGTATTACTACATGGGTTCGAACTTATTCAGCATGGAAGGTCTCTCTAAAGCTCCATTTCATCTGATCTTCAAATGCAGATAATTTCTGATATGTTTGAATAAAACCCAAAGAATTATCAAAAACAATAGTAGTAAATTAGTACAATGGCACCTTGTCCAATACGGATTAACAATTTCACTGTCACAGAGTAAGCAACATGGTTGCCACTTCTGGAATAAGTTATATTGCAGTATGGCTCAAATTAGAAACAGAGAACATAAAATTCAATTGGTCATAAAAGAATTGTGTTCCTGATGATATGATGTAATTAGTAAAATTAGAATTTTAGCAGGATCCCTCAGACTGTGACATCCCTTTTCTTGCAAAAAAATGTCAGTTATGTCAGTTATTCACAATGGAATTAGCACAAAGTGGATTATCTTGAATTACATATATTCTTCAAAAAAGATCAGGAAACATCTTACGAAGTTAATGACAAGAAGAGGTCAGCTAAAAGAGAGAAGTCAACTAAGTACAAACTTTCAAGAAAAAAAATAATATTGAAGTGTCTCATTATGAAAAAGCCCAGTCAAACAGACATAACTCAAATAGACAGTGGTACATGTTCAAACACTTATCCCAACATTGCTGAAATGCATTCAGATCATCAGAGTCAGAGCAGCCATACTAAAAGCTGTATGTCCTGAGAATTTCAGTTTACAATTAGATGGTCAGATTTCCTTCTTTTTCTTTGCAGACTTCAACTGAAAGTAACTGGGAGCTTTGGTATCACAACTTTCTTGCTCCCTGCTTTTCTATCAGGTTCATGGGATCATAGAATGATTTGAGCTGGAGGACCACCTAGTTCCAAACCCCCTGCCATAGGCAGGGATATCTTCCACTACATCCAGTTGCTCAAAGCCCCATCCAACCTGGCCTTGCATGTTTTTGTCTCACTCTTTGATAGTGTCATATTGCCACATTAAACAAAAGGGACAAAAAGGGATTCTGCTTAGAATGAGTGCTGTCACTGCTGTCTAGGTGATTGGGACTGTGAATTTAAGAATTAATCTTCCAGGTGAAGGTTGAATTTGATAGTATAAAGCGTGTGTAATTTTTCCAAGATTATCAAACAAACAAACAAACAAAAAACTAATGAAAAGATTCATATGCATTTTTTTTCAGCTAAGTTCTTATTTATCATGTGCTAGCTGAGTGCCACATTAATCAAACATTACAAAAGAAACTAAAGTGACTAATCAAACCTTGTAAATGAAATCAACTAACTCAGCTGGGTGTGATAAATGGTTAATTGCTCCAGATACTTGTAGTCATGGAGAAGTCCCTCAATGTTATAATAATAACTGAATACCTCCAAAGGGGTATTCAGAGAAAAATACTATCATAAATATTCTTAATCATTCTCTGAAACACAGTATCTTTCTTTCTATTAGTTACATCTGGAATTAAGGTAAATTTAGGTGTCAGCCCTCTGGCCTATCTATTTTATTCCTGAATTTTGAGAGTGTAAAATAACAATAGCAATAAAAAAAACTCTGGTAAATGTAATATGCTGGATAAGACTTATCTTTTTAGTTGTGGGGGTAACTCAGACAGAGAAGAAGAGGTAAAAGACTTAACCTAAGATTTGTGGTTTATAAGCACTCACAGCTCCTCTGGTGCGCCTGCTGAATTTAATGTACTAAAAGTTTGTTGTTGTTTCTACACAGAAGAAGGAATGTAGGACTATGTTTTGTAGAACATAGTAAAAGTATCTTATGTTTTAACCTTCTGAGGTTTCCAGATGGTTCTTTGCTTCCAAAAGAACTTCTGAAAACATAATTTGCTTTGGAAACCATTGACATATTATGTTCCTCTTAAACACATGATTTTCTGTAAAAGAGAAGTGATGATATATGCTTGTGGTAGAAGAATAAATACACTGACCTGGTGAACAGAATCAAAGAGATTGATCTACTATTCATAGACATTTCAGAATGGCGACATCAAAGAGGATTTTCTTAGTCCATTTTGTTCCATTCTTTGGTAATTTTTTGTTTTGGATTCTTTTAATTTAAATTACAGGGCTTGGCTTTAAGTCCACGACCTTGTAGAAACTAGGAAAATTTATTCCTAGTTTTGAGTTAAAAATGCTTGAATACTTTGATTATGAGAAGAATGTCAGTATTATTGCAGATTTACCACATAGTCTCTGTAAATTCTGCAATTTCTCTTCCTAATAGAGAGGTTAGAACTCTGATAATAGACGTGCCCAGGCTGACCCCCAACTAGAGCAGATAAAATTATCTTTCACAAAATCAATAGACTTGATCTTTTTGAACAGAATATTTTTCTATTTTTTTTTTTTTTTTTTTTTTTTTTTTTTCAGACCAATATCTACCTTGTATACTGAAAACACACAGAACAGGCAGGTCCCTAAACTCCTCTAATCAATGCATTTTCAGATGCCTTATATATGACAGCCTCTGGCTGCAATTAGAAAATGCACAGGATTCCAATATTTTATTTGCCACCTCCAAACCGAGTACACCATACCATACAAACAGAAATGACTGCTAACGATTAAGCAACAGAATTACTTCTCGATATCATGGTATTTCACTGTCTCTCACGCGGAATTAGTAGATTTAATATATGTATTGCAAAACTTACGGCACATCCAATGACCATTGTAGCACCTGCAGTATATGATTTTCTAATTAGGGGAGATCATTGTTAAAAAAAAATACAATCTTATAGCAAACTGAATTGCACGTGCTTTCAGAAAATGTAACGTACTTGCATGGTGATTTGGGGATTAGATATGTTACAGTATTAACGGAGTTTTACTTGTCTGTATGCTCCGCCATATTTGGAGATATCTGAAGAACCTTTTGGTGTGTGGAAATCATTATGAGGATGATTAGTATGTGCTACTGGTACAAAACCGGAATACTGTTTCAATCCTAGAGCATAAAAGCATTGGAAAGGTGAAGTACTTTGTCATTGTTTTGCAGCTCATATGGATCAGAAGGAAAAACAGGTGCTGATATATTTATATGTATGTATACCTACTCAAGAGATAGTTACTGGCATGGAATAGATATTTCAGCTAAAATATTAATGTTTTTTTTTGTTTTTTTTTTTTTTTTTTTTTTTAAATATAGCTTCTTAGTTATAACTGTTCAGATATAAACTTCTGGTGTTCAAAGCAAATCTTTAAATTGTGGACAGGGGACTGTATGCTTACTAGTCTTGAGGGGACACATTGAAAGCAGAGAACAATAAATCTACATGCAAAACAACTGTTTGTGTTTAAAAAAAATCATATAGCAGACAGTCTTGATTTATTTTTTTTCTGAAATGCTCCCATAACATTAAATATCTCTGAACAATGAGAAACTCAATGAAGGTGGATGCAAACACATATACACTGAAGGAGATGTGGATGAGGCATTTCTCTTCTCGAAGATGTTCCCCACAAGGGAGGAAAACGTCTTAGTTTCTACAAACACACAATTGAAATAAGTAGTTATATTAGAATTTAACATTTTCTTTCTCTCCTTTTTTCCTACTTAGGAGTTTTTGAGCTGAGCTGCACCTTGCAGACCCTAAGGAAAGTGGAGTTTTCAGCCCCCATGTGCTACTGTGAAATCATGCAAGTAACACGTAAACACTGCAGAGGACTTTACATCACATGTTCAAGCAGATACCTCTTCAAATATACCTCAGTATAACCTACTGGGTGTTTGTATTACAAGTGTTTCTTTACATGCATAAGTTAGTGATGAAAAAATGCAAATAACAAGCAAATACAAACTCCGACTCTAAGAGCTACAATTTCACAATCAACGCAATAATCTCTAGCTGATGCAAATAGCCACTATATCAGTTAATTTTATTACCAAGGCAGCAAATCATCTGGAAATTTCTATTTTCCTTGTAAAAATAGTCATCTACCATTTCAATGTGCATGATGACGATAGGATCAGTGAATAAATTGCAAACCTGGGGAGTGGCAGACTTTCAGAACAGTTTTGAATGAAAACATGTTTTCCTGCAAAATAAACAAAAGAAAAACCATCAGCAGTCAAAATCTGGATTGCCTTCTGTCAGAACAAAAAGACTGATGATTTTTTAATACATAATGCTGCTATTAAATTTCTCATCCTGCTTTTTAAATTTCAACCAAAGAAGTGCCAGTATGATAATTTGAATATATGTTTATAGTCAGGTCAAGGGAAAACAAATGGATAATGTCTCTACAAATATACACCTCCCTTCCCTCACAAAAGATAAAACATACTGAAAGCAAACAATGACAGAATCAGACATACAGAAAGCTCTTAGAAGAAAAGAATAGAGTTTCTGATGTAAATACTATGAAGTACAAATAAATATAAGAAATAAACAGTATTTATAATTTTTAGTTATGAGTGTTGTTTTATTTCCCATCTCTGAGAGGGGTGGCTAACATGCTCATCGCATCTGAAAAAATAAATGTTAACTCAGTAACATGCAGTAATTCCATTTCTTTCAACTATTTTTATACGCAGACAATTAAGATTTGTTTTGAGGTCAACTTCAGATAACAGGACTCATAAGCTGCCTTTCCCCCGTCTACATTGCTAATTGCTAGTTCAAATCAAAGACATAAATATGTGATACCAGGAGGCTTATTTTTTCTTTAACATCTCATGAAGGTGTTTTTGTTGTTGTTGTTGTTGTTTTTTTCTCGGGGGGGGGGGGGAACAGTCTATAAAAAATATTGGGACAATTCCCTGCAAATTTATTTGCCTGAGGCACAGCTTAAAAGTATTATAGAAATGGTGTGGGACAATAAAAGGTCTTGTAAGTCTTATACTTAGGAATATGTTACATATTACAGCTTTATATTATTAATGACTATCAATGAAAAAATAAGTGTCCAAGAAACAATATGCTGGTTTTGAACATGTAACATTATATATATATATATATATATATATATTATTTTCATGTTGTTATTTACTTGAAAAAAAAATAAATATGATTTTGGGAAATAAGAAAATACAATTTTCTGCATTCTACATTGTTAGAGAAAGTATTTATTAAAATAATCCTAGGTAACCATATCAGTAGTTAATATATAAGGTGTCAGTAAATCACCTTAATAACATAATGAGGCTGCTTATTAGAGAGGTAAGTAGCCAGTAGGACTTTCTACTAGAACATTGTACACAACAGTCTATAAAAGAAGTCAAATGCTGGCATATTAGGTCATCAAACTACAGTAGGGTCCTTTTAGTGGTCAAAAATGTTATTAAAATACAGAAAATAAACAAAACCAGAAAGGGAGTTTAAACAATCAATAGTGGCTTTTTTTTTTTTTTTTTTTTTTTTTTTAGGGCAGAGGGGCAGTTGGGGGGAGGTATTTGTTTTGGAATAAGATCTAGATTTTGAAAAAGACAGATGTTATAATCCATAGGTCACTGAGGATGTATGTTTTTCAGCTAAGCCTCCTTTCCCATGCCATTTTGCTCTCTTCCCCAAAACTCTTGTGGAAAACAAAGAAGAATCTTTTCATGTTGACATTGGAACAAAGTAAACCATTGAGAGATTAAACAACGGATTGTTACATTTATCATCTACAGTATTACTTCTGATTTCAGGAGTTACAGAGGATTCCACTAATTGTAGAGCTCGAGTATTTTCTTTGTATACATAATATGAACAAAGAATGAGTAACAAATATAATGGAGGGAGCCACCACAAAAGCTAGTTTAGGGTGAGGCTACTTTTTTTTTTTTTTTTTTTTTTTTTTTTCCCCCCAGAGAATTAATTATTCTGTCAGAGACAAACTTAGCCTTTAAGGAATTACTTCATAAACTTAATTAAACACATTAATCCTTTAAAAGACAAATTAATGTTCTAAACGATTGGTACAACCAAGAGAGTTGAACTATAAATTCTGCTAAGCAGGTGTATTACATCTTTTTTTTTTTTTTTCTTTTTTTTTCCTTTTTAATTATCTTGCTTTGATTCATGTTTTCTTTATCATTTAAGATACAGGAAGTATTGTTAAATTGGCAAGACTAGCTCTGATGACAGTTTCTGGGATTTTTATTAAAAAAAAAGCAAGAATGAAGTTTTGGACACAACTATAATTATTAGAGATTGTATTTGAAATATAAGTTGACTTAATTGGTAATCATTTTTATCATTTTTATTACAAAATAGGATAGAAAGTGGAAAGGTCAGGATATTTAAATTTTACACAGATATATTTGAAATATCTCTGCTGGGATTCAATTTTATTCTAACCAAAGTCATTAAGAAAAAAATCTCAGAGTTTACCTCTATGGGAGGTTCAATATTGTACATACAGAATTCCATCCTCAAGAGTAAAATTTGGATTTTGCTACTTAGACCCAAGATCAAAATCCATGGCACTGTTTTTGACACTGACCCATAGCAAATGACTTGAAGCAAAGGACAAGTATAAAACATATGTTAAATTTAAAATTATCAGATACCGATGATTTTGAGCTCTACATTTTGTTGTTGTTGTTGTTTGTTTTTGTTTGCTCTTACTTAGTGGAGCTTTATTGTTTATTTAGTACTCAAATACAAGAAAACAAAACCTAACAGAACTCATTTCTAGTATACTTTTTTTTTTTTTTTAAGAAAAAAAAAAAAGGCATCAAATAAAGTAAAAAAAAAAAAAAAATCCTCCAGGTGTGTATGATTTGTATTTTTCTTTATTTGGTGATCTGGTCATTGCTTCAAGCTTGTATTTTAAATATATTCAAGATTAAATTACATATTTAATGTAATTTAAAAAAGAGAGAGCAGAGTTTATACATTTTTCAAAACATGCTTAATAAATTATATTTATTATATAATAATCATTAAGAATTAATATTAATTTAAATAAGTAAATAAATAAGATAGGCAAGGGAAAGAAGGAAGGGAGAGAAAGAAAGAGGGTGCAAGAGAAAAAGGGGAAAAAATTAAGGAAAAGAGAAGAAGGTAGGAAGGAAGGAAAAAAGGAGAAAAGACAAATTATATAGAAAACTATATGACAAATATATGGCAATCAGTAACAATAATTTAGGAAAGTGTGGATGCACAATTTTAAGGCATGAGTTAAGATTAAAAGGCATAGTTAGGATCTCCAGCAGGGCTCAGTGGTTAGTGGCATATGTGTGTTTCAGGTTCTAGGCATTCTTTATGCTTACCTTGTTAATTTTTCAAGATTATCAGATTCAGCTAGCTAAAAACTAAGAATAGTGTATAAGAATCCACAAATTGGAAGGATTTTGAAGTATTGTCTTCCCCTGTGGATGAGTAAATCAAAAGTTGCTGTTGGCTGCAACAGCATGCTTCATTATCTGTTTAGTCTGATGAGCCATCTGGGACTACTGAATTTTCATTATTCTCAGTAACGTTCAACTTTTCAGCTTTCTGTTTTCTGTATAGATTTAAACCTACTTTTTCCAGCTAATAAGGAAAGGATAATGTGAATATCTTTATCAACTACTAGTTTTTAGAAAATAATTTGGAGCAGCAGTTTACCTGATACGCTCTTGTCCTAATAAAAATTGGCACAATTGCAGAGAAACTATGATGTTTTTGAAGAGAATAGATCATTATCCACATAAATGAACTTCTGTTATTTCAGGGCATATAACAAAAGGAAACTGTAAGTCTTTTTTAAGCTTTCAAATTTATTTCTGTAATTCATCATTTAATGTTTTAGAAAAAATAAAATAAATAAGGAGAAGGATGAGAAGGAATGAAGGAACTGTGAAAT
Organism: Nettapus auritus; assembly: GCA_011076525.1. Lineage (NCBI taxonomy): Eukaryota > Metazoa > Chordata > Aves > Anseriformes > Anatidae > Nettapus > Nettapus auritus. Next base: position 19,502,625 of record CM021769.1, read on the forward strand.
ATAAACAATAGTGAATAGATTTTAAAGTGTTATATTTTTCTCCTCAGGCTGATCCTCCAGAATATGCCTTTTCAAACTGTTCTCTAAAACCACGAAGAGTAAAAAATCATATTTACAGGCAAAATAAAATAGTGTAAAGATTCCTCAGATTCTTGGTCTACCTGGCCCATTTCTCATATAACACATATTGGCAGAAAGACAACTGGAAGATGAGGTCACTCATTTTTAATAACCGAGACTAATGGTCAGAGTACTTATTCTGGAACATGTTCATATTCTGGGACCTCTGTGATGAGACACAAATCTCTTTGGAGCAGCCTAAAGGAAAGGCTGTGGGGAAGCTCCCACTCCTTTTTGGATTGATCACAAGGGTGAAGATTCACATGACCAAAGCAGAAGTAAGAGGAAATGTGATTCTTTACCTTATACAGAGAGTCCACTCCACTGGAGACAGTAGGTATCAGATTATATTGTGTCTTATTAAGCACTACCTTTCTTACACCTATTTAGGACAATTTACATGCAGAAATAGTTTCTGTAAAGAAAACAGAATAGATATGCATATATATCTAGTTATATAAGTTAATACTTCAGAAGCTTTTAGATGGAGAAAAGTCAATAAGAAAAGAAAAATAAAATCTGTCCTTGGAAATTTTATATTGATGATAAGACAGTGTCGTTTTCCATGAAGTTGGAGGTTTAAGGAAGTTTGCATTTGTCCCTCAGTCTACAACAATAAATTAGTAGTACAAATGCTTTAACATCTCAATAATGCCAGGCTAAATTAATGGGCTGATAGTGTGCTGATTTATGATTTTGAGGCCCTTTCTCTGTGCTGGCCTTCAGGAAGATTGAGCTGTCTCCCATGTTCCCTGAGAGTGAGTCAATGACTGTTTATTCATTCCCTTGATTAGAAGGCTTCCCTGAAGCCAAATACAAGAGGCTGCTATAATAAATGCAGGACTCATATGCTTTGTTTTGTTTTCTGGATTTAGTGCTAAACATTAAAAGGAATTGGAGATTGATTTTTGTGCAGGGAGCAGTGCCAGATAAAACAACAGGCAAATGAACAGCCTTCTTCATAGAAACCAGCTCTGTTACTATGAGATGCCAGAGACATAGTTGAGGTTTAACGTTGCTGCTATTGAGCTGCTTGGAAGCTTTTTTGGAGGCTGACTCATCAACTGTTGAGTTGACATATTAGATCTTCTTTATTTTATTTGGTGGAGTAGTATTTAAACTTTGGTTTAAATAAAAAATCAGTAAATGACCTTTCTGTAACTAATAATCACATTCAGTTTTTCAAACACTGATGGAAGAATACTTAACCATCCAGATGTGTTTGCAGCCTGTGGCACCACAGCTAAAAGGACGATCACACACATGTGGGTGGGGGAATGAAAGATAATTAACTTGTTATTATATTAATTTTTGTATTCCTTTCTGGGGTCCTATTCCTTCACTGTCTCGTAACCTGATGATGTAGAGGTGCATCACAAATTATTTTGTTGCAGGCTACCTCCTCTATTCACTCCTCTTGTGGGATGCTTTTGTGTCTGGCAGAGGAAGCAAATGGTTTCAGTAGCAACTGACAAATTGCCCAATAATGTGGGTAATAAATGCAGTCAGCAGTCACTTCCCTAAACTGCAATTTACATGTCAAGCTTAAAAAGACTCTGCCTGTGTTATGGGACTAAGAAGCATATCAAATAACATCTGCAAGTGGAGTCTTTGCTAAAAAGTAGCCAAAATTGATAGATCAATAAGCAAAACTGTTGTCTTCTGGATAGTAGTTTGAAGAGGATTATTATTATTATTATTATTATTATTATTATTATTATTATTATTACTATGTTTTTAACTTGAACAAATGAATTATTTTTTATAACAACAGACTGGACTGTCACCAAAAATTCTCTAGCATAATTTATTCAGGAGTGCTTATTCCGCTGAACTAACTAGGCTACCTGGAAGCAGAGTGGCTTTGAGAATTACAAGTCTCCAAAATTGTTTGCAAGATAAGGACAGATGCTAAGCAGATTTAATAAAATTTAATATATATAAATAAAATGAGGGAAAACTGTTAATGCAAGGCAATTTATGGAATAGCAATGCTTTGACCAAGAAGAAAGCAGAATTGCAAGCACGACTTGCACCGAGCCTTCAAAAACAAGCATGTGTCATTAGCAAATTGCAAGTATCCAAGAATAAATCAAGATTGTGTTCCCTATACACATACTACCCATTTAAGAAAGCTTCTGACTTTCTTAGATTTTCTGGCTCAAACACTTTTTTTTTTCATGTATAAATGCACTGACAGTTGTCACAGATTTAAAGATGGAGTTTAATATAAATGCTAGATTTTTTCAGATAGGCTAAGTCTTGGTCTCTTACATTTTGTTTAAAGAAATTCTAGAAATTAGGATTCTAAAATAATATTTCACAGAAATGTTTCTAACCGAAGATTTTAGGGGATCTATTTCCCCTGACTGCTAATGCACTTCCCTTTTCACGAAAAAAAAAAAAAAAAAAAAAAAAAAAAAAAAAAAAAAAAAAAAAACAGTAAGGATTTTCTGTGCGTTGGAAAATAAACCAATGCACATTATGATTGTCTGGAAGGAAGGCTACTAGATTTTCATTGAAGTTCATTCCACTGTTTGTTGAAATAGATATCCACATGTTTTAATCATGTTTTCTTTATTGTAATGATTCTGGCCTAATGTTAGTGTTAGTTGAAATGTTCCTGCATCAATTCTGGAACCAATAAATAAATAAATAAATAAATAAATTGCCTAACAAGTTTTTGAGCAATACGTCATTGATAGCACAGACACAGCCAAATGTTCATGCATTCATTTTAATGTTTAGGTAGTTTTACCCATCATTCTACCCATGCTATGTGAGCAACTTCTTTGGAAAGTAGACTGAAAACTTAGTATTGAAAGATTATATGATAGGAACAGTATTTCTTACTGGTTTCTAGAAAGCACTATCTTCAATGAAAGCACACATTCTTTGACACACCTCTCCTGTCCTTATGTTTTAATTCCTTAGAGGAAAACCTCTTCAGTCTAAGACACATCCCAAAGACATATTAAAGAGTTGATGCTGGACCGAGCAGTGGGTGTAAAGGAGATTGGTATAAACAGGAAATGAGGAGTATGCAAGAATATAGTATGGATAGCATGAAGAGGGAAGTAGAAAATATATGCATCTGAGAGAGAGTTTTGAAAGCTGAGAAGGCTTTCATGGGAGAAAAGATTGACTGTTGCTTCATAACATACGTGCACCCAAGCGTCCTCCATCTAAGTGCTGGTACTTTGTGCTCCTTCTATTAGTGACATCATCTGTCCAAACTGCATCTGGAAATTCTGCTTTCAGATCACTGTTTCTAAGAACTATGAAATAAAGGCACATCAACATTTTTTAGTATAGATGGTAATGTTTTCAATTCAATATTAGGAAAATCCTAGATCTACTTCTATTCTCCAATGACTTAGTTCATGTTTCTTACAGTTTTTGTAAATCTGCTCTTTTCCCTCATAGACTTTGAACAGTTTATCTCAACCTGCTCTCTAGCTAAGCAGGGCCATGCCTGACATTTGGGAGTGTTTTCCTTTTTTCCTCCCTGGAAAAATAAATTTATTTTAAGTCGTAATATTGTTGTAAAGTTATTTTCTGTTAGAGGGAAACTAAAAACCATGTTGCAGGCAATGAGATTGTTACTATTCCTTTAAAGAAATCCAGTTTTCAAGTTCATTAACTATTGTTGATAAGTCTGCCCACTGGTTTGTTGAGCCCTTAGCCTGTAAGTTGAAAATAGAAGAGAAATAACAATTGGAGACAATAATATGATTCAGTTTCAACACAAATAATCACATTTTTTTCTCGAAGTTTCTATATCAGAAATGGAAAATAACTTCCATGTCCATCTTGGGTACTTACACAAAAATAGTCTTAAAAAAGCAGTAGCACCATCACCACCCAGGGAAAAATAAATAAATAAATAAATAAAATAAAAATTATAAATGCTTACTAGTGTTATCAGAAAGACTTCAGAGTTTTATCATCTTTTCCTGACTCCATAGGAAATTGATGATAAGACCAAGTCACATGAATTGAGCAGTATCTGATAATTCTTTGCCTCTCTCCATCAATAAATGAAAGGGAGCTTGTTCCCAAGGTTGATTTAACACCCTTCATGCTCATTAAATGAAAGTTTTCTATATTGAGAAACTCATCATTATCTTCACTGCGATGAAATTCAAGTTGTTAAAAAACTGCACAAGATTGTCTTGCTACCTGTTCAATATCATCTTTGAGAAAACACCATCTCACAGTATTTATTGTTGATTCTTTCAAACAAAATAAATGTATGTCTTCATACCTTTGTTTAAACAGCTGCTGATTAACACCATGAAAGTCTGCTAAGTTGCCAAGGAGAGGGGAAAAGGAAATATGAGTCAAAGCCTTTGACCCTTAAGATACTGCTCCAAATTCAGCCTCAGATAGTAACTGACTGAAAGTTATCATCTCCTAATGACTGTTCAGCTTATGTAAACTTTGTTGTATGCATCTCAGTCTGAGTTCCTGGTAAGTAAACATCCACTGCAGAATTAAGCCCCAGTGCATCTTCTATAAAGGTCCAATGCATAACAAATCATGAAGATAAAAATCCACTGTCAACCATAAAAACAATTTCCAGACAATGATTTGACACCATGCTGAAGAAAATAGGCTAAAACTGCACAGGAAGAATAAAACATGTTCTGTAGTAAAACAGGCTGTGACAAAACCAACACTGCAGTAATTCAGTGTTTAGACTATTAGTGCAATATCTTATATTAACATCATTCAGATTCTTCATATTTGAAAGAACTAATGAGTTACTTAACTCAGCTTCTTTTATATTTGCATGAGACAAAACATTTTCAGTATATCTTTCTGTTAAAATGACCAGTTTTCCGAATGTATTACTGAATACTGTTAAAAATAATCTGAGACTTTTTTTTTTAACCAATTGTATTCTCATTCTCATAAAACTATTATTGATCATTGACCTCATCAATGTGTATAAATATATGAGGGGAGGGTGTCAAGAGGATGGAGCAGGTCTCTTTCATTTGTGTCCAGTGACAGGATGAGAGGCAAAAGGCACAAGCTGAAGCACAGACATTTTGGCTGAATATGGAAGGGCTTTTCTTTACTGTGAGGGTGACGGAGCACTAGCATAGGTTGCCCAGAGAGGCTGTGGAGTCTCCGTCTCTGGAGATATTCAAAACCCTCCTAGATGCCATTCTGCACAGTGTGTTCTCTGTGATCCTGCTTGGCAGGAAGGTTGGACTAGATGACCTTCAGAGGCTGGCCTATGATTCTGTGATTCTGTGACTCTGTGATCATCGTTTCCACTAAACTTGGAGTAGACTCTTGTTAGCATTCACTTAAAAAATCATGTGATGACAAATAAGAAATTTCAGATGGATATACCTTAAATAGAAGATTGAAATAATAATAGTAATCAAGCTATTCCCTAAAGATGACAGGGACTAATTGCATAGTACTTTTTGCCTTCAGATATCAACTCTACATTTGGACTTATAAACAACAATTTGGCTGCCTGAGAAAATTTTAAGATAACAACAGAGTCAAAAGCCTGATGTTTCATTTTCTCCTGCAATAACTCGCCTATTGCTTTATTTGCATCTAAAAGCTATGCTGAACAGTGGGAAAGAACTCCATTAACTCATTCACACTAAATCTGACAAACCTTCAGCAAACCAAAAGTATAAATCCTAGTCCTGCACTTTAAAAACTGAAGTTACAAATAAGTACCTTTTATGTCTTTGATGATAACCAGTGAAACACCTTGAGTGTTCTGTTTCTTTTCTTCTGTTCTTTACAGACTACTCACACCTCTTGTCAAGATATGTCTTAATTTAGCTACTATGTGTTTTTTTGTTTTGTTTTGTTTTTGTTTTGTTTTTGTTTTTCTGGAAAGAGGAAGGCAGGGGAAACGCCCTCTTTTTTCTTTTTCTTTTTTTTTCTTTTTTTCAGTTTCTTGGACATATAACATTATACAGAGAATGATATATGAAGAAATAACTCCCAGTCATAGGAAACAAGAGTTTTACAAGAAATCGAGAAGATGAAAAAAGCATTAGATGGCTGTTGGCATTACAGCAATGCCTGTGAACTTGCAAAGTAATTTTGAACTCATAACTAGAGCAGTTTCACATTCTTACAACGTGTTTCCTTCTGGAACTTTTAGTCATTGAATGTGTCTACAAGCAGGGCCTGTTAAGTTCACTGCATGTAGGTAAACCAAAAGACACAATGGACACTCATTTATTTATTTCAGACTGAATGTTGAAACAATGTGGACTCAAGAACAGATCTGAAATCAATTTACAGTCAAACATCAAGATGTTGAAAAGTGCTAACTTAGTGCATCTTCCAATGTATTAAACACTGGATATTTCGACTCTTTCATCAATATTCCATGCTGATTCTTTCTCCTTTAAATACCTGCATATTACTTGGTTTTGTTTCTTCCCTACCTTCCTTCTGCATCTGGAAGTAGCTGTTAATTGATATGAGAGGTGTTTTTTTTTGTTTGTTTGTTTTTTTCCTGGTAGGGTATCATACTATCTGCTTTAGCAGCTTAGCTATGGAGGACATACATAAAATAAAACCTATAATAGTTTATTTTAGTTTCAGAGGAAGCTCAGGGGTCTTAGCAGCTCAGGAACAGAGAAAGGTGGGCTAACACTGCTGTCCTAGCATTTCCACTTGGTATTGCCATAAATGCTGGTGAATTTGGGAATGCAGGAGTTGAAATTCTCTGATGAATTGCAGGAAGGAATTGCAGGAGACAGTAAAGACATACTGGCTGAGCAGTGGTATTTGAGAAACACAAAATTATTTGCAATTTCGAATCCATAGACCAAAGCCAGTGGGTGTTTGACATTGAATAAATTTCAGAGATTAATATTAGGGATAAATATCAGGGATGTTTGTGTGTCCTGGTGTTCTTTTTATCCCTAAAAACTGTCTGCAAAAGAGACAAATGTTCAGAGCTATTTTAGAAATTTTATGGGGCAAATAGCTGTTTGATGACATTGTCCTGGTTTTGGCTTCCATCGAGTTAACTTTCTTTCTAGTAGCTGGTATGGTGCTGTGTTTTGGATTTAGGATGAGAATAATGCTGATAACACACTGATATTTTTAATTGTATAGCAGTGCTTTTACACAGAGAATTTTCTGCTTCTCCTTCTGCCCTGCCAACAAGGCTGGGTATACATGGGGCTCAGTGGGGAGGAGCAGGGGACAGCCACGACAGCTGACCCAGACTGATCAGAGGGATGTCCCATGCAGCATTGTGCTCAGCAATAAAAGCTGGGATAAAGAAGGAGGAAGGGTTGGGACATCTAGAGTGATGGTGTTTGTCTTCCCCAAAAAATCCACCTGTGTGATGAGCCCTGCTTTCCTGGAAGTGGCTGAACACCTTCCTGCCAATGCAAAATAGAAAATGAATTCCTTGTTTCGCTTTGCCTGCACAATAAGCTTTGCTTTACTGAGTAAAATGTCCATATCTCCACCTATAAATGCACTCTTACCTTTCTGATTCTCTCCCCCGTCCCCCTTGGGGAGAGTAAGCAAGCAACTATATGGTGCTGAGCTGCCTGCCGGGGCTAAACCACAACAGATGTTCAATAGGAAAATGACTTCTGACACGTTAAAGAAAGGAGGCAAAAGCTGGATTTAGAAGGGTAAAAGGTTCATGCTTCTGCAGAATTCCAAGTTCCTGCTTTCCATTACATTTTTATTATTATAATTTTTGCACAAGTGTAGCTGGACCTCTCACAACCTTCCCATTTTGAAAGCTGAAGGAAAAGCTGCTGCAGTCAGACAGGAAACTCCCCACCAAGTTCAACAATGCCTCATAAAAGTATCAGATCACAGATTAAAACAGAATGACTTGAAAGTTCAAAAATAACTAGTCTTTCCTTGCAATGTCTGCTATTAAAAATAGCTTTTAACCTGCTTAAGACAGAAAATCAAGGAGACATACCAAAGTAATATTATTACTATTTTCAAGTTCTCACTCTTTCTCTTTTTGATCTAAAGTGGAAAATTGTCTTTTATCTATTTATTAAAGACAAAAAAAAAAAAAAACATGTCCAATGGTCCTTTGTGTCTAGCCAAACCACTCTGTAATAATTTTATATATGAATTATAAATCCAAAGACTAATCCACAATTTAACTCTAATTGGTGATATTTTCAGACTTTCTCCTTTTGTCACATGATGTTAGTATTCCTCTTTGCCAATTCTAGATGCCATCTTGAATCTTCAGTGAAGTCTTCAGCTAGGCTGCACTTGAACTACATTTGCAAGACTTGGAGGTAACTGCGCATGTGGTTGAACACAGACCATAACTGTTATAGAAAAAGGAAACCTCCATGACAAAAGGAAAAACAAAAACCAACCAAACAAAAAGTTCATATTCCTATGAAAAAAAAAATACCAAATAGATCCAGTGAGCCATCGACAATAGAAAATATATTTTCTATATATAATATCTATATGTAATCTTCTTTGCAGATTGTCTGTGAAATGACCCATTTTCACAAATGTGGCCATGGCTCACAGATTGATGTTTCCAGTTATCCACCTTCAAATTGAATTAGCTATGATGTAGTATTTCAGCAATGTAACTTACTCTCAAAGCCTCATGCCCTGTTTTGGCTTCCTGATCCAAGAGAGATAATTTTCCTGCCTGAAACCAAATTTGATTATATTACAATAAAATTTTAATTGAATCTTTCTTTTCTGGGATAGATGATTTTTATTTCTATGAATAAGTGCAAGGCAGATGCAACTCCAATGGAATCTGAGCACTGAGCCTCCTCTCTCTTTTTTTTTTTTTTTTTTTTTTTTTTTTTCCTCTATTCCTGCACATTGCAAAGGGGCAGGGTGGTGGTACCTCAAACACTGACATCTAAGAATGATAGTCACCCAGCCTACCGTTACTACTAAGTTGCTAAGTATGGGACATGTCTACAGTGCATTCCAGCACTCCTCTTAGATGTTCTTACGTCAAAGAGCATTTTGGTGGTGGTGGTGGATTTTTGTTTTCTTTTTTTGTTTGTTTGTTTTCTTTTTCTTTTTCTTTTTTTTCTTACATACACTATTTATTTTCAGTATAATTCTGTCACTGCTGAAACTATTCACTAACCTAGAGCAACTTCATGACACCTCTGAGGGATGATAGAGAAATTATGAACCAGCAATTAGACCCTGAGAGTTGCCAGTACTACAAAACATTAGGGAGAGGCAATGGAAAAGTAAACCCTCTGGACTCTCATCCTGCCCAATGTGCAAGTTTAGCTTTGTTCATCTGACTATCCATAGGACTAAAAATACATCTGCTTGAAACATCATTTCAAAATCTCCCAATAATTTCTCTTATACCTTAACCATTTTTAATCCATTACTCTATTCTTTCTGTTGCTGAATGCTAATAATTATAGCTATATATGAATCTCCTCATCACAATATTCTCCTCAGAAGAAGGATATTGCCAGCTGCAACCATTTGAGAAGATACAATAAGTTAAATTTCATTCTAAAGACAGTTCTTGTGACTCATCTAATGCTTAAATCGAGAGACTCGGAGTAGAAATGTCAAGCAGAATCAGACCTAAGCAGTTAAGTGAGTGAAAAGTTTCCGGTTTGAGTCCTCACAGCCAGGCACTTTGGGCAGAAGGAATTTTAAATAGGTGGAAGTGGCCAGACCACTGTGAGATTGTTTGGTGTCTTCAAATTAACCAGTTCTATGACCATAGAAGACCACAGAGACTTGTAATGCTCTGGAGAACTTGTAAGTCTATAGACCTCACCGTGTTTCACCCTTTGACAGCTATTCTAATGATCCTGAGACTTAAGTCCATGCTTTTTCATTCCATGCAATTTCTTCTTCTAAGAATTCATATTTTGTACATACTGAAAAATTTAATATTTCGGAGAACCAGCAGAAATTCCAGTTCTCTCTTAAGTTACAGAACTGCTTAATATGAGGCTTTCAAACAGTTGAGTGAGGGGATGCAGAATTTAAGTTTTCATTATATATAGTGCCTAATATGTATACTGACAAAGACACATTAAGCAGGAGACAGCCCTTTAGAATGTGTCACTCCAAAGAAACAACTCAGAGATTTAGTTAGGTTGCTCTTTAACACAGCCTAAAATTACATCATGCATAGTTATACCCTTTTCACCTGTACACACTGACAGGATCTTTACAGCTTCTTTCCTGAAGAGTTTAATATATTTTCCACCCCCCCAGAAAAAAGAGTACAATGGAAAAGAGACAAAAAAGATATGGAAGGATGAGAAAGCTGGACAAGACTATGGGCTGCACCATTTTTTTTAGTGGAGAAGCATATATGACTTTCACAGGTAGTTGAGTTTCTGATTTTGTTCCACTACTGCTTGAACTATGTACTTCCTTCCATAAAATAATATATTTTTTGGTCAAAAGAAGGCTTTCTTCATTACCCTAGTTTTTTTGTATCTTAAAAAGGGGAAAAATGCAATTCATCCTAGAATTAGCCCATTAAAACTCTTGAAGCAACTAGTTAAAATAACTGAAACTGTCTCCACGGTTTGGGGCATTGATACAGCTTACCTCAAAATATCCTCCACTAGACCCCTCCCAACTCCTTTGTGAGCATGAATAAACATCTTTGGTCAAGTTGTATGAGGCAGGAACACAACCTTCACATCACAGTCTACATTACATCTGCTAGATGGCTGTTTTGAATCTGAATTTCTGATATATTTCTAGCATGCTTTAAATCTGGGAAAATATTTTGTAATGTCATTTATTTATTATCCCTGCCAGCCATCAATGTGCTGTTTTCTGGTAGTTGTGCCTATCTGCACTGTGTAGACACACACAGTGGGAAGAGAAACCAGCTGCGCTTCACCCACCTCCAAACACCTTGCTGGAGAAATCAGCAATAATGAAACTTCTTCCTTCACCCTCCGCTTCCCTTCCAGTGAGGACGTATGGTTTATTCAGGAGATAAATGATATTTATCCTTCATGTATCCTAGCACTTTCTTATTTATCTTTTGAAAATCAAATAACTCCCCTTTTAACCCTGAACGTTCCCAGGTCCTGACCCAGATATTCTTGCAAAATAGGCCAGTCAGTCACGTTCTCTTCTCATTGCATAGGGTGACAGTGGGAGAATAGAAAAACCTTCTGTCACTAAATCCTTTCCACCCAGAGGCAAAAACTCTTCACCCAATTAACTAACACCAGGTGCACACTTGAATGCATGTGAGGTATGTGGTATACTTGCTGGCTCTGTTCCTAACTTGGCAGACAGACATGAAACCTGTCCCCGATTAGCCTATTTTGCTGGAGCTGCAGTGAAGGGTGTCACCCCCCTCAAGGAATAAAATCTTAAGTGTTTCTGTGTAAATAATGATTGCCTTGACTATGCAAGACCCTGAGTACACTGTACATTAAAAGAGCTACATTTTATATAAACCAGTTTGTCAAGATAGACAAGTGGCAACAGTTCATTACAAACCAAAAAAACTGGTAATGCCTGACCAGAATTTTGTGCAAATGCTGTATATGTAGACAGTATCACAATCCACCTCCACAGTAGAGTTCAAAAATGTATGTGTTTGAGGATACTTATGATCTTATTCCCTCCAGGTTTGCCTTCTCCCAAAGGTATTTTTGCTCTGCCACCTTTAGCTAGCAGGTAAAATATTTTTAAATGTCTGTGTCCAAAATCAGACCAAGTGCATACACCTTTCAATTTCCAAATAAAATGATGTGACTTTCAGGGTACCCAAACCTCCAACAGTTCTATTTTTGACTTAGACAGGTTCAAAGCACCAACATTGGGTGCATCCTGACCATTCTTGCATGGTGCCTCTAAGGAGGACCTCTGTACATTAGTCCAATTTCTGGGTAAGAAAAATGTTCCAGATGGGAAGAACTGCCTACTAATTGACAAAGCAGATTCTCAGCAAAAAAAAACGCCTATCCCCGGGGAGGGCAGTGAGCTGCCCTGCTCAGCGGGTATTAGCAATTCAATGGCTCTCTAATGAACACTCTGACCCTATCATTGCCATTCTCATTGGACCCCGAAAAATATTGGTAAATTTTCTTATTGACGGCAGGACACGAGACCACACAAACCCTGAGCATAACACCTGGCCAGCACAGGGTTAAATTCACGGGGATTGATGGTGTGGAAAAACAATGCCCTACCGCAAAAATTTCACTCTGGCTGCCGGAGGAACAAAAATTAACCAGAGTAGAAATATTAGTTGGTGCTGCATATACTAATATTTTAGGATTCGACATACTGCGTGGTTGTATGTGGCAACTCCCTGATGGAACTGTGTGGAGTTCCGTGACATATCAAAGGGATGTAGACACAGTAAAACTGAGTCTGTTACATACATCCATACCTTTACCTCCCTCTAAAATTACTAATGTTTGGCAATATCCATTGCTAGCAGCAGCACTTATGGGGATTGACAGGGTGGTAACAATTGGAAGAAAGAGGCATTATTAAAAGGACTCATTCACCTTATAATTCACCAGTGTGGCCAGTAAAGAAACCGACTGGGCAATGGCATTTTACAGTGGAAAACAGACAGTTAAATGTTAACACTGCACCTTTAGCTGCCACAGTTCCATACATGGCAGAGACAGTGAAAGTCTTCTGTGCATCTAACAGTAGCAATGGTGCTAACTACTCCCAAATATCTCTACACATGGGAAGTCAAAGATTGCTAGTTCATCCTCTTTCTCACCCTACCAGTTCAATACAACCGAGCATATTTTATTTTCTTTTTTGTTCACAGGAATCCTGAGTGATCTGCGTACGGACAGTTGGAGGATGATGAATCAACAGTTTGGATTAATAATGCTATGCTTTACCCTGACCTTGATGCAATTACAGGCCTTAAAGGAAACTTAGATACTGTGGTTGTGCATGGAGCTGAGGTGTTTCACTGTGACATCTAACCATGCATTGTCACGGTATAGCACAATCATCGGAACACCTCAAAACAAAAAGGATCTAAGTCTCTCTACTTTAATAATACATGGGAGTAAAATATTTTCAAAAGATGAATGGAGTTGGAATGATTACTTAAGAATGGCTGAACTTCAAGCCACGTCTGGCCAGACAATACAAATCGGTTGCTGAATAACTGATGAATCTACTTACTATAGGCCGACTGAAATTAAGACGATTTATGCTGTTGCTACCAGGCCACAAAATTATAGTATTGATTGTACCAAAATAACTGAACCAAATTTTGATTGCTGGCACAATTTTACTTTCACCAGACCTATAATTGTGTACTGTCTTTGGGGTTACAGAGGCACAGAATTACTATTTGAATTCATGATTAATACAGAAACATCTTCAAAGGATAAGAAGCCTCTGCCCCCACAGATATTTGAAAATGAACCAACTCGGCCTCCCATTGGTCTAACTCCTTCCATCTTCAACACAGGCCCCTACGTAATTAAAAATGTGGAACAACAAATTCTCTTTAACCCTAGTTGGTCCCTGAAAAGGGTAGAGTTAGCGCTGCACATTAACATTTCAGAATTCAACTAGAAATGTACCACCTTTTTGAGAACTGCTTACACCGGCTGGTTGGCATGGCTACACGGACGTTCTCTGAAACAATCTCAGCGCATGCCACAGGATGTAACTGGGTTATTGGGAACAGGATTGGGTATATTGAATATCATTGATGCCGAGGTTCTAATGAGTAGGATAACTGCTACTACAGATGACCTAAGGAAATTGGAATGACCAATAAAATCATCCTTATTAGCCTTAGAAGTAAATCAATGGCTCTTATCAGATGTTTTACCCCATTGGGAACAAATTGAAGAAAATGATCATCAATTAATTGTAAATGCCCTTGGAAAAATGCAAGGCAATACCTCCCTTGCCTTGAGCTGCATCCAAACACAGTTATGGATACAATTCGTAGCAGCAGCTGTTATTAGAGAGGGAGAAGGAGGAACTTTGCCCACTGAAATTCGAAAATTGATTTGGGATAATGCTTCAGAATTCGAAAAGGAGTTTCAAGCATGGTGGCAATTAATCAATTTCACCTATTATGCAGAAAATGATAAAATTGTTGCCTTTGTACTTACTATAAGTAATGCCACTGTATACAATGTATATCCAGTCATTGCATTGGGACTCAATCATGATGGAACGATACTTTATCCCAAGGAACATAAAGTATGGGCCCATCAAAGCGGAGGAAAGTGGCAAACAATTGATGTGAACGCATGTATTGTGCGTGAACAAAAAGGTTTCATCTGTGAGAGTAACACACTCGATGCCCAAGACATTTGTCTTGATACTGAACAAAATATTTGCCACTTTGAGATACATCCTAATGAAACCCTTGAAACTGTACTTGTATATATTGGGAAAGGTTGTGTTTGCATGAGAACTCATTTTGATTCTATAGTCATAGATAGTACAATTGTAGGTACCAGTAATCACTCTAATGTTTGTGTTTGTAATTTTACTAAAATTCCAGGATGTGATTTTAGTTACTTAGCTCCTGTCACCTCTTTTCAACTGATTGCATCCAATTACATTCTGTTTCATGATCTGCTGCCTACCCCTATTGGAATGAACCTCACCTTGGTGAAGAAATTGTTGATACATGAGGACTTGAAGCGGCTGATGAAACAAGTTCGAGAAAATGGAAAAAAGACTTTGATTACTGTCCATCATGATGCACAAGTGATTGAGAGAGTAAAGAGAGATGAAAGACGCTGTTGGTGGGACACTTTGTTTGAATGGTCACCAGCTGCCACGGGAATCTTCAAGAAGATGCTTCACCCTGTTGTCATTCTGTTAATACTCACTGTATGATGCTTTATATTAACAATTAGTTTGTATGTTAAACTCTGGATTATGGTGAAACGTTTAGCATCCCTGCACAATGTACATACACTCGATAAACCTCGTCCGGAGGACATTTGTGATATCCCTGACATATTCCAACTGTCATGAAGCTCGAGTGACTATAGTCACAGGGTGGATTATGTGGTGCAATTGCTTAAAGTAACTAGGAAAATAAAACTAACATCCACATCTTAAAGAAAATGTACAGCATTGAAGAGGCTTTCAGGGTAGGGTGCAGCTGCATTATCTGAGTGTTCCCTAGGCTTCCAACCTTAGATGCTATCACGCTGGGGGAACCTGGTGTGCTGGCGCTAAGGAACAGCATGGAGGGCAGAGTGGAGTGGAGATACCACGGCTAGGCTCTGTGACCAGGTGGGGACTCGATTGTTCTTGTGCACACCGAGACCGATAAGCAGCACTTTTTGCTACCCTGAGCCAACAACCTGTCAGGTTTTGACAAATGCTGTACTCTACTGTACTTTTGCTCATTATAATGTCATTATAATACCAAAACACACCTCCATCCCAAAAGCTACCCGCCTCCGAGGTGCGACCACCCCCCACTGAGCATGTGCTCTGAATTTCTCGGAGCCTATTACTTTAAACAGACGGGAAAACTTTTCACCAATCATAATTAAGATATGCTTGACTAGAGTCACTCAAGCTCCACCTAAAAGATAGAAAATAATATAAATTGACCTAAGAGAGAGGGGATGTTAGGGAAGACACTATCTTCAGGGGAGATACCATCCCGAGGGAATACATCATCCCGAGGACCTCCTGACTTCTGGGATAAGTCGACGGACTGAGCCTCTCTTCCCCCCATTGGGACACCTTTGGGTGAGATTCAAACATGTGTTTATACTCCTTTTAACGCGTTAATTTCTAGGCTAGCTTGCTTTTGCAGACAGTCACTATTGCTGGCAATCCAAAAGAACCTGTGTACCTGTTGCTGTAATAAACTGCACTTGATTGTATTGTTCCTAGCCATGATAGTTCTTATTGAACGTGACTAGAGTAAGAGCGGTTATTCGTTATCGGTGAATCTGTGACCATGATAGTTCAGTGCTCTGAATCCAACCAGACCCATATCGGTTAATGCGGTATTGGTGAATCTGTGATTGTGATAGTTCAGTATCCTGAATCCGACCGGGCCCATAATGATTAATCAGCAACTAAGTGCTAAGGGTGGTTATACGTTATTGGTGAATCCGTGACCGTGTTGTTCAGTGCTCAGTGCTCTGAATCCGACCGGACCCGTAACGGTTAATTAGCCACACCCCTTTAACACGACAGTGACCCAAGAAGGATATTAGAAATACTGTGAATATGGAGTATTCTTTCCCTGGCATAAACTCCTACTATGTAGAGATTATAATTTTTAGAGAGTTTCTGTATAGGGAAATTGCACCTGGATCATTCTATTTAGGTGGGTTTTTCATGAATTTATCAATTAAATATATATATATATATTTGTAATGCAAGAGATCTGCAATATTCTGGCAGTGAGTTCCACAGTTCCGGTATACATTTACGTGAAAAAAAAAAATCTTAGTATTACCTTAGATTTGCTGTCAACCCATGTTCCCTGGTATTCCTATTGTGAGAAAGTCTTATCTACACCTTCTTCTTTTTATATGTCTCTATCATATCATTTTTCGTATTCTTCTGTTCCATGATGACAAATCTTAATCAATTTAGTCTCTCCTTGCCATTAGGATCACCTTGTAACTGCTTGTTGCCAGTCTCTGAGTCTTTGCGAATTCTTCTATAGCAATTTTGAGATGTAGTTGAATTTGGTATATTTTCCTGACTATTTATAATAAAAGGTTAGGAAAATCCAGAGATTTTATTTTTATTTTTATTTTTATTTTTATTTTTTTCCTGAGATATAATTGGCATAATTATTTTCTCAATTTCAACATCCTGTAATTGTCCAGTTTTCCTCTTTTCAGTTTGAGAGCTATTAACACATTTAAAGACAGTGAGCAAGTTCAGAGAATGAATGTTCCAATTCAATTTATGTGCCAGGGCAGCATGAGCTACATTCCTAAATATTTATTTTAAAATTGTACACCAGTATTAATTATCTAGGAGCTGGAGAATATGTCATAAAATAAATTTATTTATTTATTTTATTTTTTCAGTAACCACCCCATAGTGATTTTGCCTGGTAGAAGTGATCATTCAGATCAGACAAATGCCAAGTGAAAATCAGTAATTAAATTTTGGGCCACATACTTACTGACTCACATAGTCTTATTTCAGTAGACCCAGGCTAGTTTATAGTAAAAGCCATTAGGAATTCGAATAGATACCAAACTCTTCCACCTCCCCCTACAATAACAACCATATGGCCTTCTATGTATTGTTGTAAATTCAAATAACCAAAGAATTCCATGCAGTGCTTTTATCCTCTCACCTAACAAATCATCTATAAAACTGAGTACCCTTCACATGGTATTTGTATTAAGGGGTCATCTCCTGTTTTCACAGACAGCTATTTATTATTGGCATGTTTAGGTTCTGCATATAAATAGCACAGATTTATAATCAAATATTCTTTTGCGAAGTCAAAACATTTAGAGGAAATGGATGAAAAAGTGACTGGAGGCAACTCTTTGCCATTTACTTTCCCACTTCTCCACTGCCTCTTCTTAATGGTAGCAGGCCATCTACAGATTTCTGGGAATTAAATACACAACTACCCTGACCCCAGGGCAGATAAATCAGTTTATGCAGTGGCGTTTGAAGATTTTTTTATACACTTACTAATAGATACAGAGGAGGCAGAAAAGGGAGAGGGATAAAAGACTGCTGACTGCAGATTCCACCCTGTAAGCTCAGGCAGTTGGAACAACGACCTTCCCCCCACACCCCATCAAGATGCCCCCAACATGTCAAAGGTGACATCTTTGCAATAGTTAAGAGTACTTTTTACTGTGCCTCATAAAAAAAAAAAAAAAAAAAAAAAAAAAACATTAGGGCAGATGAACGAGTGCACTATTGAGGGCAAAGATAATTCTAGATTTGTCTCTTAAAATGGACAATAGGAGATGTTTTCATAAGACTGTAAAAACAGGACAAGCATATATTGGTACCCACAGTGATACACCAGATGCTATTAGTCTGTGATTCAAGGACTCAGAGCAAGATGCAGTTTCTTTTAAATTCAGATGTCCTGCTTTGAATTCTGACTTTAATCAGTGATTTTCAGAACCCCTGTGAACTTTTTCCCCATAACCTCCTAAGGCCTGATGATCTACTTTTAATCCATGGAGGAATATCTCCCTTTGCTAGTTTCTAAGTAGGATCCAGGAAACACATGTGAGCAAAGAACAGATTTACCACCTGAAACTCAAACATTTTGAGTATTCAAGTGCTCATCTTCTTTGGAATGCCAAAAGAAGTAAATTCTGAAATGGCGTTCAGAGTCTGGGCCTACCATTGTGTGCTGTTCATTTTCAAATGAATGCTAGTGCTAACAACAATTTCAATGAAAGATTAGTCAGCCGTTAATTTCACCCTATTACTTCTAACTTTTTTTTTTTTTTTTTTTTTTTTTTTTTTCCACTATGCAAACACTGCTGTCCATCAGAGTGAAGATATTAAACTTGTTCATGAGCTTTCTTTGATTTTATTTCCCTGGATAAGAGGCTGACTTGGACCTCATCATTAGGGTGTCACAGAAAATGAAGAGCCAAGGCTGAACATTTCTTCCTTAGCTATAAAACATGTCGTTTCTATTGTGCAGCCATTGAAGATAACACAAAGCAAGTGTACTTTGTGAGGCACTTTTCATTAAACAAACAAAAAGAACCCACTATATTATTACCTTACAGAACTAAGCAACAAGCAGGGAGGAAGATGCAGGGCCAAGTGGGAATGCAGGGTTTTCCACTAAACTGACAGAATAAATACGCTCTGCAAGTCTGGTGCTCACGTGGATGTTCTGCACTGCAGATTCTGTGTGTTAGGGTCCAGGACTCTAACCAGGTTCCTCTAGATATTCTACTCATGGAGGGTTTAGTTTGTAAAACAGAACTTATCTGGAATTCTTTGAAATTCCAAGGGATTTTGATTTAGCAGAAAGGGACAGCAATGCACTTGAATTGGAATAGGCTGCACAGGGAGTGGAGTCACTGTCCCTGGGGGTGTTTAAGGAAAGGCTGGATGTGTTGCTTAGTGACATGGTTTAGTGGATGACTTGGTGGTAGGGGGGTGGTTGGACCAGATGACCTTGGAGGTCTTTTCCAACCTTAATGATCCTATGAATCACAGTTCAATTACAAATTGCACTTAGCAGACTGCAGCAATTGCCATATTCAGTTCAATCACAATACAAAAGAGAATTTTCTGAGCGGGTTCTGTAATACCTTCACTGTTACAATACTAGGTATATCTAGTTGCTATGATGCATGTAAGGGTTGCAACAAGCTCAAGTCCATGATGGGGCATCAGCTTTGCTGGGCAACCTGTTCTAGTACTTCACCACTTACATGAAAACTTCTTTGTTATATCTTATTAAAAATCTACCCTCTTTTAGTTTAAGCTATTACCCCTTGTTCTGTCATTACAACTGCAGACAGAGTCCCTCCTCAGCCTTTCTGTAGGCCCTCTTTAGGTACTGGAAGGCCACTGTAAGGTCTCCTCGGACCATTCTCTTCTCTGCATTGAAAAACCTCAAATTTCTCAGCCTGTCCTCACAGGAGAGGTGCTCCAGCCCTATGATCATCTCTGTGGCCTTCCTCTGGACTCATTCTAATAGGTCCATGTCCTTCTTGTGCTCAGTGCTCCAGAGTTCCAGGTAGGGTCTCACGACAGCACAGTAGAGGGAGAGAATCACGTCCCTTGTTCTGCTGGCCACGCTTTTTTTGATGCAGCCCAGAATACAGTTGGCTTCCTGGGCTGCAAGGGCACGTTGCCAATTCATACTGAGTTTCCCATC
>CM021769.1:19527452-19584143 GCA_011076525.1 Nettapus auritus
AAGGGAAGGGAAGGGAAGGGAAGGGAAGGGAAGGGAAGGGAAGGGAAAGTGAGCTGTCATTTTCAAGACTGTCCCTGTACACAAGAGAAGTCAAATTCACATTGATCAAAGTGACATGTTTGTAGAGCAAAATAAACTGAAACATCTATATAATTTATGGCTTGTTATGTTTAGTGATAAACAGATGCTTTAATTAAGTGTGAGTTTCAGAGCCTTTTAAACCTACCGCCTGAATTTGAATACCTATAAATAAAGAGGCCTTTAGAAAGAAGAATAGATAAGCATGGGTATCGATTCTAGTTACAGATGTGGACTTCACTTCCAACAGTTGCAGCAAGTAACATACCTTTTGCTCCTTTACATTACATTTACCTGCACAAAACAGTTTGGTATCTTCAGACTAAAGAAATAGAAGTGGTAAAAACTTACAATAGCTCATTTCAGTAGGGGAGGAGGTTAAAGTAACTGCAAAGATAAAGGGTTTCCAAACATCATTTTGATATAGAAGTAATCTTTAACCTTGTCACAACCTATGAGTGTCCTAGGTCTTGTTCACTAGAAATTTTGATAATTAGATTCTAAAGTATAGAAAACAAAAAGTACAGCTGATATCACAAGGCAGATTAAGAAAAAAGATGAGTACTTCAGTTCCTGTCACAAAGAAAGTCTGAAGGCTTTGGAATTCATAATGCACTTTTACATTGTCACCTTCAAATACTTCTGTAGCGCATACTAAACTTGCCTGTGCTTAATTTTGCTTCCTTTTTGATGTGAGGCATTATCTGTTCATGAGTAGGATTAGCGTACCATATGACATAACTTTAGGGTGTCTAATCAACACATGTTCATGCTATACAAAGGAGAGAAACAGGAAACTACAGTGCAGATTTCAGCTTTCCCTTATATATATAAATTTAATATTTATTTATATATTTGTTTAAAAAGCTATATGAATTGCCCATAGGTTGTAACCATGTATTTTTACTGATTACAAAGAAAGGCTAGAGACTCACTTGCACTACAAGTTTAATTCTGAGACACCTAAAAATCGGTGAGGCAGACTGTAAGCCAAAGAACTTTAAGCCTTACAGTGATTTACTGGCACAGCTGGTGAGATAATCTTGAAGTCCCACCTAAACTTTTGATCAAGTTGGTTTACCTTACAGTTTGTAATCCATCTCTTAATAGAGACTCTCATGATGGTATCTATTATTTTAAACACCTTTTTAGGGTTCAGGGAATGAAAAATGTGAGGCTTCTTTTTGCTATGTTATGATACTTTGAACATAGATTAATATAATAGTTAAGAGGAAAGAAAGCTAAAGGGACAGAGGATTTGTGATCAATTAACTCAGAGACTTAAGATTAATTATTTGTCAATCTCATAAAAAGATCAGATATTGCATCATTTTAAGGCAGAGATTGTGTTCAATTTTGGATGCTGGAGACATCCAGCTGTCAGATTTTCATTCTTATTTAAGGCATGAAACTTAAATTGGAAAGTACTAAAATGTCTTCAATCTGAAAATAGTTTACGAAGTATCGTCATCAAAAAAAAAAAAAAAAAAAAAAAAAAAGTTTGAAGACCATCTAAATCTGATTTCTAGACCCCTCTACTTAACCTCAGACATCTTGCTTGCTATAACAGATTTTACATTGCCTTTCTTTCCTTAAAAAGGTATAGCTTATAGTATATCCCAGGCTAACTAGAACAGATGCAGGTAAGATAGAAGTGATATTGATAAAACTAGATATTGTTGAGAAGTGAGCAGAAAAATTAAGAAAAACACTCCAGTAGAGTAGGAATAGCTAATGGATCTTCTTGGAAACTGTTTATTGGCTTTCTACTTGGAAACTTTGCCATCAAGCCATAAAAGTACCTCCAGCTCATAAACAGATTATGCTGCTACTATCCATAAACTGATGACAGAATGCTTTTAAGAAAACTCCCTACTGTTGTTATAGATTACAGAAAAGAAACAATCCTCCCAGAATTTATTCAGAATTTTTAACTTTCTATATCACTTCTGAAATCAGTATTTGGAAATATTAATGTGCCAAATTTTTACTAATTCACCTTAGTTTTGATATAACATCCATTTCTGAGACTACAAGGCTGAGCAACTACTCTAAGACTAGCAACCAGCCTGAATGTGTGACAGCAAAAAGAACTTTAGTTTATTAACTTTGGTCTGTCACAAAAAAAAAAAAAAATAAAAATAAAAAAAATAAAAAAAAATTCATCATGCTTTTCAGTAATTTTATTATTGCTTTCCAGATATTGATTAAAAAGGTGAACATCTCCCATCATTGTGACAATCCAAGGAAACAAAAATGTGGAAGTTCAATAAACATTCTGCTCAGCACACAGCACTGGTTGTAGGGGAAGACCAAAAAGAAGGAATATCATGATTCAGAAAGACTGGGAAAGTCTTGACTGCTGGGGTATTCTAATTAAGTTATATAAACACATGACATGTGCTCACATTTAATTGGCATATATTTAATTTCTGTCAGATTTATAAAAAAAAAAAAAAAAAAAAAAAGGAGGGGCAGGACACATTGGGAAAATCATGTGAAACAAAACTGCTCAATGATCCACGGAATTTATAGATTCTGTTTAGTCAAAAGAGGAATTAACTGAGAGAAAAAGAACTCATGGAAAAAAATATATGTATAAATAATGTTTAATGTTCTGGGAAAAGACACTTTTTATCACATTTACTACACATGAAGTTAAAAAAGCATGGAGATATTTAATGTAGGAAAAAAGGAAACATTAAAAAAATAAAGTGCCTTTAAAACAATGAATAAACCATCTGCAGAATTAATTTCCACATGATAATACACTCACAGTGAAATTGATAGGATTAAAACACATCAGTATCCAGAAATATCATTTACAAATAATAATCTTCCACATGCCACATTTAAGGCATCTTGACACCAACGGATGGATTCTCAATTTGCTTAAAATTCACCTCCTAAAATTCACAGAAGTCAAGCAAGATAAAACTATTTACCTGAATTTAAGATCTGTAAGATGGAAGATCCAAACCATTAGCTATAATAGGAATGTGACCCATAATATTTTTAAGTGGCTATTTTAGAGCTCAGTTGATAGCAGTTCTTCAGCAGTACAATTCTGTGGGGTTGGTTATGAGATTTGAACAATTCAAGCACTGTATCTGCTGAGGTCAATGCAAAAGGATCAATTTTTACACTTTCTATTGTTTGCTTTATTTTCACTACTAAGTTGACATGTATCATCTCTGAAACAGGGGGCCACAGATAGAGAGAATCCAAATGCTTTATTATTATGCAAATCACTGAGTGGTTAAAAAAACATGGATCTATTTCTCTTGAAGAAAATTCCAAACTGTTTCTATATCAAGGACATTTTGCCAACAGTTCTATGTGGTCTGGGGGAGTATTAACTGTTGAATTTTCATCTGTAATTTTATTTTCCTTTATTTTCTTTTTTTTTTAGATAGTCTGAAGGGTGGGAAAAATGCAGACATTTTTTGACAAGGATGACATCTTAATTAGGCTGAAGAGTTATGATAGCTATCTCAAAGGATTTTAGACCTCCTCTATGCAACAACCAATATGTTTGTTTATACAGATGTGTGCTCCTCTTCCAGCTCCAATCTCCTCAACACAACTGGGAGAAAGTGAAGAATTTTTACATGACCTTAGCACATGAGATGCAGAGGAGAGGAGATGATTTGAGTATATATGTCTTCTCTAGGGTTTAATTGATCACTTCTCCACAGGAAAAGGATGTCAAACAAATTAACAATAATAAAAACAACAAAAAAAAAAAAAAAAAAAAAGTGTTCTTTTTCAGGTTTTCCACTGCAATTCACATCTTTGTACTTCATGTCATTATTGGTAGCCATGTCATATGTTTAAACTAGTAACACCTCACCCGAACTTCCCTTCATTTTGGGTATAAAAAATAAGATGAAGATAGAATCTTAGATCTAAGTTGCAGAGTATATTAAGAAAACAAACAAACAAACAAACTCCCCCCCCAAACAACAACAACAACAACAACAAACACTGTTTGGAATAATTACATATTTCAGAGTGGATTCCAGTTCATACTTTTTCTTGTATAACAGAACGGGAATGTCCATTGTTCTAAATTACTAAAATATCCTCTTAGTAGGTACTATTGCTAACTTGATTGAATCTTTGCAAAATATATCTATATATCTATATATCTATAGATATATAGATATATAGATATATTAACCTGTAATGGAGACTTGGAGTTAGTTTAAATATCTTTGAGGTTTTTTTCATGATCCATTCTTATTTGATCCAAAATGGTCAGCATAGGTGACAGCATAAAATAATTGCCTTCACTGAAACTCTCAAAAAGAAGAGCTAGTATTTGTAGCTTAACATGTTTTAATTATTTATTCTTGTTGTTGCTTTGGGTAAGGATCATTATGATGGTTATAATTTGCATATTAAAAAGGTAAAATGACAAAGGACTAGCTATTGGAGATATTCTACTGGATTTAGCCATATTTTCTCAAAGGTAAGTTGTTCCAATGGTACACTTTAGAGATTTTGTATCATAGACAATTGAGCAATTTAAAACAAAGATTCTTCCTAAAAATTAGTAATGGGGGAAAGAGCTTGCTGTGCCTCCAGTGACCTACCACATATGCACAAGTATGACAAATATACTTAATATTCTCAGATATGAGCACATTGAAATTTCATAAAGTTTTTAGTTTGGTTCCCTCTTTTTCCCCTATATTTAACGGCATCCAGTCATTCAGGAGCAAAAGTTGCTCAATGAGACTAATTTACATTTAAATTTCCCATTTTTTTGTCCATATTATAACACTTATCGTATTATGCATAAACATAAAAAAGTAAATCTTAGCAACCATACAGTCAAAGTAATTAATTAGCTCATGGTTACACTGAATCTTTTTTAAAGCCAGGCTCAGCGAGTCTTTTAAATAGAGTGAATTGTTCCAAGGATCTCAAAATGCCATCAAACAACTTCTTTGCACTGCTTTTATTAACAATATCAGCTCAAACTTGCACATCTATTCTAAGCATATATATCTGCTGTGTATATATAGAATACGTCTATACCAAGATACAAAAGAATAGATTGAATAACTTATGTATGGTTGGCCTTACCTTTCCAACTGAAAATCACAGATCATGCTGCACTAAACAGCAGCACACAACATATAAAACAAGTGTTGCCTTTTTGTATTTTGAATTCTTGCACAGAATATTAATGATACAGAAATCGAGAGCCTTAACTTTAATTATTTAGTGTTCATTGTTGGTGGGTGGTTGGACATATTAGTCAAATTTTAGGAAGTGTTCCTCCTTTAGAAAAAGTATACTATGTTCTACAAAAAAGATGCTAGAAATAGCAATAAAAAAGCATTAGAATGAAAAAAAAAAAAAAAAAAAAAAAAAAAAGCAATTATTGTGGCTTTGCATAAGCTATGGGAATTTCACATTCCATAACAATGACTAAAACTTCCAAGTACTCTT
Source organism: Nettapus auritus (assembly GCA_011076525.1). Lineage (NCBI taxonomy): Eukaryota > Metazoa > Chordata > Aves > Anseriformes > Anatidae > Nettapus > Nettapus auritus. Next base: position 19,532,994 of record CM021769.1, read on the forward strand.
GAAAAAGGGAAAGTACTTAAAGGCACCATTGAAACTGGATGAATCATGTCTCTCATTTGTCATCAGTTAATGAAAATGAGTCAAATGAAACTCAAACAATAAAAAAAAAAAAAAAAAATCTATATTATTCACACACACGCACAAGCTTTTTAAATATACAACAGGCATAGACTGTTTTCTGCTGCACTTCCTTTGGTCTGTCTATCCACTCAGTATAATGAGGAAATCGAGTTTTCAAAATCTAAATTACACAGTTGGGTGTCTGAAATAAAGAACTTGATTTTAATTTGAAATGCCTTCATAGGGAGTACTAAAATACAGAAAGATGGATTTTCACCCTCTCTTACTGAACAACAATCTCAGGTGCAGAAAATACAAAAATTAAACATTTTATTTTTGAATTGCTGATTCTGAGTCAGAGTATATAACCTGCTTTAAATCATGACAAGATCTCTATGTCACAAAGACCAGTCATTGAATCATAGAATCATTAAGGTTGGAAAAGACCTCCAAGATCATCTGGTCCAACCATCAGCCTACTACCAATGCCACCCACTAAACCATGTCCCTGAGCACCAGGTCATTCATACTGAAGATAAATTAAGCATGATTTTATGTGAAAATAGTATTAAAAAAAAAAAAAAAAAAAAAAAAAAGTTACTTAGAGTTTTTAAACAGTGAAAAACTATCAATTTCTTTTTATGTGATCATGCTTGAAGAATGAAATTCTGTCTTTCAAAGCTCTCTGTGCATCTCCATGTCTACTGATCTGAGGTAGTCTGGAAAGTTTAGGTTTTTATTTTCACAGGAAGCAAATTATTTGTGACTTTAAATAGTACTGTGCAGCTCACCAACTATTAAAATTTTTATTTGCAAGTTAGATGAGGATGAAAAAACAGTTAGCAGTTTTGCCAATGTAGAAGGAACCGTTTCAAAAACTGCAGAGCATATAAAATGGTTTAACTATTTCAAAAAGAAAAAAAATGCCCTGTATTCACATCTGTCTCTTTAAGATCTCTAGCTAGCTATGTATTCTATGAAACTGTGTGATTGGATGTAAGTGGATTGCTGAAGAATGGGAAGGGAGGAAAAAAGTGTGTAAAAACATCTTATGAGGCTACGTAAGCCCTAATATCTTTACTGTAAGAGCAAAATAGAGCTCACATATTGCTGGACTAGACAAGGAAAGATTCTGCTCTAAATTGTATTCAAACATTTGCAAGAAATTCAAGTGGTAGTTGAAGTTTCTTGAACTTTTATAAAGTAAAATCCTGAACAGTCAAATCCAAATTGAATTTAACCACTTCTAAAAGGGCCAACGTTTTGCTTTTTGGTTTTGAGCTTTATTAAAGCCAAAGATCTTCTAACGTCATGTAAGAAAGAATTTGTACCCCCATTTCAAAGGCACTAAATAGTCTGTGTTATATGCTAAAATTAAGAACCCTTAGCATGGTTTAGGTAATTAATTTGATGGAATGTATTGAATGGAGTCTTCCTTTGAGGCTTAGAGTTGTGTTAGTAAAACTCGCGGCATACGCATCAAATGGAGCAGAATGAAAATCATACCTGCTGAGCCGAACACTTTAAATTGCTTTATCCTACTCTTAAATCAACAGTAATTTACTTATTTCTGAATGGAGAGTGTTTTCAAAACAGGGAAAGAGAGAAGTTGGAGTGGAGATCCAGAGAAGGATGAGTGCAATGTTTGTTTCCTTGCTCTGGCAGCTAGTAGCAGCCAGGCGTGAACACATTGCTTGTTCAGAATGCATAACTGTAGATGTGCCAGCTTAATCCTCTAGTGTGCCAGTTTGATACCTTACTGTAAAGGCAGCAAATAGCCTTGGGCACGTGAATTGCACTGTAAGCTGGAAGAATAAAAAGTTCTTCACAGGAAAGTCATGCATTTTTATATTTATTTATTTATTTATTTATTTTACAAATTGTGTGGGCTGGGTATATGCTTCATGAGAAAGATTACAAAAGATACTCAAATATACACATGAATAAGCCTGAAATAACTAAAAGATATATATATAAATACATTAAGTTTCCAGTCTTCCTGGTTTTGGATGCAACTGTTCCAAATTAAAGACTGACAAGTTATTTACTACATTGAATTATATTATGGGTTTCATATTTATTATCATATACACATGTAGTCAAAGAGTAACAGGAAGACTTTGTGAGGTGGTGCTAAAATGGAGGAAGCACTATCTTTATACTGGGGAAAAATAAAAATCAATCACTGTAAAATAATACTGTAGAAGGAACAGTGAACTTGAGGTATCTGAAATGAGTAAGTTTCCATCAACTTTAGATATTCTTTTATATTTCATAAACATTTCAGAATTCCATATTCAGTGATATATCAGTTTTACAGTCTTTTTTTTTTTTTTTTTTTTTTTTTTTAAGATTTGTGGAACAGCCATCCCATTTAACAGGCAAAAATATCTCCCCAAATCATCTTCTTGCATGGTCTATCCAGTATAGATTTAGACAGCACATCTCTCTATGTCATTCTATTATAGGAAAGCTCAAGGGAAACATTCAAGATACGACTTCCTAATTATAAATGAAATCTGATGATCAGATAAAGGTTTTAGATCTATGAAATTAGCTTCCCACTTGATTAGGCAAGCTCCAGTTCGATTACCATGTTGTTCATTATATAGCCTTTTTTTTTTTTTTCCTTCTATGGGATCTTAGGGAAAAAAGAGATTCCTGTTCAAACAAAGCAAGGTTTATTTATTTAAAGTTGTTTTCTGTTGTGTTCTCTTGCACTTAGATTCTTAATAGTTTGGAGAAACAATCTATTAGATAACACTTTGGTGAAAAGATTATGAATGAAATACAGACAAAAGAAATTATTTGCTACATATGTGTTTCATACATTGGAAATTTTTCTTGGCACACATGTAGAGTGAAAAAATAAGGGGTAGGAAAATTATGCTAATTAAAAACAAACAAACAAAAAAAACAATAACAAACAAACAAAAAAAACAGCCATAGTGGATCAGCCCAGTATTCCGTTTCTTACAACCATTAAAAGTGAGGTCTAGAAAACAGAAAAAAATACCTAGGGTGTGAAAATATAATATTTCACCTAAATGATCTCCTAGTTTGTAACCACTTAGGGCTCAGGGTGGACTTTTCTCCTATTAATTTGTCTAGTCTTACTTTCAACCTATAGATAACGACTGTTTAGAATGTTCTACAATGAATTCCACAAGTTAAAAAAGACTGACTTCCTTTCATTTTCTTTCAACATGCTATCTGCTAGCTTCATTTGATGACTCACATATATAAACCATTTATATCACATATATAAACCATTTATAGTTTCTGCACATGCTTCAAACTAAAGGCCATGATATTGGTATTTTTTTTTTTCCTAAGTCAAACAAACAGTTAAATAAAATTCAACATACCTTAGAGGTGCTACAGTCCAGATTCAGTTCAAACAATGACTAAGTATAGATAACTTCCAAATTTATCTAATCATGCTCTTCATTCCTTTATAAACTCAAAAATTGTCATTGGCAACTCAATAAATCATAGTAAATAAAGCACCAACAATTTTCATTGTGATGAGAGTAAACAATCTGATGAACAAATTTCAAAGGTTTTTATTGAGAAACAAGAATAACGTAACTATTTAGTTAATAGCCCATTGTAGATACCTCTTTTATCATGATTTTCCTCCTAAAATTTTAAGGATCTTCTAACTTTACTTGAATAGAAAGTGTAGTGAAAGCATTCAAGAGTATTCAACAAGGTGTACATGTCCATGGGGGAAGATGTTAATTTGTGCATTTGCTACTATATAAGACATGGATGTAAACATTGTCCTCTGTGTGATAGAGAAAATTATTCCAAAATCATCTCATACATCATCTATCAGTTCAATATACTGCTCCTATCAACCTGTAGATACCATGTGCTGTTGGGCCATTTCCAATCTATTACTAATTTTTGAGTTGTCAACTGTTCTAAACATAGCATATAATAACATAGTTATTTTTCTTTTCCAGCAAGAGGTGTTTCCATAAATAGCCCATTGAATATGGAAAGAGAGAAGAGGAAAAACAATAAATAGTGATCTTTTTAAATTATTTCTATTTATCCAGAAAAATCTAATTAAATCTTCTAGTGAACAAATGGAGTAAAGACTCAGACTTGGATTATACATTTCCAGGTAGATCCAAAACATATTATCAAACTTTCTTTAGTAAGCCTTAGGACTGCAGTTTTTCATTTGGGTACTACAGGAAAACAACAACAAAAAAAAAGATGCAGTCACTGCAACTGTGCTGAAGGTATGTAAGTAAATCATAGAATCATAGAACCAACCTTGGTTAAAGCCCCATGCCTGACAGTGTTCAGTAGGCATTTGGATAATGTTCTCAATAATATGTTTAATTTTTGGTTAGCCCTGAAGTATTACGGCAGCAGGGAGTGTCAGTGTTTTTTGTGCTAAGAGGAAAACGGGGACAAATTGCAACAGAGGACTTGTAGTAAATCTACCCAGATGTCAGCTTGCACTGTTGTTTTTCGGGTTTCAATCTGTTAACACCACAGTATACTCATATGTCAGAGTACAGGAATAGCTATGTATTATAAATGTATGTAATACACATCAAGTACATCCAAAACCAGAGAAAGAAGCATTTTTAAGCAAGCAGGCTTACTTCAAATCTCAATATTCTGATCCCATTCTGCCTACAAGAGGATTTATATTTGAATTTCACAGGTCACTCTTTGATTTTATCAAAACTAATAATTCTATGCACTTCTACATTTTGCAGCCCTTCTGGTCTGTTTTTAAAACTCTAAAATATCCTTCCTTATTCTCAATGTCTATTTGTAGCAATACATAAAGTAGGTGACCACTGATAGCACAAAATTACCAGGCCAAATTCTTAATCAAAGTAGGTTCAGATTAATAAGTGCGCTGACAGAAGATTTTTTTTTTCTGTATGTTTTGAGAAGAGTAATTTGGTTTAAAAAGCATTGTTTCAAAGCAACCACACTCTGTTTATTCTCTACTTAAGCAAAGGTGAGATTCTGCTGCCTTAACTTAAGCATGACTTAACTATGAGCATAATCTCCTTCGAGGATGATAGAATTGCTACTCTTAAAAAAACATGGCAAGATCAGGCCAATCTGCTGCCCGTGGGTCCCCTACGGGCAGCAGCTCCTGCCGGGTCACCTCCTCCTGCGTGGTCTCCTCTCCACGGGCTGCAGGTCCGGCCCGGAATCTGCTCCAGCAGGGGTCTTCCACAGGCCGCAGTCTCCTTTGGGGCACAGGCTCCACCGTGGTCTCCTCCACGGGCTGCAGCGTGGAACCCTGCTCCACCGTGGTACTCCATGGGCTGCAGGGGGACATCCTGCTTCACCATGGTCCTCACCACAGGCCGCAGGGGACTTCTGCTCCAGCGCCTGGAGCACCTCTCCCCCTCCTTCTTCACTGACCTTGGCGCCTGCAAGGCTGTTTCTCACTCCTCTCACCCTCCCAGCTGCTGAGTGGCACAGCAGTTTTTTCCCTGTCTTAAATATGCTCTCACAGAGGCGCAAAACAACATCACTTTTTGGCTCAGCTCTGGTCAGCAGTGGGGCCCTTACCAAACATGGGGCAGCTTCTAGATCCTTCTCACAGAAGCCACCCCTATGCCCCCCCCCTCCTACCAAAACCTTGCCATGTAAACCCACTACAAAATGTTTTGCTATATATGCATCTTGATGTTGCACATCAAATAGCCAAATAAATATGCCATGCATACAAACACAATCTCAGCATTACATTGCAGTCTCACAGACACTATCTGTTCCTTTATTCTTTGTGTATTCTCCCCTCAAAAGTCATCCAAAGTTGATACAGAGCCATATTTACCATAAACATGTCTAAACAACAACCTTTTTGTTAGCACAGTTATAGCATTGTTTTTCAGACTTGCGTCAACTGCCAACAGAATAAATGTATGTTGTTATACAGAATCACAGAAAAATCTAGGTTGGAAGAGACCTACAAGATCACCAAGTCCAACCTCTGACCTAACACTAACAAATCATCCCCTAAACCATATCCCTAAGCTCTACATCTAAACGTCTTTTAAAGACCTCCAGGGATGGTGACTCAACCACTTCCCTGGGCAGCCTATTCCAGTGCCTAACAAACCTTTCAGTAAAGAAGTTTTTACTAATATCCAACCTAAACCTCCCCTGGCGCAACTTTAGCCCATTCCCCCTCATCCTGTCACCAGGCACGTGGGAGAACAGACCAACTGCCACCTCGCTACAGCCTACTTTCAGGTACCTGTAGAGTGCGATAAGGTCACCCCTGAGCCTCCTCTTCTCCAGGCTAAATAGTCCCAGCTCCCTCAGCCGCTCCTCATAAGACTTGTTCTCCAGACCCTTCACCAGCTTCGTAGCCCTTCTCTGGACTCGCTCAAGCACCTCCATATCCCTCTGGTAGTGAGGGGCCCAAAACAGAACACAGTACTCGAGGTGCGGCCTCACCAGAGCCAAGTACAAGGGGACAATCACATCCCTGGACCTGCTGGCCACGCTGTTTCTTATGCAAGCCAGGATGCTGCTGGCTTTCTTGGCCGCCTGAGCACACTGCTGGCTCATAGTCAGGCGACTGTCAACCAAAACACCCAGGTAACCATATTCTGTATATTACAGAGCCTTGAAAAAATTAATCCATCAAATACTATGGTCACACTGATGCAATTGAAATGAACAGATTGATTTAACTTGATTCTACAGTGCATTTTAACATAGTTTGGCCCCTCACTAAGAGAGCTTCACAGCAACTTCATATATTTTTGTCTACTGCCAAGTATCATAATTTCCCTTCCATTTTGGCTCAGAGAAACTTGGCAGAAAAAAAAAATAAATGTGAGCAGTATTGAGATATTACAGTTTTCAGGCTATTTAGGAAGACTTGAACATTTTCTATTGTGTCATACTTCATCATTAAAATAAACTTAACTTCTAATAAAGGAGGTGTGTTAGGGGTGAATGCATAAGGATGGAAGTAACTTGATAAATACTAGATCTCTCAGACACCTACTCAAACACAAAGTTAACTAGTTAAATAACTCAGAATTGTTTGGTAGGATTAGTGGTGGATGTAATTGCCTCTGTAACTATGGCATTCATCTGAGCATTAAAAATTTAGAACAAATTAGGCGCATCAACTACTCAACCTTAGAATGCCATAACAGAGGCATTTAACAAACACTGAAGGGAATTCAAATATAAAAGAGCATCAAAGTCTTTCTCTAAGAAAAAAATAAATGAACTAACAAAATGAACAACAATAAAAACAATAAAGAAAGTGAAATGCTTGTTCATTATTGAAGTACAGATTCCATTTCAATGGAAAGCAAATTCAAGTAAAAAAACAACAGCCTCTTCTAAACAAACTCAGCTTGTGAAGCAAACATTTAGCTCAGTTTACCTCAGATTTTACACTTCTTTATGAATAGCATATAAATCATTAAGATATCTTAATAATAAATTGGAGCTTTTTTAAAGTAAGAATTAGAAGATCAACATCATTTTAACCATTTTATAAGGCATATCTGGTTTAGCTTGGAGGAGAAGAGATCTGCATTAAAAGGTTTTGTATGGTCTGAAATAACTGAAGTTAACTTTTTCTATCCCTTCTCAAATGGTTATAAAATTACTTCTGTCTCTCTGCATCATTGCCAGTAAAACCTCGTAAAATAATCTCTTCATGCTGATCGTTATCATTCTCGCTTACCTTTTATGAAAAGGATGAATCACAATGTTGAGATTTAATTTAAAAGCACTCTTTGCCTTACCTTAACAAAAGAGAACTTGGTCCCTTATCAATTGCTACTTTCACCTACTGGATGTCTTTTTAGAAGTTGAATCTATTTTCAAAGTAAATATATTAACGTAAAATTCAATATATAAGGTCAAATGCCCCTATCCATTGACAAAAAACTTTTTGGAAACATCAGGTAACAAGATCAAAATGTACATTAAATTCAGCTGGAAGACTGCATCAGGTTAGTTAATGGTCATTTATGGAAACTGTGTGACTTCAATAGCTCTAACATGTCTTCTAAAAAGCAACATGACATGGGAAGCCGTTAAATCACAGACATGGTTGCTTTATGTATTGGACTGTATTACAATAGTGCAAAATTCTAAATTATCTTGATGTTATTCTCCACATTTAATATTTAGTGTTAAACTTTAGCTTTAATACATATAGGATAAGATTTGTTATCTCTGATAGTCTCAACTCAAGAAATATCTATTTCAAATGTCTGACAGCTGTTTTTGAAGGTTATGACACCTCTCAGCCGAATCAGTCAGACCACCTGCCAGTATCTCTGCAATCAATATGCAGATTGCCTAAAATGGCCTTCTGTAGTTAAGAAGTGAACAGAGCTTGAAGCATATCAGTGCTCAGCTGCTCCCTTGGCTACTCTTTTAAGGGTGGCATAATAACAGCTAGTAATTCTATTATGTCAGACATGATAAAATGAATTATCCATTTAGCAGGTGTTAGGAATTTAAGTCTGTAATTACAGTATTTTTTTCTCATGGAATGTCTTATGATTTTCTGGAAAAATCTGGTAACATATATTCAGGGAGACCTGGGAAGAGTTATTTTTATTTTACCAATGTCTGTTTAAGACTCATAAAGCTGTTGTGACTAATCATATTCTGCACAGTAGAACCATGACCCAACTTTCTAACAAGCTTGCCTTGATTTGGGGACAGGAAAGCAAGTACGAGATAAGTTGAAAAGCTGAAGTTCTTGTTCCTTTTTCCACTCAGTATAAAGGATATGTGGCTATGTTCACTTTCTTTTGTCCTAGACAATCACATTAAATCTGGGGAGCTGAGTTCTGGAAAGTTAGAAAGATTTCATTGAAAAGGATAAGAGCAATTGGATATGATGGGATTTACACCTCTTTGGAAATTCTTATTGAAAACCTATTATAATTGTGAGAAGTTGTCTGTCCAAGCTGAACTGGGAACTTGTTATCACTGTACTTAATCTTTCAAATGCTAATTAAATGGCTATGATATAAAGAGACACAACACTACTCTGAAACCTTCATTTCCTTCACATCTGACTATGAGAAACATAACTTGAGTACAGTGTACAAATCATAATACTGTTTTATTCTCTTGCTTCATTACCACAAATTTTCAAATAATTACAACTATATGAGAGGATTGTTTTGTTTGTTTCCTAAATTCCCTTCTAATACTTTCCCTTTTAGTAAAAGAGTGGCATTCATTCAGGGTTGTTAATAAGACCAGCACTATTAACGCCATTGTCAGCAACATGGCCAGTGGGATTGAGTGCACACTCAGTAAGTTTGCTTATGACACCAAGCTCTGTGTTGTGGTTGACATGCTGGAGGCCAAGTGCAAGGTCCTGCATCTGGGTCAAGGCTATTCCAAACACAAATACAGGCTCGTCAGGGAATGGACTGAGAGCAGCTCTAAGAAGAAGGACCTGCGGGGCGAGGTTGATTGATGGGAAACTCAGTATGAACCAATAATGTGCACTTGCAGCCCAGAAAGCCAACTGTATTCTGGGCTGCATCAAAAGAAGTGTGGCCAGCAAGTCGAGGGAAATGATTCTCCCTCTCTACTCTGTTCTTGTGAGACCTCACCTGTAGTACTGTGTTCACCTGTGAGGCCCCCAGCAGGTCTACGGACCTGTTGGAGCGCGTCCAAAGGAGGGCCACAAGGACGATCAAGCAAACTTACTGTGTAAGGACAGGCTGAGGGATTTGGGGTTGTTCAGCCTGGAGAAGAGAAGGCTCTGGGGAGAACTTACAGCAGCCTTCCAGTACCTAAAGAGGGCCTACAAGAAAGCTGGGGAGGCACTCTTTGTCAGGGAGCATAGTGATAGACAATGGGTAATGACTAAAAAAGGATATATTTAGATTAGATATAAGGAATGAGTTCTTTACCATGAGGGTGGTGAGTCACAGGAACAGGTTGCCCAGAAAAGATGCAGATGTTCAAGGACAAGCAGATGGGGCTCTGAGCAACCTAGTCTAGTGGAAGGTATTCCTGCCTGCGGCAGGGGGGTCAAAACTAGATGATCTTCTCGGTCCCTTTCAGCTTAAACCATTATGATTCCAACTTGGTGGATGCTGAGAGGTTTTATTAAAATGCCAAACTAAATTCACCTCTTTTAAACAGAAATATGCTTTCAGATTCAGAGTCTAATCTAGGAATTTACTCACAGCCATGGTGAATTTTGCAGGCCTAACCATTGCCCTTTATTCAGATACGATATAGGAGTAATCATTAAAAGCCGATGCACAAGGCAAGCCTTAAACAGCAATTGAGCAACTAGGTTTAACTCATTTTCTCTAGTGGCTGATAGAGTAAATGCAGGGTCACAGCATAGGCTGGGGGTGCTGTGAGTCTGTGTGTCTGTAGACAAAGCTTAAAAATGCAGAAGAAAGAAGAAAGAAAAGCATAAACACTGAGGTAGAAGTCTGAGCAATGGGACTAAAAAAATGAAAAACAGCCAGAGCTTGATGCTTAAAGTGCTGATGTCTAAAGGCTTGGAAATCAGAACAACTACCATTCATGTTATTTTAGTTGTTTTATTCCTTTTCATGTATATGTTTTATCCTGTGAAAGTGACAATGATTTCAAAGAAATCCTTTGATAGCACAAATTTCTTCTTCCAGCAAACACTTTTTAAGCCCACAATATTTAACTGTAACTTTTTACCCCTGTCATCATAACTATTTGTTACATTTGTTCACATTTTACACCAAATTTTCACTTCTGAAATTAAGGGCTTTTTAATATATAGATTTTTTAAAAAAAACATTTCATCTTAATATTCATTTATCACATATTCAAGCCAACAGATTATTCTGTAGTTCTACCATTCTTTTGGCATTTATTTTTCAAACAAATTTTAATATGAAATTTTGCTTATATTTTATGAGTGCCTGTTTCAGTGCTCCAAGTCATTAACAACTACATAAATGATGTAGCCTACCCAAATGAAGGGGAATAAAGCTAAGTAGGGGTAGGAAAAGCATGAACTGCAGACATTTTAGATGACGGACCTTATGAGATTCTCCCTGTATATCACCGTTATCAGGAGATATGTATATTTTTAAAAGTCATTTTTTTTTCCTTTGCTGTTTCATATCTGCTCAGTGAAGAGCAGTAAAGGTCTGAAAGATAATATTTATCATCTGTCAGGGTGCTGGCTGGGGGCTTCTGGCAGGGCACAGGAGGGCCTAGCACTCAGCGCCTGTCTCACTACCCCAGCCAGGAGCAGAGTAGCTGGAGACACTGGAGCAGCCTCACCCCTCAGAACTGAGCACCTCCCTGGGGTTGGGGACATTCCAAGGCCCTGCTCAGTGGGGGCCATGACAAGGCAGGGCACGGCCATAGGGATCTGGAGACCTGTCCTGCTGTGGCCTCAGTGGGGTAGGCTCTGACAGGTGTCCTGGGCCACAGCAGTGTGGGGGAAGGCTGAGGGCTGGGCAGTAGCAGCAAGGCCTGTGGTGGGTGCCCTCAGAGGCATGACATGTGGAAGGAAAAATGTAAAACTGATCACTTGAATAAATTAGTATCTCTGTTTACTAAAGAAAAGCATTTAATCTCATTTATGACACAGTATGGTTTAGGCATAGTACTATAGTAAAACACCTATACTATTCAAGCAGTGTGCTAATATCTCTGGATGACACTATTGCTGCTGTGTCAGGTTCTTTGGAGTCACCCCAACAGCACCTGTTCAGTGGCTCGGTCACCATAAGTACATACAAATCATTAAAAGTTAAACATGTTACAACATTCAAGTAGGCATTCAGAGTGAAATTTTCACTAGAAGTAACTGTTCATCTTTGTTTCCTGTCACTAGACACTGACCACATCATGCCATTGCTATTCCTGTATCAGTTCATAGAAGTGTTACACTGACTACAGCTCATGACAGCAAACTCCTGAAAACCTCCTGCAGTACCAGAGAGGCAAAATTAAAATAAAGGTTAATGTCATTTTTTATGGTTGACTGGTTCTTTAAATAGTCCAAAGGGAAGGTAGCCTCTGAAGCCTGATGTATTTATTAGTCTGAGGACCATCAGAGTACTAAATACACCTGTCAAAGCTGAGCTTATCATATTGTAAGAAAGAATTACAAATGGCTGTAGCAGAAGTAGCAAAATCAGCAATATTGCTCTCAAGTTAGCATTGATGAAACAAAGATGGCAGAAGAAAACTACAAAACATTAAACTGAATAGTAGTGTAATTTACAACCTCAGGATTAACCTTTGCAATATCTGTATGTATATATTGGTAAACATAAAAATACACAAGAAAGAAAATACACATTTAGTGTATTTTATATGTGCGTGTAGGAAAAGTAATTCCATGATTTGTATCACATATCAGAGAGGTTTTTTATAGATGGTGATGATTTAATTTGCCTCAGTGAAAATTCTGGATCAATAGCTACACAAATTCAACAGTACCATAATGGTAGAGCAGGAAAATATCATGTACATAGTATTGGCCAGTAATTACCATTCTTCATATAGAAGGATTATTTTCTTTGCTGGTCATTAATTCATTTTCAATCACCTGTTTGATTCCTGACTTTTCCAAAACAAGTGAAATAAAGTGAGAATTAGAGACCACGGGTTACAATAATTGGGTTGATTTTTGTTTGTTTGTTTTATTTGTTTTAAGGTGGTGGTCGGGAGTGCACTCTGATTTTATTAGATAACTACACTGACTGGTCAGTTGAGCAAGTAATTACACCCTGAAGTCAGAGTACCATTTTCTTAAGTCTTAAGCACCTTCTGGCCTAAATAGCCTACAATATTGAACAAACAGAAGTTGGGAGATGAAAGAATTATCAATAAGAAAAAGAAAACAGATGAGCAAAGTAACTCACCAAAGTTTAAAAAGGCAGAATAACAATGTATATCTAAATCTGACATAAGTCCACAACTAAACAAATTCTCAGTAAAATCAACAGAGATTTAGACCACTGCTGACATTGGCCAGATTTGAATCAGAAATCTCTAAGCATGAAGGGCGTTCTACTCTATTTTCACTGTTCTGGAAGTTGTATTGATAATAAAAATAATTTTTTAAAAAATAATTAGTATAAATCCTGTCAATATGACATTGCTGCATATGCTACATATATTTAAAAAGAGAGAGAGGGAAATGAGTCTTGTGCAAGAATTTTTTTTTTGTGCAAGGACGAGTTGTATATATCTATATACACCTTCTATTGGTTGATACATAAAGTTTATTGATTTGTTTGTGCTTTAGATATTTGCCTCTGCAACAAACTGCTGTTTTATGAATTGAGCTGATGTATGCAAGGAATACTGCTTGGTGTATAGATCAATATTTGGATAAACTCTGTGGACACATGAGTCATAGTATTTTAACATTTCATAAATTGGATCAGAGCATATGCATCTTTGGGTAATAATTTCATTTGTAACCTGTATTTGTAAACACAGTTGTAACTTACTAAAGTCGCATTGTTGAAGATCTGTAAAATACTTTGATGTATTATTATGAATGGGATTTACTGGAAACCATAAAAATAACTACTAAATAATTGTGTAGGTGGGTTAACTCTGTTTATCTACATAAGAGCATATCAGGTTGGTTGCTTAGCTGGGCTTACCCAGGTATACAGTAAGTCACATAGGATCTGTACAGCAAGTACTCCTTAAATGTATTTTCTAACTACAAACACCACCTGTTAATCAATTATGTACTTCCTTTCAAGGCCCTGAGTACACCAGCAAGCTCTAATTACCCTGACTAACCTCATCTGGGCTCCCACCCACACTTACTTTATCCACTGACTGCATTTAAGTTCATTATATAGGCTATGCCTTTTCTGAGCTATGCTGTAGGTTTGGGCCTTGCCTTGCATTTTGCTGTCTTTGCCCTATAAGCAGGTTTAGTGCTCACTAGACCTGCAAAGCTCATCTGACTTGGATATAGTGGGACTGTATCCCTTGTATGTGAGGTCTCTGTACCTGCTGTCTTGATGCTATCACTAGTTCCTAGTCTGATTTCTTTTGCAGACCAGCTCACTTTTGCTACTCTTTCTATTACATTTCTAAACCTGTGTATTTTCAGTGTAGTAAAGACATAAAAATAAAATATGCACAAAAACACTTTATATGTGCAATCACAAGTTTGTTCTGACTTTTCAAATACCAAAGCTTTTTAAGACAACAAAAGGTTTCTTCTTCCCTTCTGTGCCATATCTTTTAACTACACTTCAAAAGGAGCTTTTTTTACATAGTAAATATGAAATTGAATTATACTAGAGTAACCTGTGAGTAGTGTTTGATGTAATTTTATGTAACTATGGGATTATTTCTGTTTTGGAATATGTTTAAAAATAGTAATATTTATTTTTTTCCCTGTAAGGAATACTCTCCTTTTTGGAGACTATGGAAGACTGTAAGGAAGTTATAGCTAAGTACTAATACACAAATTATACTATTGAGGGAACATACTGCACTGTTGCACAGTAGAGTGAGGGGGGGTGGGCGGGGGAGGAAGGGCTGTTTATCCCTTAATTTCATTATTATTTGATTATGCTTTCCAAATGAATATCAAAGTGCAAGTAACTTATTCTAAGGCATGTTTACTGTCTGAAACATGAACAATGAAGCTGATCAGTAGCTGAGTGCTTCAGATGAGAAACAGGCCCAAGTATGCTTTATTTTTATTTTTTATTTTTTAAGTACAAACCCTAATAAATCTCTCAATGTACTGGGTGTGCCTGTCATTCTTAGTTTCTTTAATGATGAATAGAGGTGCACTGACAGCAGTGCAGTACCCCAGACCAAACTTATCTTGCTAATGGGTCAGTGGAAGAAAGATGAGGTGTGAAGCTAGATTTAAAATAAAAAGCCGTGAGTTTAAGAACAAGATAGAGATAACAGATTTTTGTGGTGGTGGTGCTTTTTCTTTTGTTGTTTGTTTTTAAATGTACTTTTACACTTTGGAGTCATAGGGATAACTTTGTCATCTGTGGGAACTAGTGAGATATGAATACATCTTGATTGTACTTGGTCTTTTGCTAAATTTTGTCTGGGGACTGTGTCTGCCTGTCTTTAGTTAGTGAATAAGGGTAAGTGTCTTTAGTTAGTGAATAAGGCTTGCTCAGTGCCCATCACACAATAAATACAGAAATGGAAAATAACTATAACTTTCCAATCCCAGTTCTTAGCTTTCCACATGGATGTTACTCCTTTGATGAACTGCACAAGTGAATTCAGGGCTCAGATCTCAAGTTTTACGGTTAGGTAAGGATATTTTTCTCTTTAAAAAAAAAAAAAAAAAAAAAAAAAAATTAAGGCTAAATCATCATTAATGCTTCATCCTGCCCTGTTCTTGTAGGATCTCATCAGGTGATGGATTTTTGTGATTCAGTACACTCAAGTTATTTCCCCCATTACTGCCATTAAGGAGACGAATTTGGCTAAGCATTTTGTTGAATGAATGACATCAACAGAAATATGAACTGCAGCCTCCACTGTGAGGCTATATTGAACAATAATAAGACAGTCCAAACACAGATGTTCTCTAGAGATTTCTGTAGGAGTTTGGAATATGACAATCACAGTTTTTCATCATAAAACAAAACCCAAACAAACAAAAAGATACTTAAGTCATCAAAATGGCATATTTATATATTTAAGATAATTTTCTGTTTCTTTTTTCTCAAATCACAAATTCCTAGCAAGCTGACAGTAATTCAGACTCTTTTATTTATTTATTTATCCACTCCCTGAGTTGATCAAAACTACTTTCTTCTGTTTTAGTTTGCATGGGTCTTTCATCTATTAAACCATGATCCAACCACCCAAAACATACAGTTCTCCTGCTGGCAACATGGCAAAAACAAACTCTGTCTGACTGGAAACAGGATAGAAAGTAACTAATGAAATAAATTATTCATAGAGAATTTTTCCTGAGATATAAAAATAAACAATTTCCTTAGCCCAAGAAAATAAGTGTGAACTTTCCTTTTTTGACCTTACAAATAGGAATAACTCACTTCAGAGGTATTGATGCAAGAAGAAATTGAAGCTAAATTCTTCAATGTGACAGTGGTCAAATCGTAAGGAGAGAGGGCACAGTATGGATTAATCTGCTGCAATTGTCCCTTCTAATGTATGCAACTACATAAATATTTTGACATTTTCATATGTACAACACCTTTAATATCAAAAGATGTATTCACCTACAGAAGAAGATAGAATTTTGAGGAAAAACTCAGTATGAAGTGCATGAGAACGTGGTGTTCTATAAAAGATCAAAGCACATAGCTGGGCTTTGCCAAAATGCTATCTTTACCTACGTAAGTAGTCAGTTTGTAATATTGGATGTGGATGTCTTGAAACTCAAAGCTCTGATTGAGAGTTTCATTTTGCTTTTCAAACCTACCTTTTTAAGCAAACATTTGCTATGGGTTATCAGGAAGTTAACAACTTCAAATTGCAAATGAACAGCTTGTGTCATGGGATATTTAACCATATTCCCCTGCACTTAGGTTCTCACATGGAAATGTTCCTGCCTCTATCTATGACTTAAGAATAGCTGTAGAACCCACATTTCAGGCTTTATATTTCACAAACCATAATGCCATGAGGTTATCCTCTTGTTTGTTGTTAGGAAGTAATATTTCATCTTGACAAGTACCCTTCAAATCCTAACAAGTAAATTGATTTGTCTTCCTTTACTAGATTTATTTTTAGCTAATATATCCAGTTTCTGTTAGCTTAAAAGGTAGTATCCAAGCTGAAGGAGGTTTCCTACTGTTTAATCAATCACTGATATTGCGGTTTGCACCAAGACTTTTTGGCCTGCCTTATATCCCTAGTTAAATCTTTTCAGCATGCACATTAAAATGCATATCCTATTCATAAGATACATAGTATATACAGGAACTAAAATCCATAATAAGTACTAATTTCAGTAAGTTCTTGTAATTCCAGGGACAGGGTGTGATCAATAAGAAAAGCAACTGTCATGCCTGCCAAAGTGCAAATAAACCTTATCAGAACAAATTGCTCTGGGGGATGATTTTGCTTGCTCCTGTATGACAGACATTATCCATTCTGTAACTTTTTATCTCAACTGGTAAATTGTTCCCATAGGAAAGTGTGGTCTGAGACTGAAGAAAGTAAGACAAATACTTGCCAATAATAAATTTTAAGTTAATACAGGATAGTTAGAAAATTCAAGTATTTGAGGAAGATGGAAACCTAATTTGAAAGGAAAGCCATCTGAGTAACAAGAAAGTGGAGAGGCTATGATGTTCCACAGCTTTAAGAAAATAGCAATATCTGAAGACTAAGATGGACATTCATGTCATAAAATGATACTGGCAGCAAAGGTCTGAATCTTTATTTGCCTTCTCTCCTATGACAAATTTAATGCATCCATAAAGCCATTCCTACCCTCACCAACTTAGCTTAGAGCCTAAATCATTCTGTTCAGCTTCTTCTAGGTCAGTTCCTTTCTTCCCATCTGTAGGCTTCAAAAAGACTGTGTACTATTTCCTATGTGGTAGTTTTGCATGAGTTTTAGTTATCCTAACTAAAGAGGAATATTCTTTATCCATAAGCATGGGCAAGTTAGGGCAAATTCATGTGTTTAGCAGGTAGTTTTCTTCTTTACTGTGAAAGTGTTGCCATAGTCAATAGAAGAAATAACAGCCTAGGAGAAATGTGTGTTGCGGGAAATAGTGGAGAAGGTTAACTACATGTCCTTTACCTGCTAATTGCCCATGCTGTAACCTTTCCATCTACAGCAAAACTTCTTCCTTTTTTATTTTCGCCTTTCCCGCGGGGGGGGGGGGGGGCCCTGAGTGTTAACTATCTGCTAGAGTAGTAAGATAAATTATTCATACAGTGGTCTATAGTATGTGTCTTCATGTGATCTTCATGAAGCTTTCAACACCCAGAAACAAATTCTAGTGTATTATGTTACGTGCTATGTGATGACAAGACACACTGTAACTGACAGTAGGCTTTACTACAGATGAAAGTTACTTTGTCTTCTGTAATTACACTTATGGGTGAAATGTCTGAGATTAGAAACTCTTCTTCTAAGGCTTATGAACAGCTGAGCTAGACTTCTTTTCATTGGATACTTGAAATAATTTTTTTTTTTTTTTTTTTTCTTCATGAGTTCTCTTTCTAAAGGGTCTTGATAGGAGATAAGACCTTGCATTGGCAAGAATTTTTCTAGTAATATTTGATGGTCCCATCACACTCACTAAATTCTTGCAAAGGAAGAGTTAAACTTTACATAAAAAAACAGGAAACCAGCTGCTAAAATGTGACCTTCAGAGTCCTTCAGAGCTAGGTCAAGACCTAACTGTAGTTTCCGCTGCACATGCTCTACAATAGCAACATCAAGCAGACAGGCTGCCAGCACTGTATCTACCCAAGGCCAGAGGGAGCACTTATTTCCACTAGCAATCTGAAACGGTAAACTCAGAAACTCAATTATGGTATCACTTTTGTCCAAGCACATTACAATGTAAGTCAAGCCCAGCTTTTAAAAACTGCAAGACTGTAGACACAGTTCCTGAAGAACTAATGCAGTTCTCTCGTACAAAAATAATTTTTCTTTATAGAGTATATATGCTGTTAGTAGAAATATAATCATGAAGTCTATGAAAAGTGAAAACAGGATTTCTTATGTCCTACATGGTGCTTATGCTTAACTTTTTTATTTAGACCAGAAAAGATGCCTGTAAAACAATACTTTTAATTAAAAAAAAATACATTTACCCCTGGTATACAGGAGGATTTCCTATTGAAATGCTGATTTTGTCCCAGGAAAATTAGCTGGAAAAGGTTTTGGATCATTTTGAACTTTTGATGAAATACCTAATGAAATATGTCAGTACAAAGACTTTCAAATGATCATTTTCTAAAAGTTCTGAAACATTTTGCTATCAACTTTCTAACTACAGTTAGAATACTAACAAAACATACAAGGAGAAACCAGCTATGAACTATAGTTCCATAGATTTTCATATAAAACATGGATCTACCTCACTGTCCTTTCCACCTATCAAGGAAAGTCTTTCAAAGATGGTCACGTACTAATATGGTTGGATTTATGTTCTTGTACCTAATACATAAACAAATCCTTGAGATTCAGTTTGATATAGCAGGAGGAGGTATTTTTACTAGTGCAGCATTCTGATTAAATGATTCAGTTACCAAACTGTATTTTTCAAATGTATTTAAGATAGAAATACTTACAGCTTCTGTTTACCATGTGAAAGCAACTCTCCTTCCAATGACCACTGCTACGCCCTTCTGGTTTGACTGTCATGGGTGGAAGTAAAACATATCAATTATGTTCAGAAATTATTCATGTAGCAGCAGTAGCTAGGCACAAATAACTTTCAGACTTTCGTTTTTATTTGCATGCATTAAATGAATGCAGAAATATCAATAGTGACAATAAACAGAAAATAAAATTTAGCAGGGTGAAAATGTTTCAATATGATCACAAGATAGTCAGCTGCTGATGAGAAGTATCAGTTACTGGACAAAAATGTTTGTTATTATTGTTTTAGAAGACTCCAAAAGGCAACAGCCACTCTTCATGACACAGCCACAGATTATGCTTATGCAGCAAGTTCATATTGTTCATTGTAATTATTGTAAAACACTTGACTGGGTCATGAAAACAGACAATGTCAATTAATGCCCTGCATGCAATCCAAGTGGATTAAGCCCCAAGGTGGAATGCTGAAGAGATTTAAAGGATGCATTATTGCATTACAGGACTGCAAAGTGTATAAACCAAACAGCAATTTCTGTGTCTGAGATGTCTCTCCAGACTAAGATATCTCAAGGTCCTACAGCAAATCATGAACAAATATAAGTGCAGTAGAAAAGTCAAACGAATATGCAAAAATGCATAAGTATTTTGCATAAGCAAAAATGAAGTACGTTTATATACGTTTGTCTATGTGTATAATTATATGCTTATACCTCATATGATTTCAGCAGCAGGAAATATTTTTTTCCTCTTAATTTAAGCAGCTGGCAATACATTTCACTTATTAAGACAGGTTAAGAGACGGCATACACAAGCACTAATAAAGGAAGATAGTACTGAAGCATTAAATGGGAGGATCCAACCATCCATGTAAGCAGATATTGTCACCTCTTCTCATAGCTAAAGCTGTATGCTTAGTTCAGAATATTTGACTGTTATTAGCACTTGAGTCTTTCTTCTCTGTCTTTCTAGAAAAAGTCAACTTCCTTCTCCCTTCAAGAAACTCATGAAGATGCCAGATGAGTACTTCCAAATGAAATCTAATGCCTTTTCTTGCTCTTCTGCTTTTTAATTTCTCTAGTACTCTTGACATGGCTGCTTTCTAAGTACTGCTGAAGGAACAGTCTGCCTACAGATGCAACTTCTAACAAGATTCAAAATTGTTGCACAGTACGTCAAGAAACACCTTGTGGAAATGTTTTAGAATCTGCATCACTGCCACTACAAAGATCCTGAGTACTTCAAACACCAATATTACAGCCTCACTGTGGAATATTCATATTCTAGCAGACCTTTTTTTGATGAACTGAAAATGATTTTTATCAAGCTGTGAAGTGAGGCACTGACAAAGTCATCAGTAGAAGCAAGCAGTACCGGCTGAGGCATGTGTTCCAGTTTCTGGATACTTTCCATAGCAATCAGCAGGAGCTACATTCTCACTCTAGTGCTAATTGAAAGTTGAGCAGAAGACGACATGCAAGTTGTATGCAGCAGCAGTGAATAATGAGTGGAATAAGTCACATACAAATTACTCATATTTTACTGCTGTAGGACAGCAGGGAAGATGTACAAGCACTGTGATTTCTTCTAAAGCAATAAACATTTGGGCATTATAATACTGTAAACTGGAAATACAGCGTTGCTTTAGGCAAGAAATGAAGCATGAACAAACTTTTCTGCTTAAGTACCTGCACTTATGTTGCTCCAGTTGCCTCCATTTTGCTAGATAATGCCACCTTACAGCTGTATGGAAATATAAGTAAACATGCTTACAGGAGAAGATATTATATGAAGTGTGAATATTTTTCAAATTGCCACTTACCTCACCTGTGTGCTTCATCTTCTATTAACACCATCTCACAAAAATTTATCCTTCCCCCAGAAAAGATGTTACATTTCTTTGATTTTTATACAAGAAATAACACTTTCCAAAATAAATATATATATTTAGAACAAAAACAAAAACAACAACAACAACAAAAAACTATCTAATCAGCCACGGCTGCAAATCCCTATTACTAACAAATACTCATTATATTTCATTTAAAGACCTTATATGTCCTTGGGCTGATACTTTATGCAATAAGCATAGACAAGAAGGTAATAGCTAAAGTATTGCATCCATAAGAGAGCATACCATATGTTTCCCTAGCTAATTTAAGATACTGCTTATGAGAATGGTTGTTGTCTTAGAATACTCTGAAATTAAAGTCTGTCAGGGAAAACAGAAGCATGCCCATTTAAAAGCTATGTTCAGCCTAAGTGTTAATAAATGGTTTGTTTATGATATATTTTTGGATTATTTTCAGTGTTAATAAGTGGACATCCATTCTGAGGATAAACTCCGCTTACATGTAAATGGTGTATAAAGGTGAGAACTGCAATATTGTAATAGATTATCATGAGTTGCAACAGACCCAAAAGTCAAGTCCAACTCTGTTCCACACAGGAACAAAAATCAAACCATATTTCTGAGAGTGTTGTCCAAACATTTCTTGAACTCAAACAGAGAACATATGTGAAGTTGTGTCTTATTTCTCTTGCATTTGGTTATTTGATGTTTTGTTTGACTTTGTCAGTATAATAATACAATTTTTTAAATTAAATATATATATGTTTTATATGTTTGGCAAGTTCAAATAAAAGGTTTAGTTATCCAAAAACTTTCATTACTTCTCAACTTCGTTTCTGACATGAAATAAAATTTCCCTCACAAAAGTTTTTGCATAAATTCCCATGTTTTTATCAACATTTTTTCTTTGTTTCAATGTGCAGACACTCCCATATACTTCCTCTCTCTTCAACATAACAAATTTCTCAACAAGTCTTCCCAGACCCTAAAAATAAAAAGACTCCCATTTCTACCTATGATTTGACCCATGATTATTTACTTTCTGATCTCTCTTCATTAAGGGTAGACCACGTAGATTACAAACAGATCAGCTAGGACTTGAAATCCATTAAATAATGAACCTCACCTAATGACAATGAGAGTCTGCAGTATCATTTGTTACTTCTGGCTGTCTCTGTCCCCTTTCATCACACTATTTTGTATTTTGAAAGTCATTATGAAATGAGATGCTTATTCTAATATAGTAATAATTCTCTGAAAGTTCTTCCGTCAAATTTAAAAGTTTTACAACTTTCATATCCTGTACACTTTTCAAACTGGACCACTGGCTTACTAAACTCTGTACTCAAGTATAGTAACCTAAGAAAAAGATCAGTCATAATTTTACTGTAATTATTATGAATGCTGAATGTATAAAAACTTAACCAAGAACAACACTTCTTTTTATAGCTTTTCCCTTTATCCCTTTCCTCAGTATCTAAAACTGTTTCTGGCAACTATGAGTCCTCAGACTCTATGAATTCAAGCCAGGAGGTTAGAATCATGCTGGACTTTTTTGCTGGACTTAGATTTGTTTCTCCCTTTGGAGGCATACAAGGTCCTAAATTAGATCTAGTATCTGAAGCTTTTGTAAATGGGAAAAATGGCTAAAGTAAAGAAGCTGCAGTGAGAAAACTTAAATAGCTAAGCTATTTTGTGTCTATTACCTTGCACATATGCAAGCAAGGTAGGGATTAGATGCAAGTTACAGGAGAGGAATACACATTTTCTTAAGCTGTTGAATCATTAGGAATTTACATAAGAACTATGTCTAGAAAAATGTGAATCTTTTGTAATCCCCTGACTGGGGTTTCCAGTCAAATTAAGCTGGAGCTTAATTTTGGATTTTTATCCCACAGGTAACTCACATATTTTGGACTGATTTTAACTATAGGTCAAAGTATAGAAAGCAACCACAGCCTTTTCTGAGAGAAGAATTGCCTGAGAGTGAGAGACTTGAAGCACTTTATTTATGTTATCTAAAAGACGAATAAGATTATACTGTGGTTGAAAACTACCTTCCTAGGTACTTATTTTTGAAAATATCAAACACTAAATGGTCCTTAATCTGGAAAAGATGGAAAAAAATGATAGGCCTTAAAAATGAAAGTTAGATGAATGCAAGATCTTACATAATTGAGAAGGGAAGCAGCAGAGATTTTAGATAATTTGTTGCATCCATGTCTGAACAGCCTTTAATTTGCCTGATTTTTCTGACATCTTCTCTTTTCCTTTAAAAGAGAGAATAAACAAAATCAGGAATGATACATGCAATGTGTAGAGAATTAGGTCCTCATGTCAATAGTGTTGAGAGACTAAAAAGTGTATAAGCTGTGATGTAAAACATAAATCACAAAAGTTGGCAAATAACTGAGTAGTTATAAAATAATGGGAATATCTTCAGGGACTCTGAACTAATTCAGATTAGTTCTACAACTGAAAAACTGTTTAAATGACCAGGAAGTCATATAAAAAGATGAACTGTATATCTAAGAACAAGCATTTTGTG
This sequence comes from Nettapus auritus, assembly GCA_011076525.1. NCBI lineage: Eukaryota > Metazoa > Chordata > Aves > Anseriformes > Anatidae > Nettapus > Nettapus auritus. The sequence goes on from CM021769.1 coordinate 19,556,745, forward strand.
TGAGAAACTGGATAGTACAATCCGAATTTACAAGGGTAAAGAGAATTGGAAACGCTCCCTGGACAGAAGGGGCCTCATCTGAATTGTTCCACAACAACTTCTTTTAATCCATGTATGAGTTTCTAAATTCTCACACTTCAAGAAAATTTTTAAAAGTTATCATTTTGGCATGTAAGATGTTTTTTATTTTTTGGTGGCTTGAGGCCATGTAATTCCGTTGGAGTATCTACATGAGGTTAAGTTTGTATGTTAGGTTTAGATTTTGTCACTGTTTTGGTTTGGGATTTTTTTAAGTACTTTTCTGGCAGGCAAAATTCAATTACTCTCTAATCATGTCTGAACTTTTATATTCCTGTTTTATAGATGCAGTAATCAAGATTGTTTAACATAGCAGTAGAATGCCAGTAAATAAAGGGGGCGGGGGGGGGGGGAGGGATGATCAAGGATGATCATTCATTTGTGTGATTTTTTAAAAAGCACAAAATATAAGTTCTATCAAATTATGTGGAAAACTTTCTTAATTTTTGCAAGTATTTATTTTGTGTAGTTTCATCCATGCAACTTTTTTCATATGCACTTACGCTTGCTAAAATGTCTGTAGATGTAAACATATAATGTAACTGGAATAATTCAAATTGGTTATGTGATAAAAGTTCCTTTTTTATTACAGGAAAATGTCATGTGTATAACATGAAAACTTCAAACATCCTGCATTGAAACAGATGTTCTAACCTGTATATTTTGAAGGCATTTGAATTATTAATTAGCTAATCTAATGCAATCTGAAATAATATCCATAGCTTTGAATGCCTTTTTCCTCTCTGGTATTAGTTCTTTCAAAATCCTCCCAATTTCAAATTGTTACAAAGGAAATGTCTTCATGTTTTTGCAAACCAATTCAATGTAAACTGAGTTTTTAACATTTTTAAACACTAGCTGCAGCGTTCTGGGTCATACACTGCTCAGGTTCTGAGTAAGTATTAGACTGGGTATATGTCTGTCCTGTGCTCTTGAAGAAAATCATTAACAATAGAAGGAAGATGTAGGGTGCTCCTGCAGTGTGAATAGCTGATGAAGGGCAAGAGCACCTCAGGATGCACATGCCTCACAGTATGGATTTACATGTTATCTATCAGCCTGTATATTGATCTTTCTAGTTTTATAATTCTGATTATTTTCTAAACAGAAGTGTGTTCTTCAGGCACAATGTTAGAATGCACCTTATCAATTTAGATGCTAAAATCCACCTGTAAAAGTTATTTAGCCACTTACCACTCAATATTGTGAAGATGCTAAAGAAGCCCTCAGTATTGCAATGTTTACCTATACATGGTACAGTATATCCTGCAGATCCAAGCAGCACTCAAATCTAAACTGAATTTAGTTTGTAGGTCATTTGTAGGGAGGGAGTGAAGGGTTGAGTTCCTGGTTCTGATCTCCGGTCTCAGAACTGATTACACATTTGACAGTAAATCGGATAAAAACAACTAAATTCTGTCTAGTCTTTGTATTAGTCTTTGGACCAGCATATTGTACTAAAGAACTAAAACTCGTGTAAAATTCATAAACCACGAAGCTAAGGAGCCACAACTCATATGTGATCTCCTTTAAAGCATGCATTCCTGTCTGCACAATGGCCAATGGTCTTGGAAAAGATAGTTTTAAAAATCCAGTGCAAGTTCAAAGTCATTCCCCCACTGAAAACTAAGTTGTAATTGAAGTTAGTGAGGTTACATGAGGGCTAACTTTAGCCTGTTCTCATATAGATAAGGATTTTTGCACCTTTTATGACCTTGACTGTCTGACAGCTGAACAGATATTGCAGTAAGTTTCTCTTCATTTGAAACAATTCTGTACAGATGTTTTCATAGGATAAGAAAGCTGATCAGAATGTACTTGAAATCCAGGAAAAGATAAGTATAAAAAATGAAATAAACAAGTGCAACTGACACTGCTTGGACCTTTAATTGATGCATTGTGCTGACAGCAGTGCTGAACATTTAAATGTTTTGCTCAAGATTGTGAAAACTTTAACCCCAGGGAAGCTTAGTCCTGGGAATTGTTGCATAGGTTTTCTCATAGTAATTTCTGTTTCAAAACAGTGTTAAAAATGAGTGGAGTAATTCAAAATAAATAACATCCAGCCAAGAGCTTTGCCTAGATCTTGATCCCTCTTTAGATTCAAGGAAGCTGATATAGTGTTTATAAAAGCTTTTGTCATTTCTGGTCTGGTCTCTGAAGAAAATGAGATCATACCATATCTCCTTCTCCTCTGTCATATCTAACCTCTGTCCAACAATGCTTAAATATGCTGGACAAAGAGACTACTTTGACAGAGGTAATGGGGCCTAAATTATTTATTTTGTAGACATTGAATATATTTTAAAAAATGGAAAAGACAGACGGACTTGACTTGCTTTGTTAATCCAAACAAGGTACTACAGAACTTATATAGAGAAACATCATACTGTATATTCTAAAAACAGAATGAACTTCAACTGGAGTTTGTACTCTATCAGGTGAATGCAATCTAAGTACAAGATACTAGTCTTCAATAGTTCTGCTGTTTATGGTACTAGTTACTGTATTTTGGTTCCTAGAGAAGACAGGAAATTCCTTACTATGACTGTTTTCATTCAACCTCCTTGTCCACACCATAGGCAAAGTAACATGAAATATTCGCTTCCACTGCTGCACATTCTTCTCTATAAAAATGTTTCTGTACCAAACATCATAATACAGTCCTCAGGTTACTTCACTACTTCTTCCCTTATCAATTTTCTTTCTATGAGCATTAATTAAAGATTCCAGTTAGTCTCTGTAATTACCCTGTACTGTCAATAATAGGAACTGCTACTTTTGAAGCAGCTGGTCCTTTCTTGAGCATTGTTTACTTCAATCTTTATCTAAGAGTGAAAACTTTCCCGGACACAGTCCATCCTCTTTTTATACAATCACTAGCCCACAAGGCTCTTAGAAAATAATAAATTTTAATATTAAATACAAATGCACAAGAAGCTTTAAGTTTAGTGTGAGAGATTTATTAAATCTTAATGATATAAATTCAGTTCTTTACAAGGTTCTTCATCTTGAAGCTGAAATTTATACATGTAACATCTTCAAGACAAATAATATTGTGTGTATATGTATATAATATATGTAAAAATATATGTTCCCTAGGAATTCAGTATTTACTTCTCTCCACAGAAATTCCATGTGTCATGTAAGTTCTAAAATTAACAGTACAAACAAGTAGCTATATATAGACATACCTGTTTACTTAAGGGAAAAAAAATAAAAGTAAAAATAAAATCACATCTTGGCCTAAGGCCCAAGTTCTTTGCTAATATATTTTCTTTCTTCTCTAATGTTACTGCAAGTCTCAGCTTTACATTTTCACTTCTGGTTGCTATCTACTTCCTGTATTACCATGGATTTTAGGACTAGTGGCAGCAAGGAATCAGGGAGAAAGATCAGATGAAGAATTACTCGTGTGCCTTTTATTTTCTATTTCTTTTACAAGATTAAACACTAGGAAAACCACAACTACTTTACTAATAATTTCACAATTTTTCTTTTCTTTATGGGAGGGTGAAGGATTTTTATACATGCTGACTTCTTCAGTTTCTTCCTCCATCAGATTTCCAAAAACTCCGACAGAGACCAGTCAGTCTGCCTTCAAAGTGACACTGAACAAAATATTATACAAACAAATCAAAACCCAGCCGACCATTAAAAATATATTTATATATAATAAAAAATATCTCTAATCTGGGTTCTGCCAACAATGCATCTGTCCATTTTGCATTTGTATGGAATCATTCAATATAAACAATTCAAACTATCTTTCAAACAACAAAACTAAAAACATCCAATGTCCTAAAAGCCCTCCTAAGGGAAACTGATGTAAGGCAGCCCAACCACCCAATTGCTGAATATTTTTGGTCTTTCATTCTTTACAAAGGAAATGGGCTTTCTGGTTCTTTATCTTATTCTGAGGCTATTTTGCTGACTGTTCTCAGTGACGACTTATCCTTTAAGTCCTGTAGGACCTAGACCCAAAATTTTTCCATCTCTGGGGAAAAAGGTCTTCCTATATCCTCAGCTTTCTTAAAAGAAACTGCACTGTCTGGTACTGTGTTAATATCGATTCCTTTTGCCATTCTAGTCAGCAAAATATTTGCATTGGCTTATGTGAGGTTAGAAGATCTTATAAACATGTAGATGAAGTCCATTTTCTTGCTCTGTCAATGTACACAGTTTGGAAGGATTTTAAAGAATAAATTGCATTATGCAATCAAGAAATTTAAATTTAAAGTAAATCTAAAGTAAATTGTGGCATATATATATAAAAATCATTAAAAATGTTTTCTTAACTTTTTCCCAGGTCTGTTTTCCTCACTTCTGTTCGGAATTGAAGTAGCTGAAAGATCATTTAAAGCATACAAGACTTCAGCTGAGATTCTGGCCCATTTATTTTTAAGTATATTTTTAAGGCATTCAAACATATTAGTGTACTTTGAACAAAACCTTAAAAAATATATATAGTTTTAGAGAGAAAGGAAAAAAAATAACTAATATCACTGTTATCAATACCAGAAGAAAAGCTCAGTTAAAAAATGATACTTCAGACATTTAATTGTTTGTTCATCACTAGTTATAGGTATTGTATTCATGTGTTTCATTGCATCTATTGCTTTAGGCCAGTTAGATTTAAGAAAAAAAAAAAAAAAAACTATAAAAATAATTAGACTTTCCTGGTCACCAGGCTTATTTCCTAATCCATTGTTTATAACTAGCCAGGAAATCACTTGGCATTAGTCACTGAAAAGGCTATAGGTAATTGTGCCAGCTTTATCACTTCCTGAGCTAACGCTTGCAGGAAGCGGACATGAAAACAATAAAATTTTCAGCTAGGGTTCGTTTACCATTTAAAAATAGAAAACAAGACTTTAACTCTTAACTGCTACCTCAGTCTAACTACCAAACATGAATTCAAGCTTAAGTGGCAATTGCAAAACAGATATACTGGCCTGTAGTATTTGTTCAGATCACTACTGTGATATGTACATAACTAACCACCCCTGAGCATCATCTCCAAAAGTCTTCTATTCCTGTGTATTCTAACACAGTAGCAAAATTTTTATTCCCAAACTTTGTGACAAAGGAAATAGTGACTGTCAAATTACAGCTTCAAATATAATCCAAATATAATTAAATATTCATACTCATAAATAGTGTTGTCCTATTCTATATTAGAAAAAAAAAAAAAAAAAATCCAGTTCTCACCTTCTTTCAATATAGCTGATTTGTAGATTCAGACATAATTTATTAGTAGTAGTAGCATTTGAAAGTGAATATAAATTATGAACATGTATGACTGAATCTGGAATTCAAAATAACAATTTATTTTGTGGAAGCAAAGCAGTTATTTCTTTTGCCCTCTCTAGATGACAATTCTGGGTGTTATCTAAAACTGGATTAAAGCAAATAATGAACTCCTAAATGAAGGACATTTATTTAATGTGGAATCCCCCATTGAAAAATTTGTTCTCTGTTACCCATGTTCTGTTTTACCCACAAAATGCAAACATGCATGTTTATACTTTGAGAGATTTATGCTTGATACTGTCAGGAAACTAGAATCTTTCTTAAGCATTTGCATAAAAGATTCAGAAGAAAGAACTAAGTATATCAGGATGTACTAACTCAGTTTATAACGTAGAATTTACCAGTATAAAATTTATTGTATTTTCTTTATTTTTATATGTATAAATAATTATAGAATAGGGCTACATGACATCCATGTAGTTAATTATATAACTTTTGAGGTGTGAAGAAATAATTAAACCTTTTTGTTTTTTTGCAACCCTATATAGTTTCTCTTTATTTATTTATCCCTGCCAACAATTTGCTTTTGCTTCTGGAAACTTCTGTTTCTTTGTTGTATGCTGTTGTAAAAGTAGCATAGAAGACATTTTATTCCAGAGACATAGATATTTCTGAGTTAAAGTTGTATCACTTCTAGACATTAACAACAAGATCTTATAGCATACTTTTGGGCAATGAATATTCAGACACATTAGCACATAATAATTACAATTACAAATGCACAGACAGATAAAATGGTTGTATTTAGCATTTAATGGGCCATTGACTATTCCATGTTTCAGTTATGTCATTAGCAAGTGTCTAATATCCCTCATGCCCATAGATCATTGATTAAAGAAGGACAAATCTGCATATTCCTATTGTTTTCCAATAGGAGAAAGTGCCCCAGGTGGGGCCTGTTTGCTCCTGTCTGTGAGTTACAGAATTAATGTGGGCTGCCCATTAACTCTGAGGTACTTAATACTGAAGGTAAAATGACATTCTGAAGATACTCTGGACTTTAAGAAAAACAGATTTCTACTTGGTCCTGACTAACAAGTTTTAAATTCCTTCTGGTTCACAAACATATCTTGTGGTGCAGATTAACAATTCTAACACTGATAAGCACAGAGTGGACAGAAGAAACAGAATAGCTTTAGTTTTGTCATTCCTTGCTTATTTATTTTTATTCCTCTGACAAGACTTCCCAGTTTCTGTAATTCCATTCCAGAGGAATTGTGTAATGATGAAATCTCAAGTCTATAAATCAGTTAAGGGCTCAGTGATTAAAGTGAACCTGGAATAATCTATTTTTAGTGGTGGTGTTTTTTTAAATGTAAATGCTGCATAAATCATAGTTATACTTGGAGCTATGATGGACTGTTCATCAGATGCACTGTGGCTGTTGCTAGGCAAGTTTACTCATTTTCTTGATAGAGTTTTGCTTTGAGACACTATCTTTGTTCACACCAGTAACACAAATGTTTGGGGAATATCCAGCATACCTAAATGAAAATCAGATTAAATGTGTTGCCTGTTTGTGAAAAAGGTACAGTTGAGTTTTTCATAGCTCTAATAATTAAGTTTAATATGGATTGTATATACAAAATTGAATTATATTAATATCTAAAATTCTTTGAATTTACTTTCCATTTTTGATAGCCAAATAATGAACTGGTAAAAAAAATAAGACACTGGTACTGTCTTGACTTGCTTCTGTTGCTAGCAGTTTTAGGATCCAGATAGAGTGATTTACTGATTTATAAATAGCAAAGATCTGAGTCATTTTTGCCTATCCTGGCATGTAATTAATGAAGCTGGAGAGAATGCTTATTGTTTCCCTTTTTAAATTATCTAGAAGCAGAAAACAGGATTAAGGATGAAAGGAGGATGATAGAGTCACAGGGTGGTGATGAAGGAGCTGCTGATACTGAAAGAATCAGAAAAATGATCACTCTTCTACTATTCCAAGGGAGGGAGAAGGTGACAGGTAAGAGGTTACCATGTCTTTCAGTTCCTTCTAATCACCTTCCTCTTGACCCGAAACTCCTGTTCTCATATTTCAGGTCAAGGCCCCTAATTAGCTGTTAAACATACTGTTGGCTTTTCCAAAGTTGGTTGGAAGGATAAGAGTAAAAGGCTGGGAAATAAACAGAGACCTTTTCAATTTAGTCTACAGTGAGAGTCAAATGCACTAACTCTTTCTACCAGCTTCTTCACCTCCAGACCAAAGCAAATAATTGTATATTGAAAGTCAGTATCTTTCATCTCTAAGGCAAAATGTAAACATATACTAGTGTACTTTATACGTGACATTTTGAACAACACAACTTTGATCCCTCAATTTCAGTGTGCATTTAATTTTCAGGAGCTATTTAGCGACTTCCCTCCCTGTAGAAGGAAGTGTTTTTATAGAGTGAGGGAGGATAGTCTTATACGTAAACTTAAACACTTGTACAGGAACATAAGTTTTGAAAATTCTGAAGTATAAAACAGTTTTCTAGGTGCATTAAAGAAAACTGTAAAGGAAAACAACTGCTCCTTGATAAGCTGACAAAAATAATTTCAGTTTAATATTGAAGAACAAAAGCTGGAATAAAATGTTGCAGCCATAAGGGTGATGCCAAAGTAAAGCTGCCAAATACCTTAAAAGTAAGCTTCAATATAAGGGAAAGCACTTTTTTCATACTTCTGTGAAATTATGACTGAATCTTTTATTGCAAAGCATTGCTGAGTTGAAGATGCAGAGAATAATCTTCTATGATAATGTTGCAGTCAGTCTATCCTGCTCAGAGTTACTTCCGGCTGGCCATATTTTTTAGCAGTATTCTCTCAAAAGATAGAATGCAGCTGAACTTCAAAAATGATACAATACACACACACAAAAAAAAAGCTATAACATTATGTCCATATTGTATTATTCCCACAACATTTCAAGATATTGATATGCTTTAAAAAGCAAGGAAAATAAGCTTTTTTTTGCAATATAAATTAAAACTTTAAAAAATCTGTTGAAGTTAGCAGTCAGCAAATTTTATGAGGTCACGGACCTGCATATGATTTTTTTCTACTAACCTGTTTGCCTGTCTTGGCTTTCAAACTTGTGCATAAGCACTAGGAAGAAATTGCAGCATTTGATCATCAGGGTCATCACATGACACTATGAAGAGTGATACTACTGTTGTGAAATGGGACTACCAGAACCTTGTAACCAGAACCTTATACCTCCTTTGATGCGCTTAAACCACCTAACTCTTGTATACTTCAACAACAGCTGAAAGCACTCAGTACCTACTCTTGCTTTCACCCTGGTAAGATTTCTTAGCTCTCAGTTCACTGTTAACAGTTATCTTCCTTTATGAACAGCATTCTTGTTTGTTTTTTTTTTTGTTTTTTTTTTTTGGTTTGTCCAATCAAATATGGCCATTACTAGCCCTATTTCCAAGCTATTGGAACTGATGTGTATGTGTACCCTTTGCAATGGCCAGGGTTTAGAAAGCAATCATAATTTATATGAAACATAATCATCAAATTTATAGATAGGCTTTTTCATAAAACCCAAACAATTAAAATGAATAATTAAGCCACCTGACAATCCTGGAATTATGGCTTTCTTTCCCTTAATAGGGAATCCTTGTATGTATTCTTTGGGGATACATACAATGAACTAAAGAATAATCTTTTGTAATATTGTTTAAAATAATTGTTAATGAAAATCAATTGTCAAGTCTTCAGTCCACACAGAGGATCCTGGATATATTTGGTATATTTCCATTAAATTACCTGTCCAAGTCATGACACTTAGATGAAATAAAAGCAGACACACCTTGGGTTAAAACTTTTGACATATTCCAACTAATCTCGTCCCTAGTGCTTCTTTATTTCCCACATGGGTTCATCAAGAACAAAAATCTTTCACTTCTACTCCCCATCTCACTTCTCAGTTTTATCACAAGCTAATTAGGATGATCATAACAGGAAAAGGCATGAATTTCCAATATGACTTTTTCCTTTTATGAGAGGGTTCAGGTTCCTATCAGAGCAATTAGTTAATTGGGCATCATTCCCCTAACATTTACAAAGGGGAATTTACAAAAAAAGTCCTCACCTTAAATAAACAGTCCCACTCCATTTTAGATTGAAGGTTGGAAGCTTATTATAATTAGGGTCTGCTGCTGTTTCTTTGAGCACTTTCTTATCTGGGGATGTAGCTGCATGTAATGCAATCTTCTTCCATGCGCACATGGACTGTTATCAAAATAAACCTTTTCTGCTGCTGCCCCTCTTCCTTGCCATTAGGCTAAGTGAAATAGTAGACTATTGGGAAAAAAAAAAAAAAAAAAAAAAAAAAAAAAAAAGAGAGAGAGAGAGAAAAGCCCCCAGTTAGGCTGAGCAAGGTGGAAAATGAATTTTATATTCCTATGGTATTTTAACTTCAATGTTGTTACTGAATCCTGCACTCAATTACATTGCAGTTGCACTGTTAATGATCCCCTGTATAAATACACAATATCATACTAGCAGTGAAGTAAAAGGTGGTTATCAAGAGGTCACACTGTTTAAAAACTCAGATATGATCTAGATGAAGGTCTCTAAGAACAGCTCTCACATCTACTTTTACATTCTTTTTCAGACACATTTTGACTTAATCTTCTCCTTCAGTATCGCATTTCTTACTTAAGATTCCTAGTGACAAAGTCATCTAAAAAGAAGTAAGTGTTGAAAAACTAGATATCCCATGGTTTTATGTTGGAGCTGTGATATACATATTGTATTTATTTAAAGAGAGAGAGGGTACGCATTTGCACATACACATATGTATTTCCTTTGCACTGTTAGATATGTTATGCAGGACTACTCTGTAAGAAGTGAAAATGCCATTTTTCTAAACATGAACAAGGAAAATCCATGACAGGAAAACCTGAAGCAGAGGAGAGTGCTGTTCCTCTTCATGACAGCAGGGTTGGTTGCTTGCTTCCGACCCAGAAGCCTCATAGGTCTGGAGCTGACCTTAGAGACTGAACACCTTAGGAACAGCTGTTGAGAGTAAAAAAGAGCTCCTGAAAAAGTGTCTTAAAACTGTGACAAGTTATACAAATGAACTGTTTGTTTATCGTAGAAGTCTGCTCAAAAATTACTATCAGGTTTAACATCTCAGAGTAAAAGTTTATACAACACAAAATGTGAAGTTTCCAGTGCTTAGGCAGCCATTCCCAAGCTCTTTGTTAATAGTAATAATTGAAAATGTACGTCTAGGAATCTTTTCACTCATCACTGAAACAAAGCTGTGCCCAAAATCAAACGTGGCAGCTGTTTAGCAGTACATGGCAACACTAAACAAATATTTAGACAAGGAGAATAAAAAATATTATACAAAAATGATACCTCAGTATAATTTATTTACAGAGTAATGCAGGAAGAATTGTTTCTAAATGTTTAACATCTTTTCCAGACATAGGCTTTTATTCCTGAAACATATCAGCATTCCAGTAATTATTAATACAACAATCTTTAATGTTTTGATATTAATGTTAATAAACCTACATTCTTCACTTATCCTATACAGATAATTTTTTCTGAACCAATTATATCCTATCGGTTCTCTAACAGTTTTACAGCAGCAATAAATATTTTCCACTGTGTTCAGTGTATCAGCAGTTTGCCACTGAGGTCAACTGCTGTTTTGCCATTAATTTGAACATGGGATGAGCAAAAGTTGTTGTGGTGATCAGCAGCTTTATGTATTGCAATTATACTTCTGGGCATCAGACTATACCTTTGGAATTCATTGCAAGAATGTGTCAGAAAGCATGGATTTAAGAAGGAATTGGAATACAATGATGTTCATTATAGTACTTCTGTTTGTAGCTCCCAAGCACTGAAAAAAAAAAAATAAAAAAAAAAATCAGGGTGTGAAAAGATCTGTACTAGGGATCAAGAAGGAACATTGCTGATGTTTTTGAACTGACAAGGTACTTTAGAAGTCAGTAGTGTTTGTAGGGGAAGGATGTCAGTTGTGGGCTAATGATACCTTTAATTGGATATACCTAGGTCTAGATTTCATCAGTAATTCAAGATGTTTACTTAATTGCCAATAATATATACAGAGTGTGAAGACATCAATACTATATTGCAAGAGAGACTGCAGGAGTAAGAAAATACATTTAACTAAGTCTAAACTAGTGTAGGATGAAGGTTTTAATATAACTAAAAAATGAAAAGTAGAAACCCTAGAGATGGAATTTGTATGAGTAAACTTCAACATAGCACTACGCTTGCTCTCTTCATGTTTAGTCATGTATCTCATTTGCTTTAGAATAAATGTAAGAAAGAATAAGGTAAGAAAGAAAGTAGACACGGGTGTCAATATTCATTTTGACATAAGCAAACACAAGCAAGAGGTAACAATATTTATTCAGTGAAATCAGTCCATAAATGTCATTTTAATTAAGATTTTAAACATTCTAATTGTATGATGAGATAGGATATCATGTTCAAGTAGCCAGGGAAAATAATTTAGGAGGAGGGGAAACAAAAAGCAAGGAGATGGGTCTAGTTATTGGTAACTATATGACTAACAATAGGCACTTTTGGCTAATTGTCACCCTAAAACTCAAAGGACACCCTTGGTGGATATAAGTGGCTTCAGTTTACTGAGGTCCCTGATAGCAGCTTGTTAAAAATGAAAGGAAGAGCTTCCTAACCTCTTTTCAAAAGAGATTAAGGAAAGGTTGGATTCTGTAAAGATTAATCAGGTGTAAATTCTATTATCCTGTTAGCTTTAAATAGGATTTCTTGCATGGGCTTTGTTTAGGCTGTTATATTACAGATTGTGCCTGGAGGTGTTCAAGGCCAGGCTGGATGGGGCTTTGAGCAACCTGGTCTAGTGGAAGGTGTCCCTGCCCATGGCAGGGGGGTTGGAACTAGATTATCTTTATGGTCCCCTCCAACCCAAACCATTCTATGATTCTGTGAAGCCCTAACTGAAGCTTTTCCAAGTAAAAAGAATGGTCTCTTACATCTAAGAATAACTGTTTCCTACAGTAAGAAGGAAGACAGAATTGTAGATTGGTTTGAAATCAAGAAAAACATGCAAGTTTCTGCAGTGACCTGACTAGACTTTTTCACAAAGGATTTAAAAAAAAAAAAAAAAAAAAAAAAAAAAAAAGTCTTATTTCAAGTAAGTTTATTTTTTGCTGTGATGCTGAGCTGAATGTAAGTATTGTGGATTTTGAACTGAAACTGCTTCACAGCATTCAGTATTTTGGGATGTGTCAGCTTGGCTTACATCCAGATCTGCCCTACAAAGATTATTTTACCATATCAAATGCCAGAGTTTCTTTTTTTGCTGTTGCTTAGTTTGGGGCAGAAGCCAAGGAATGTGTGGGCAGGCTAGGGCTGCAGAGCCAGGAGGGACTAGCCACCCACCTTACACATATTTGTTTGCTTTCTGACAAACTGAGCACAGGGTACCATCTGCAGACTATAGCAAAGGTAGCATGCTTTCAGAGAGAATGAAAAATTGTCAGGAGGATCATTTTCACAGAGGTGGAAACAATTTACAGGAAAATTTTAACCACAGGTTCAAGAACTAGCTGTGATCTAAACAGCCATTCAACTGAATGAAATTGCCTCCAACTCTAACAAATATCTTGCAAACAGTAACAGCTAGTAATGTTCTCAGTGGGTGTCCGTTCTTAATACTCATTTTTCAATAACGAAAATATTATTTTGTGGAGTGCCTACACTCTTAATATATTTGCATAGCAAACCTATTACGCCACTGAGGTGCTGGATGATTATACTACAGCAGATATGGAGATTTACTTTTCAGATTGGTCAATAATAACCTCAGTAACAAGTCTTTTAAACTCAGTTATGGCATACAACACTTTTCCCATTGTTGAATTTAAAAAAAAAAAAAAAAAAGTTGAAGATGCAAACTGTTGCAAATAGCTTCTCTAAGATCTTGAATGACTTGGTCAGCCAATTTTAATTTCCAGTACTCCTGCCTAAAAAATATAAAAAAAAAAAAAAAAAAAAAAAAGCTGAAGCTCAATTAAATTAGCATACAGACAAATATTATGGGATCTCATTGAATTTATAAATTAACACACTTTTATTTTATATTTCTACTTCAACTGTGACTTATGTGACTTATTCACCTATCCTTTGCTATAATCTGAGATTGATTTGAGGCTCATTGCCATGGTATAGAGGAAAAAGATTGTGTTTTTCTTGCTGCTAGATGTAAATTTTTTCTTCAGTTTTTGTTTTGTGATGTTCATGCCTACTGGATGGATGCTCCTGGATAAATCTTGTTTCTAGAAGGAATGCTATTATGAGAAAGCTCTTTATGAGTTTATCATTATTACATTAAAACTGACTCTAAATCTACTGATTACTATTTCCCAAATATAATCAAAAGGGGTGGCAAATAGAACATGTCTTCAGTCCATCATGCATACAATATTTATTATATTATTTATATATATAACTATAGAAAATATTAATAAACTCATTTTTTCTATGAAAAATGCTGCTAACCAATGTTTGTGAAAGAAGGAATATTCAAACTGCAGAACCACAAAGTTCTCTTGTTTTGTGATGACATTATTTAGATTTAATGAATATTGCCACTGACTTATAGCTCCTGTCATGGATCCTTGCTGCTCATCCTGTCACTTGTGAACTCCTGCCTTTGAACCTTGCTCCCTGGGTGGTTGAGACCACTCCTGGAATTTATGCTGTTTCTTCTGGGCCATTTATGAAAGAGATAAGGGCTGACACTCTCAGTCAAGCATAATATGAAAATCTAAGCTGAAAGTAAGTTGCTTTCATTTATGGGTTGCTTTTTTGTTTTGGTTTGCTTTCTCTCTGATGAAATGGCAAACCCATCATATATTCTGTTCCATTTTCTATAGCATTGGTACATGTGCAAATTTTCAAAGCATAGCTCCTTATTGGATCCAATTGATTTTCCATCCCAACAGACTATATCTGTAAAATCAAGATTCAATTTTAACAGTGTTTAAGTAATACAGTGAACAGGTGAAGAGAAGTAAAGCAAGAAAAACAGCACTGATCAACTAGACACAAAGAGAGTATTTTTAAGAGTAAAAACAACAACAACAACAAAAAATCAAACAACAACAACAAAAAGCATTAATGACTACACACTTTATGGACATTATCCTGACATCCTACGCACTCTTTACACCAGTCTTACTGTCAAATTCTCCTGTAATCTGTCTCATCTTATATTTGATTGTGAATAGTCCTCAATAAGCCTTACTCCATAGCAGGGATGTGTTTGCACACATGAAGTGCTATCACTAGACAGGTACAAGATTCAGTTGTACCTGTGTCTGATCATTTTCTCTGTCCTTATGAACCTCCTTCCCATAAGCTCTCTCTTCCTGCTCACCTTCCCACCATCTCTTCCTCCCTCCTTTACCCCTCCTTCCCCTCTTCTCCCTTTCTGTTATTATTTTATTATTATTATTACTGAGGTCTTGTTAATGTTGTTTTAGCAAATTAGGGCATTTCACCAAATGATTTTTCACAAGTTTACTATGTCTTGAGGCAGTATTCACCCTTCTTCATAACATGAAAGTGAGCAAACACTTTCCTGAGTTTTAAAAAGTCTGATTTCTAAATCTTTCATTTAACAGTAAGTCACAAAGAACACATCTGAGTGTCTACTTTGTCCTAGGGACTGATACAAATCAAGGCAAATCAAGTCAGCTACATTATCTCAGCCAATCTGAATTTTAAAAGTCAGTAAAACAGACCACATCGAAAACACGGAGGACAGTGGGCCATTTACCTTTCCGGAAGGTAGATGCAATGTTAGCAGGGCCAATAATACATCCTCTGTACTGAGGCACCAATAAATTCAGTTCACACTAGCCACCTCCAGGATGAAAATCTGGTCCAGGATCCTTGCTCTCTACAGTTCCTGCCAGGTTATCTGTTATGGATTAATGCTGTCAGAAGTGGGACAATGAAAGAGAACTGTATTGTCAGCCACTGAACCATCATCAGAAGATCTGCAGTTAGCAAGGAATGTGTTATATAAGTGGGCCTATATTTTATTCAGAGAACCCCCCCTGAAGATCACAAAAGCTGTCAGCTCCAGTGGGGCAGTATGGAGGTTGGAGTGCTCCTGGCCTAGAAAATAAGGGCCGGTATTCCTTGATTTTCTACCTTTTCACTGGAAACAGTAGTTATTTTTTTCTAGCATCCTGCACTCTGGTCATGGACTTCAGATGTGCCTGCCTCCATCTTTCCCTTAAGTGAGCATGCTACAAAGATCAAAATAACTTTGAATATCTAAAGCAAATTTTATTGGAATATAAAGATGAACTTTTAAAGAGACTATGCAATAATATTGTGTCCAGCAGAGATTTAAAAAACAAAGAAACAAAACCCACATGAATGATGCTATATGTCCTTCTTCCAGGATCAAACTCCATGCAGGATATGTCACTACTGTTTTTTTTTTTTTTTTTTTTTTTTTTTTTTTTTTTTTTTTTAACTGTAATATGATTCACTGTTGTGGGTTAACTCCAGATAGCATCTGAACACTCACTATCTCTTGTTCACTCTCCTGCCCCCTGGGACAGGGAGAAAATAGAAGGAAGGTGAGAAGAGTTGTGATTTGAGATGAAGACGGTTTAATACAAGAAGCAAAAACTGTGCATGCAAGCAAAGCAAAGAAGTATTTTTTTCACTAATTCCCACGTGCAGGCAGATGTTTAGCTGCTTCCTGAAATCAGGGCCTCAGCACGTGTAACAGCTGCTTGGAGCAAGACACCATAACCATGAGTGTCCCCAAGACCTCCTTTTCATGAGCGTTTATTGCTGAGCGGGACATCACACATGGTATGAGATGTCCCTTTGGTCAATTCAGGTCAGTTGTCCTGGCTGTGTCCCATCACAACCCCTCACCCACGCCCACACTACCTGCTGAGCAGTAGGAGAGGGGCAGGGCAGAGTGGGAAAGAGAGAAAGCTGTGCAAGCACTGGTCAGCAATTGCTGAGAAACACAGCTCCATACATAGTGTAAAATAATCATAGAATCACAGAATATCGTAACTTGGAAGGGATTCACAAGGATCATTGTGTCCAAATCCTGGCTCCACACAGTACCACCCAAAAATCAGACCCTACGTATGACAGAGTTGTCCAAACACTTCTTGAACACCAGAAGGCCTGGTGCTGTGACCAGTGCCATGGCGACCCTGTTCCAGTGCCCGACCACCAGAGGTCAATATGGAGATCTTATTATCACTATAAATATGTTTTATCCTGCTGCAAAAAAATGTCTATCTTTAGCAAAATCAAGGACTACAACTTATTCCTAAGAAAGGCAGTTTGCTTTAACTTGCCTTTGATAAAAGTTGTTTCACAGCACTCTTCTGAACAAGGACTTCACACATCTTAGAAGTATTTGATATGGAGCTATACTTAGCATTTTTGATTAGTATGGCTGAATGGCAGAGCTCAGAGGGTTGTAATCAATACTGGGTCAGTACTGGGTCCAGTCTTGTTCAACTTACTCATCAGTGACATGGATGAAAGGGCAGAGTACAGCCTCAGGGCTGTACAGCTGATACCCCAGAAGGCTGTGCTGCCATTCAGAGGGACCTGGGCAGAATGGAACCTCATGAAATGCAACAAAGGCAAGTGCAGGGTCCTGCACCTAGGGAGAAATAACCCCATGCACCAATACAGGCTCGGGACTGCCTGCTGGAAAGCAGCTCTGTGGAGAAGGACCTGGGAGTGCTGGTTAGCAGCAGGTTAACCGTGAGCCAGCAATGTACCCTCATGATCAATGGGTGGACTCGACGACGGACTCTATTGCACAGGTTATCTGTGACTGTGAAAAACGCTGCAATCAAGCAAGCCAAGTGGTTAAGCCTCTCTGGTATGCAAGAAAATGTCTGAAATATAAACATGGGGAGGCCTGGCTGATTGATTATATTGTGCTCCCACAAACCTGCCACAGCAAGTGCCACTTACTTACAGTGGTGGAAACAACCACTGGATGGCTGGAAAAATATCCTGTGCCCCATGTCACCACCCAGAGCACTATCCTTGGCCTTGAAAAGCAAGTCTTATGGCACCCTGAAAAGAACTGAATAAGACAACGGGTCTCATTTCCAAGACAACCTCATAGACAACTGGGCCAAAAAAAAAAAAAAAAAAAACGGTCATTGAATGGATATATCACATTCCCTATCATGCACCAGCCTCTGGGAAAATTAAATGATGTAACAGACTGTTAAAGTCTACACTGAGAGCAATGGATGCTGGGATACACCTTTAGGAAAGGCCACCTGGTTAGTCAACACAAAAATAAAAAGTTGAGAAAGACAAGCTGGGTTATTCCTGCCTCAGACAAAGGTAAACCCATCTGAGGGATTGCTTTTGGTCAAGGATCTGGGTGTACTTCTTGGGTAATGTGGAAGGATTGGGAAGTTCAATATGTACCTCAAGAGGTTTTGATGTTGGGTGAGAATAGCCCATGATTTGAATTGTGTGATGTTAATTGCTATATAATGCTGTATATCATCCCTACTGTGGTTACTATATGCCATATCAATGGTATGACAGTAAGACTCACCCAGAAGAATGATGAATTAATTTTGATGGAACCAGAGAAGCACAGCAGTGATGGAACGAGAACCAGCTTCAGCATGAAAAAATCCAACACCACACACCACCTCCCCTGCCCTGAAATAAGAACAGGAATAGGAAGAAGAAATGTTGGAAATGTAGAAATGAAATGTAGACTAAGAGCTCTCTGCTATTAGAAGGGTGGCTGAAGAGAGTGCATTGTGAGCAAAAAGAACAATTTCTCTTCTGAGAGATGTTCCTGGTGAGTTTCTGAAAACTTGCAAATGCTAGTCTTAGCCAGGGTTAATTTGTGTTATCCTGCTAAAAGCTGTAGCACAGTCACATTCAATATAGAACTAGTACCCAGCTGGTCCTCCAGATATGCACAGCGAATGGAACACAGAAAATACTGAGTTTACACAAGCAATTTATCTCCATATTCCTTTTTTCTATGCAAGAGATGTAAAAGAGGGTAACTGCTCAATTTCATAATTTGGAATGCATACCAGAGTCTCTCAAAAACTTTAAACTATTTTGGCTGTGACATTTATTAAAATATTCTAATTTCCAGAATTTGACCTCTGGTGAATCCAGAACTGAGAAAGCATGAACTGTAACTGTTCCACGATCACACTGCACTGACTGCCTTGGTGCTTTGAAAGGGGAAGCATAACTGTCTTATTTTCCAACTTCTGTTCCTCTGATACAACCTCTTGACCTCATAAAAAGGATTTATTGCAGTATTTGTTACTGAATCCCTTTCAAAATACTTCCTAAACACTTAGAGAGTACATTTAATGTCTTAATATTTCTCTATCACTTCCAAAAGTTGCAGCATGTCCTCTTAGTTTAGTTTTCAGCAAGGACATTGCTTCTGTGAATCCAGATGGCTTGAATAGCAGCATATCCAATTGCTCAAAGCTGCATGTATCTAAGAAATTAACAACTTCTGTGGCCCACTTTTAAATTGTGAAAAAAACACCCCTACTACGGAAGACAATTGAGCTGTAAGGCCAACTTGCATACATAAAAATACAAAACACAAAATTCTCACATACTGTAAATATTCATTTATTGAAATGATCTTCAAATGAATTTGCAATATATAAGCTATGATTATTCTATTTCACAGTGGACTACTATTTAAATCCTTGATAAAGTCATTATCAATTTAATCAGTTTACATCACTTAAAGGTCTCAAAAGATCTTGCTTTGTAGAATAATTTTTGAAAGTTAGAATGAAAATGTATGAACTATTGCAAAACAAAACAAGTCTATGTGGATACAATATTTTTAATTATTTTCTTCTCTCTACAAGCTACAAATATATCCCATGCTAGTAAAGCATTTTAATAGATAAGAAAAACAATTATGTTAATGACAGCAATTATGCATGAAATAAGCATACACCAACAAAATATCATCTTTGGTTTCCTTGGATACACATGAGGAAAGGAATAGGTTTAGAATGAACTTATAGCAATGTACTACTTATCAAAAGTTTGACTACATTTTTCAAAGTTGCTCAGCATGTGTGTTTATTTTCCTAGTCTTCATGAGAAAATTTCATCCATGACATATTATGATTAGGTATAATTCATACGTATTGGCACAATATATTCAGTAGGCCTCATATATGATTGATTCCACCAAGTACTTAAGGACTGTGGTTTCTATCTTGGCCAATGTATAAGGGATGTTCAGAACAGTTATAACTTGACTTGAGTGCCTAGAGAGAGAAAAGGCTATAACTGAACCACCTTTCCATCATGCTAGGACATGCAAGTTCAATTCATCAGTATAATTTTTCCATTGCTCCCCGGTGACATGGTAAGAATGGAGCAAATCACAAGACAGGTGAATTTATCCCTGGTCTCTCCCTTATTTTTTTTTTATTTTTTTTTTTTATTTTTTTATTATTTATTTATTTTTTAAGTTTGAGTTTTTCTAGAAACTTGAATTATCTCTCTCACCATAGGAGCAGATGTGTTATTATACAGCCAAAATACACATATCCACTCTAACACTATCCATTGAGTTCATTTTACACACATAATAGAAGAAGGTATTCTTGACAGATCCACATGTGGAATATATCCACCATACGACTGGAGGTGTAATAAAGCAACCAATAAGGCTGTACACCACAAATTCCATTTGTTAGAAACGTCGGATTTGTTCTGATCTCAAAGGCTGGGCAACACTTCCTCCAGTTCAGGCACAGAGAGAAACTAAAACAATGATTTGGCAGTTGCCTACATACATAAAGATGCACCTCTTAGGCTAGTTAATGACAGTTGTGGCCAATAGATATTTCAGGTTCACAATGGTAGTACGTGACTTTTTTATCCAAAGGATAACTTACTGCTGTTAGTATCTTGTATTTCTGAGGCTACATAGAAAGTGTCATCCAGCTTCAAAACATTCTACTCAAAATTATTTTTTAAATTACTCAAATTAACAAGTTTCATTTTATCACTGTATTTTTTACCTTTTAGAAAAATATGTAAATTATTTTACAACTTGACAGAGAATACATGTTTCTCCTCTCATCTCATTTTTGTTTTCAATCATAGTTAAAATGTCTACTGTTAATATTCTTGTATATGTTTTAAGCAGAATACAAGCCACAAACTGTTTATGTATTGAAAATAAACTTTCTTTTGAAGCTATAATTGATTTAATTGCCTGAAGAATGAAATCCCCAGGTAGAGCATCAAAATAATAATGAATACTTTCTTATTTTGTTCCTGTTTATCGTCTTCCATGTCTTTTAAACTATAAATATTTTTAAAGAGAGTGCTCAAGAGAAAGATAAAAGTTTGTTGAGTATTTAAACTGTCTTCTGTGGGAAGGGGCAATTTTGCACAGTTGTTTTATTTTCTTCATGGGAAGACTATTCATTGTATCTGTCTTAGCTACTTAAACACTTCCCCCCCCCCCCTTTTTTTTTTTATTGAATTCTTTAATGTCTTGAAGGTATTTAACTTTAATTCTATAGATTGGAAGTGAAGATAACATCTATGTTTTAAAGATGCAGAGATACTAATTGGCTTTCCAAGCTCATACAGGCAGAATGATTCAAGTTCAAAACTAATGCTGTATTCACCAGAGGTGTTCTGAGACTTGTCAAAGCATTTAAGCTAGGAGAGCTGTCCAGTGGGTGTCCATAGTGGGTTGAAGGACAAAAAGGAAAGAATGTCTAGGCTGGACGATGTGAGTCTGATAAATTCTCTATTACCAAAGAATGAAACGTTTAAGTCAATATTCTTGTATTAGCCTTCAACTACAAACCATGACTTTGAAATCAATACTGTGAGGAATTTATGTTTGGTTCCCATCGGACCAGACCACATTTATAAGCCTTATGAAACTTTAGCTGCTAAAATCTGTGTAAAGACTTAGACTTAGTGAAATAAATTGGAAGCTTGAAGTAATCCAGCCTTGAAAGTACAGAGGTTCAGGTAGAGAAGATAAAGGGCTGTAATGTATTAATCAGAAGGGCATTACAATGGTTGCAGTTTTTATAACATAGATTTCCTGAAAGAAATGTTAAAATTTGAAAGAATGTTATGGTTTTAGAGATTCCATTTTACTACAGTAAAAATCTTTCTGCTTTTAATCTGGAAAGAAGGAAAAGGCTCAGTTTAGCCACATGTAGATGCAGAAACTACAATCACGTAAGAGAAACAAAACTATAGCAAATATACAACTACCTTGAAATTGCCCGGTCACCAGAGCTCTGAAAAACATAACTGCAACAGCAGTTCTAAAGCCTAAAAGACACTTCATGAAATATGTTCATGACACTGTATACTAATCAGCAGATGATTGTTGTTTTCATGACTTCCTTTTAAATTTTATTCTGGATAAAGAAAAGTCTCAGCTGGAACCAAGAATGATCAAATTAAAGTTCTATACCTGGAGTTAGGTCATGACCCAACCACAAGGGTGAAGGAGTCACAGGGAGATCACAGGAGATCTGAAAGATGTAAATCATCCAAGAGTCACGAAAAAAGTAAATAAATAAATGCTTGAAAATAGATTTTTTCTGAGTTTTTCTTCCACTGCCTACCCTTGTCCTTTTGTTCCCAGCCACTGTGCACTGCTAAATAAAGAGCTCTCTCTGAACTGGTTATTTCTTTACACAATAAATTTGTAAACCTTTTGCACAAACCTTCCACACATTTCATTTTTCCTGCCCTTACAGTCCAAATCTTAATTATGTAGAGCAGCATACAAGATTGAAAAAATATAGCTTGGAATATTCATGAATGCGAAAACACAGTGAGAGAAGAAAATTTGAACAATATTTTGTGTTTTTCTTATAGACGTGTTATCTTCCTTTTCTGGTACACTGATTTTTTTTTTTTTCTACTACAGACTTAATAAGACAAACAGAAGGATAAACTCGATTTTTCATCACCAGAAAAATAATCATTTGCATTCTATCTGCAATAACTTTATTATTCACAACCAATCACAAAGAACACTGACACTTTTCACAACCTCAATTAAGTTTCAAGGCTTAAGACGTGAAATGAATTGGGGGGTGGGGGGTCGGAACCCCCTTGATTTTTCACTTAAAAAAAAAAAAAAAAAAAAAAAGAGCAAATTGATAGCAAAGAGACTGAAAGAACTCCCATGGGGCCATTTTATAAAGCATTTTTCCTGATTCTTTTGTTCTGTCAATCTCTGGATTAGAGAAAGAAATAAGCTTACTGCCCTCCTCCCAGAAATACATAGCTGATCAAAGCTGGTTTAAAAGCCAACTTTAAAGGTAAGAATGTATTTGCAATCCACATATTCCTCATGATTTGCAACATACATCACATGTAGATTCAAATATATGTATGTATAAACATATCGTTGTCTTAAAAGGGAGAATTGTCTAACCCATTTTCTCTCTGGGATTTCCACTGACTGATGTGATACCTTTAGAAGGGGCAAAACTGGTCAACCTGAAAGATCCCTGCTGAACTCAGTTAACAGGCTGAATATGACCTTGGCAGCTGTTTCTGCTTTCAAGGTCACTGAAAACCTTATAAACTGTTTTCCTTTCCATCCCTCATAGGATTAAACAGCAATATGGTCAAAAATAACTAACTTAAATGTATGTCTCAAGAGAAAGTCAAAAAACAATAAATACATCCAATAGGGAGATATAAGGTGCAGAAAAAGGTCTATTCAGGGTCATATCCAAGGTCTATGACTCCTATCCTGCTTCCATTTGCTGCACTTCTTGCTGAAGGCAGGCTACTACACTGCACATTTAGAATCTCTACCCCTTCCACCACCACCACCCCCAAGCTTCTTTTTTGGAAGAACATGCTTTTCATGGGATTAAATAAACCGGATAGGAAGAAGGCATTTTGCCATTAATGTTAAGGAAATGGGGAATTATTTTATTATGTAGCACTGGTCCAAAGGAATCTTTGGGAATAGGTGAAGCAAAAATTGCCATACTTTCACTTTTCCCACAGCCAAATCATCTCCTGTGCTCACGGAAAAAGTCACAGCATGTGAGTGGGCTGACATTCGGGACTACCATGCTGCAGGGGAATCCCTAGTAATAATTTACGAAAGGTTTCTGTTACTTTCACCATGGCTATAGTTCAAGTAGAGTCATGCTATTCAGGGAACCTTTTCCAAATACCTATGGTTGCCATTTGGATTTCAAAGCAGCTTATGCATTGATGACTGTGTAGTGTATCAAATGGTTTAGAAATACGTACGCATTTCTCTACCAACCCTTCCCTCGTATCTTCAATTGATAGGATATAGAATATTTGCCAAGATGCATGGGTATTTAATTATTGTTCAGGTATTTTCTTTTCTCTGGCTCAGTCTCTTTATGGAGCCATGAACAGAGTGTCAAAAAACTCACAAAAGACCTGTTCTCTTCAAATAATCAGATTAGCTGTGAAGGCTAAAATATTTTTTCTTCCTAACAGGAGGGAAATGCTGAACTTACAGTCACTTTGAACTGCCAGAATGGCCCTAAGCAGTCACAGAAAAAATCTGGACCAGAAAGTTTGGAATGATTTCAGAAAATTATCCCAAATTTCCGATGGTGTACCAGCTCCTGTTGCCAAAGGAATAACATCCGCTGCTTTGGTGCAGCACAGCTGTGTTACTATTCAAAGGTATATTTGAAAACTGCAAAATCAGCAGGCTTCATTTGCATGCAGTTCTGGATTCTCAAATAGGTCTAATTTAGCAAATATCCCACAGGAATAGGAAACACTATGAACATATTGAGATAATTGAGAAAATTCAGGGAAAAAATGCAGGGAGTTATTATGTACACTAATCATTATTTCTCTCACTTATTCCAATTTGTTTCGCCTGCTTTGTTTGACTGTTCCTTCTTTTTTCTTATTCTTTCCCCTACTCCATTAACCTACAGAACAACTGTTTATGCAATACAATTAAAAAAGAATTTGACAAATTTGATTTAATACAATAATTATTTATTGTTATTGTATTTTGGTGGCATTTGCAATTATACATTAGGATAAAGCCTGTGAAGATTACGAAGCTTCCTATTTTAAAACGATTGTCATATGGTATTAGCAAGATTTTTTTCTCTATATAGATGATACTATATACATTCAGGTGTATAAAAAGGATTTCATGCCTCTGAAACACTGGGTTAGATATTTATTCATCAACTCATTCTATTTCAGTAATACTTCAGGAGCTCGATAAAGGGAACTATTGTGCTGGGCACTGAAAAAATGAAACGCAAAGTCTTTGACCCAGAATATTTACAGTGAATGATGCAACTGTAGAATTAAAAAAAATTGTTTCTATTTAGTGTCTAAACAGACAATTAACCTTTTCCAAACATGGCAATTATGAGACCTGCCTCAGGTCAATAAAGTAACAGTTAAAAAAAAAAAAAAAAAAAAAAAAAGTGCAGTAATAAAATCAGCCTGTGAACTGAAGGAATTCTTCTAAACTTTCCATGGTAACAATGGAAGAAATCTGGTCCCTGCATAGTCATCCAGTATTTGACTATACTCTCTACTCAGCGTTTCATACTAAGCAACATAGTGAGAGTTCAAAAACTTCAGTTCTGGCACCTGATACTGGTGAAGCAGATTTTCCATTAAGTGGCCATGCAATCAATCCCACATACACAAGCTATCCCTGCTCCTGTGTGGGAAAGGGTTTTTTGTTTGGTCGGTTGGTTGTTTTTGTTTGTTTGTTTTGTGTGTGTGTGTGTGTGTGTTGTTGTTTTCCTACATACTTGCATGCTAAAGGGCCCTTTAGAGTCTCTTTACATCCTATTTATATTCAGAACTGATGCGATTAGCCATGTCTTCTCACCCCTTCGGGCATACCCTATTTCCCTCTATTTTTTTTCTGTTGGCAATGTGATCCACAACAAATCTACCCTGAAGGAGAGGCTAAGGATTCATGTAATAACGAAGTCCACATAACCAACTTCTTCTGGCCGCTATATGAATATCATATTTGCACACTGTGATGTGCAGACAGAAGGAGGTACTGTTGTATGTAAAAGAAATTTTCTGAACTTCCTATGCCACTAGGAAACCCTGGAATAATAAAGTAGTAAAGTTGCATTTAGAACCAAAACACACAGAAAAAAAAAACTGCTCCCAGACTGAACCAAAACCGTGGTGCTGTGATATATTCACCCTTTTCTTTTTGCATAGCTATACCACCACTTAACTTGATATGCCCATGTCTTTTGTCTCCACTGCCCCTGTCTTCGCATACTATTTTTCTTCATATAATACTGTCCTTCATCAGCCCTTCATTTCATGTCATTCCAAGATCTTAATTAAAAACTACTGTTCCACGTTTTAATAATAATAAATTCTAAAGCATGCAAGAGTCCAGCGGGTTAGCAACATAGAGGGAAGGGAAGAGAAGGGAGAGGAAATAAAATGTGTTTCTTCTGGGCTGGTGATACTGACAACAGCAGAAAATATTTAGGTTCGTGATAGTCTTGTTTTAAAGCCTCACTCTCCAGTATTTGGACACAATACAAAAAAGCAGAAACAAAAGTAAATGAAAGAGACTCATTCATACATAAAATGCAAACAGAGGAAAAAATATCGCTGAGTACATGAGATTTTTTTTTTTTGGTTGGTTTGGATTTTTTTTTTTTTCGGTTGAAAGCTGTTGCCTGGGTCCATTTCCAAAGAACTAAACATATAATTATATAACATGTAATTACTCAGCTTGCCAATTATATACAGCAGGGTCAGAAGTTTCCTGCATTTGCATGAAAGGACTAATGAAATGGGTCCCAACACCTGGTCCTTGCTAGAGGAAAATAAATGTATTGAATGAAATCCAAGGATAAAAAAAAAAAAAAAAAAAAAAACTTTTGTTTTCTCATTCTCATAGAATACATATTTTGGCAACAATTTTGTTTGCTTTCTTAATAAAAATGAGAACAATACAGTGTGACACCTTCATGTTCAGCAACCAGTCATCGTTCTGTCCATATGGATTGCCTTCCACAGATGTTTGATTGATTGCCAACTTCCATGAGGAAAAAATGCATTGCCTAGAGGTAAAAAGTCCCCCATCTTTTTGTTCATCAGCAGTATGAGTCAGCAAACGTTGAAACAGTAGACATTTGTCATATACCCCAGAAATTCAAAGCCAAGTGCTGGAAACAGGGTAAAAAGCTGGTTCCAGATTTTCAGAAGATTTTACCCATATTTATACTAAATCTTTCAAAGTGTAACGTTAAAGCCTGACAGCTACAGTGAAATTTGCAATTGTTACTAAGGTCCTGAAGGTCACTTCAGGGGTGATTCCATACGAAACTGCTGTTTTCAGGAAAATTTCACTTTTTTTTTTTTTTTAAAGGAAGGTAGGATTGTTGTAAATTGCTCTGCTACAATGCTACAATTACACAAATTCCTTCAAATGCATCTAATTCATCTATTTTTTTTGGTGAATATGGGTCAATCTTTGGCATCACGAGCTTAGGAATAATTGTCATAGTACAACCAATTCTGAGAAAAACAGATCTTTTCATGGGAGAAAAATTAAATAAGTTTCAAATATGATATGTACAGGCAGATTTTAGCTACTACAGGGACTACTGAGATGGCCAATTGAATTACACTGATTTGTACCAGCTGACATCTTGTCCAGTATATTCAGTTTATTCATACTATAAGTCACTGCCCATGAAAGGTATTCCTTTGATACCCTGCACTTCTGAGTGTATGAAATTTTGCTTATTAGCAACATCTGTTTCTGAAAGCATGTCAATTTTTGGATAGTCCTGAATCTGAATGTAGTAAATGAATTTCACAAGTCATTGTGCAACTTAATCTCAGGGTCCTTGTTTTATTAAAGACTCTTTCCAACAGTTTTTTTTTTTTTTTTTTTTTTTTTTTTTTTTTTTT
>CM021769.1:19584243-19639201 GCA_011076525.1 Nettapus auritus
TTTTGGATTGTGGTCCTTAATTTTATTGTATTAAATTAATTTAAGTTATTTTTTTCTAAATTACTGGGTTTTTTTTTTTTTAAATAAAATTTCTAACTTTTTTTTTTTTTTTTTTTTTTTTTTTTTTTTTTTTTCCTCCATCAGCCTGCTTCACCATAGGTTTAATGAGCTTTTCTCTACATTTTTAGTATTATTTCTGTTCCAGACTTCCTTCCCTCTAATTTTCAAGTTTGTATTATGTACTCTTAGTGGTTATTCAATGTTGTCTTTTATTCCTCTAACTCTCCAGTCCACATCAGTAGCACTTAACTTTTTTATTTCCTTCTCAAAGTGTCTGTCTTACATTAGGGAAAGAGAATCATCTCCAGCCAAACTAATTTCTATTAAAATATCTTCAGTTTTTCATCTCCATCAGATATTGTTCATACTATGGATGGTAGTAAAACAGGTCTATCCATCCTCATCAGGCTGATTTGAGCTGTTTCTTCCTCTCAATTACATAAGCACATTTTATTTTTAAAATACTGCATACACTTAGTCTAATTACCACATACCTGTTTTTTTCTTCGGAGTGATCCAATACCTTTTCATAAGACGCATCAAGTAATCAGTGGCACCTTGATCATACCTTGAAAAGGTAACAAAAATGTGATTAAAGACTGATGATGACGAATTTTCAGTGCTTTCCATGTAAGAATGGAATGCAACATACAAGCTGAGGGAGAATTTGTAAACTGGGTCAGGTTATAAAAGCAAGTGAGAATTAAAGAATTTTCACCAAATTATTCAGTAGTCTATAAAATAAACCAAAGAGAAAACATGGAATTATTTAACACTGTTACAGGAACTTCATCAAGCCAACATTTTCATAATAATGGTCATGCATAGCCTTGACGATTTCATAAGAAAAAGAAGAACAAGAAGAAAAGAAAAAGAAGAAGAAAACGAAAAGAGAAGGGAAGAGGGAGAAGGAGGAGAGAAATAACTTTAAAAATGTAAAAATGTTTTCTTAACTAGGTTTATGTAACAGCACAAAGTGCTATATATTCTATATAGTAGAGAGTTGTCAAATTGAGAAACAACTTTTCACTGAAAGAAAATAATAATAAAAAAAGAAAAATATGCCAAAGAATGCATGATAGACCCTAGTGTCTTCTAACATATTTAAAAATGCTCACATCTCAGTCCATGATAAATCTTGCAAAGATCTCTACTACTGTGAAGTGGCTGCTTTTATGTAAAGACACAGAAATAATCTATAGAGACCAAATATCACCTTCAATTTTATCATACTCTTAACTATAGAGAACAAACCTGAGAAAAATACTCCAGTTTATGGGGACTCGGGTTTCTGTGGAATGTAACACTAGGCAAGTCGTATAATTTTTAAGCATAAGATCCTGTTTCTTCAATACAAAGAATCAGATTCAGTATTTTTCACTGGAGATGCAGTTATTTACCTGTGACTTCAATAGTAACTTCTGAATCCAGAGGTAGATGTAATCTGCCTTTACTTTTTCTCTGTATTTCTGCATTGAGCTAAATTAAGAATAGTGGTTCAGGTCCCTGTGGACCAAATTAAAAAGAAAATATAATATCTGCACCTTTTTAAGAACATTCACAGATCTTTGACGATTTAATGGAGACTCATCCGCCTCTCCTCTCTGTAGCAAACGATGGTGTGATAATCACTTAATAGCTGCCTTCAGTCACAAAGTTGTAATTACTGAAATAACCTAATAATACCCAGTAGCTTGCTGCATAAGGTATCTTTCCAGATGGCTATAGAATAGCTCTAAGTAGTCATCTTTGAGCTTCAAAACTAGATTGTGGAGGGAAAATAAAGAAAAAAATATGATTACCTATTACTTCTAGGTTATAAAGAAATAGAATGGAAAACATTTTACTTCTCTATTTTGCTTGGGAAAAAAAAAAAAAAAAAAAAAAAAAAAGTTGTTTTATGACCAACTATTATGTTTTAAAGATGAATCAGAGAGGAGGGAGGAAAATCAATTTCCGTTTAGAAGTTATTTCAATACCTTTAGTCATGGTCATTCCAGTGCTGCCATCTCAAAACATACCTGAAGTAGCTCATAATTTCATTTTCTTACTACCTAATATTTATCTACATCCAAATTCAGCATGCAACCAATTCTGATTCTAAAAGGACTCCATCATTCAAAGACATTGGTTAGCATTTCAAAATTCCTAGTCAGTGAAGGTATCTGGCCTTGTATATCCAGATGCTTCATGCAGAGATTCTAGTCTCTGTTTTCAAAAAGATTAACTAAAGATTAAATACATCTTCAAGCTTTTAGCACTGACTGCTTAAATCATATCATAATCCAGGTCGGTTAGGAACTACGTTTAAGAACTCTGTTCAGATTTTGCTCTCCTGCAAACATAGGTCAAAGTTTTTACTTGGCATCAAACATTCCCAGCAAGTATTGTTTAAGAGAGAGAAATGGTATATTCACAATCCCTCTCCTCCTTGTAAAATAATTCTGAAGTTGTTACACATTTAGTGAGAACATCTGGATGCATGGATAAAAGAACACAGCTGTCTTACATGATTTATGATTCCATTTTCCTGTCTTTACCCGGGGCCAATTTCAGTCTTTTTTTTTCTCCTCTCTCACCTCCCACCTTTCACTCATATAACTTCACCATTTTTTAAAGTATTTTAAGATGGTTCTCGCTTTCTGGCTATCCCAATATATCCACCTTGAATTCCTTATACTTGTTACTATTTATCTGTTCAACTAACAGATATGTTGGCCTTTGAACAGGCACATTCCAAGCTGAGCTAATTTTAATAGTAAAAATGATAAAGGAAATATGCTTGAAATTGAAGATAAATTTCACTATTTTATGATTTTGCATTTTGATGTGTCATGTTTCTGTTAATTCTGGTGAATACTGTCAAAAAGAAAAATCAATGCTAATTTTACCATTTCAAAAGCTGTATCTCCTAATGATTTGTAATATTTAAGTAAATAATGCTAAATTACTTCTTTTACATTTTTTTAATAAAAATGAAAATTAATTGCATTCAGACTTTAAATGATTTGTTAGAAATTATTTGTCCTGAGTTCTTCAACATATCAACATATTACTAGCAGATGGGGGGGGGGGGGGGAGAAGAGTTAAATGTTCTGATTTTTTTTTTCTGAGTTCAGGTACATTAAAATTTGTACTGTTTTAATATTATTTTAATTCTGCCTGTGTAAATTAAACAACACAATGTCCATGTAACTATGTAGTGCCTGTATATAACACTGGTTCAAAAAAGATGTCTGATCATAAGATCAGATGTTGGTAATCCGGCAAAGATGTCTTAAATAGCTTCAAGTCTTTGAGCCCTAAGCTTAAATCTAGGCTGCTCTTGAAATATATTGTAACAGCCTCCTCTGAGCTATTCAGCATCAAGAGACCTACACAGAATCACTCCCTGTGAGGACAGCAGTGCTTTTAAATTCACAGCACCATTTCAATTACT
The DNA here is from genome assembly GCA_011076525.1 of Nettapus auritus. Taxonomy (NCBI): domain Eukaryota; kingdom Metazoa; phylum Chordata; class Aves; order Anseriformes; family Anatidae; genus Nettapus; species Nettapus auritus. The sequence continues at coordinate 19,587,743 of CM021769.1, forward strand.
TGCAGCATGCATAAAGAGAAATATGTTATGTCCAGAATTAATTTGCACTCATGTTATTTTGTAGGAATGCATAACTAATTTAAGTAAAGTAGACAATTCTTGACCTGTAACTGGGGACAAAGTGAATCCAGAACTGGTTATTCCAAAACATGGAAAATTTTGGTTAAGTTTTAAAAGTGACTAGTTATGCACATATCCACATAGGCTTTTTTTAATTACTATTATTACACTGTGTATTCATTTGTAACTCATTTGATTTAGATTGAATTTTGATGCCAGTATGTCAAAAAATGTAGATTTAAAGAAAAAAATCCATCCAAGCAGAAATTGCAAACAATTCTTAAAATACCCCAGTAAAAGTTATTTTGATAATATAAAATCTTGTGCTAAACTTTTGAAAAACTTGCTCAAGTTGCATTATTTTAATTGAATAGTGACCTTTTAACATTGAAGTGGCCAAATCTCAATCGTTCCAGTAAAAACTCGGTATTCAGATTAATTTAAGCTATTCAGATTAATTTAAGGCCCTCGGTTTAAAATTTGAAAAGTTCAGGGAAATAGCACAGATGGATCTAAATTTCTCATCTTGCACTGACCAAACCTTTGCATGATAAAAGAAGTGAGCTTTATGAATTTACTTCATTCCTCCTCCCCATTTTTTGAGTCAAAATTAAAAATGCTTTTGAATTATTGTATCATTAAAAATATAAAAAATAGAACAAGAAACTCTTACATTCTTATCAAATGACTGAAAAAATCTTCTGTCCAGGGTGGAGATAGATAAAAGAAGGCAGTAATATGAAGGTAGATTAGATCTTATTTCATTTAAGAAATGAAAGATTTCTGAGAAAGGTCTCTGTTGACCTAACATCTTTAGGGATACAAATGTACATGATTTCCTTGCCTAGTCTGTACGGGGCTGTACTAATCTTGATTGTAAACCATGGTTCACTTTTGTCTGCATCCACAAGAGAAGTTTTAGATTAAGTTCATTTGACTGTACTTTGGAGAATTACTATCTGTAACTTGAAGTCAATTATCTCCAGCAAGCCATTAACGCTGAACTACATTGTACAAATTGCAAGTATCACGCTTGTGGTACTTAATTTTTGTCTTCTTAAAGGGACGTTAAATGACATCTTCAAACTACAACTCTATGGTTCAAAACCCAGTGAACAGGTTTCCAAACAATTAAGAGTAAGGAAAGAACTAGCACTAATGAAACTTGATAGGCTTTTAAAAGGTGGTGTCTGCCTTCACTGACCTCCTGCACAAATCAGCAGGAACAGCACTTTAAGGAACTGATTGCAGCTCAGAACATTACCCAAAGGAAATAGTGCAAATACTCCAAAGTGGTTACTGGAAAAGCTGAAATAGCATGTCACGCCTTTGAAATCATAAAACATTTAGCTTGTAATGCTGCAGCAGTACATCTTTAGGCCAATACCTATTTCACTGTCCCCTCCCACTGTAGAAAGGCCTTACTTGACATCTTTTTGAAGGGTGCTTCACATGAGATTTCAGACAGATACTCTGCTGATGTAAAGAACAACAGCTACAGTATTAGAGGTTCTGCTGGAAAAAAAAAAAAAAAAAAAAGATGCATGTATATAGAGTTCCTTTAATCTGACTGATCATTACACAAACAAAACGCAACAGATCTATACTATCTAGCTTTCAAAAATATTTAGTATGGTGTCACATGTCTTATGAATACAACTGAAAGAGATCTGCAAGGTAGCTAAGACTAAGCTTTACCTCAGATGGTGCCATAACGTAGATGTTCTAGGCAATCACTTCACAATTAAATGGTATGAATGTTTAAGGCAAAACCTTAGTCCTGGTTAGTTCGCTAGTAGACATATAGCACAAGAGTTCATGAGAAGCTTTTACCATTCTCAATACTCTTCTGAGCAACTTAGTTTGAAAAAATTAGTCAACAACTACAGCAGTGCTGTGAATTTCTCGATTTAAATTTACACACTAGACTCCATTAAAATTGATTTTGTCCGAATAGTTCCAACTTATCAGACAATGGCTCCAGATGGACCTATATAAGTACTATAGCAACTGTAATTATTTACTTGCTTTAGTTCAATCATGCTTTTTTATCAGTTGTTATTTTAACTTTACTCCGATGTCACTGATAAAAATATTGAAGCGTGTCAACCCTACTATTACTGCTTCTATTACAGCCCTGTTAAAACACCTCCACTCGATTCTTTTAGGTTATCTACGTTCTAAGGTGCCTCAGCTGGACAGCATATATTCTACTGGATGTATGCTTTATCATTGCAGGTAAAGGATCATGTATGATATGATATCAAATGCATACCTAAGCATGTCTAAGCATATTTTATCAACTCACCTATGAAACAAATCCATAATTTGATTACAGAATGATTCAGGCTTATTTGGCAAGATTTATTTACACACTGTACACTGACCAATGTTAATTATTTTCTCATAATTGGTAGAAGGCTGTGTAAGCCTGAAGTCTGTCTAATGAGCCTACGGTTGCTTTGGTCATCTTGACTGCCCATTTGGAAAATTGTTACAAATACTTAAGTTTCTACAATGTCCTTGATATTATAAAACAAATTAATGGACAAGAAATTCAGTCATTTCCCTGTTCAAGAAGACCAACAGTCCTCAACTGCTAATGTAGAGTAGTTCATCACTCTTGTATATCATCTTTATTCTTTCAAAACAAGTATGAGAGCAATTTATTAAACGCTACCTTTTTCATTGTTTAATAAGAATGTTTTATGTTCTCCATCTTACTGGTCAGCACTTATTGTTTTCTTTTTCAGCCCGTACATTTAAATATGCTTTTTTTTTTTTTTCCTTGCACGTCAAGCAATGTATTTTATCCTAGCAGTTTCATTGACTTGACTCTACCGTACTAGGAATTTTATGCACATTGAGTGGAATGTTATTGATTATTTAATCCATTTGCAAACTCTTGCTTTTTTAATAGCTGCTTTTGTTTTGCTTTTGAACTTCCATGAAAATTTAGTCAAAACTGTTATACACCATGATGAGAAGCCTGCTAAGGAGAAAGATAACAGAAGACCATTCTAAGTTGCACAAAGTGCTGCACAAAGAGCTCTTACTAAACATAGAAACATTTTTAATTTTGTTTATGACAAAATAAAAGCTTCTAACCTTCCAGTCTCACAAAATCCAAAGCTAAAGACCATCATGAAACATTTAAGGACAGGTAAAAATATTCATATATTTTGTCTATTTTGTTATATATCTTTAAAAATCATTAAAAAAGAAAACATAACTATTTTTCATTAGCTGCTTCCAATAAGTTAGTGATGAAAATTCTAGGATATCACCCAAATTATAAGTTTAATTTCTCATGGAAATTTTGTCCTTTGTAAGGACTGGAAAAAACAGAAAATAGTTGTTTTTTTTTTTGTTGTTTTTTTTTTTTTAACATAGTAGTTGAGAAGAAACTGTATTTGGCTGCTTTCATTTCCAAGAAAGAAATCAAGTTTATTTTTGTCTTTATTGTTTTCCCTATATACAACATTTATTTTTTAATTCTCCAAAATGGCAGGTAGTCAGATAAGATCGTTATTTTTTTTAATGCACTGCTTACATCTCTGTTTAACTGCTAGGGTATTCCACCTCTCCATCTAAAATCTCCAAGCTTTTTACAATGCTAACACAAAAGTACATTATCTTAAAAGTTGCCATGCAGGCTACACTATTTTTTTTTCTGGCAGTGATCATGTTGGATTTTTTCACAAAGACAACTTAAACTACCTTACCACTCAGAACCTGCAACTCTCAACAGTCTACATAATTTTTTGCTTCTCTGATGAGATTAGCAAACAAAGAAACAGAACCTTAACAAACTTCTTCATCCATACAACTTGAAGACTACAAAACTGGTACCAGTTTTCAGTTATTCATAACTAGTCTTCATCAGAAATGAAGCACCTAAGCTCAAAATGCTTGAGGTATAAAACATTGTTTAGCCTTTCCATTGTGCATCCTTTTCCCTTTACTTTTAGAACCATCAAGCTTAGCCGTATCTTTGCTTGTTGGCTTTAAATGGGAGCCTTGGAAGCAGCACGATAATTCAAAAAAATTCATGTACAAACCAAGGAATCTCTTCTCTTCTGCTTAATAAAAAGCTCAGTACAAAGCACATTAACACACACAAAGAATTCCCAGCCAACCTGCCAATTTACCAACTTGTGTTTTGAGTATGTGCAACCTGAGAGTATGGTATAATTAATTGCTACAACAGATCACAATGGTTTAGGTTCCTGGACTGGTTAACGTTATCAAGCGCCTGCTTTTTATAATGTCAATTCCATTTTATTTTATTTTTATTTTTTACTTAAACTGATTGACAGAAAGACCCAACTGTTATAAACAGTGTTGAATGTGATGCCTTTACCATTGCTTAAGGGGTAGAAGTCAAAAGACAGATGGAAAAAAACAAGTGGTGGAATGGTGCTTCTGTCATAATTGACTTTTATGCAGACAAGTCTGTGTGTCCATAATCATAAACAGTCTGTTTAGACATTTAGCAAATAGTCAAGTATGCTCTGTAAAGTGTGATTTTTTTTTTTTTTCTTACATCACTGTGGAAACTGGATTTGAATTTACTCTCAGCTTATTAGGCAGAAGAACATACATTTTTTGTCTTCCCCGTAACAGCAAATAAATTATAGACTACGCAGAAGATTAAAGAGGGGAACTCAAGCAATACAAAAATGAAAGGATTTCCTCTGCTCGTAAAAGTACAGAGGAGTAATGTGTGAACTAGTTCAGCTATGTCTAGAGTCTGCCTCCCTGTTCATACAACCAATTCCTTCACTATTCACCAAAACCTTCACCAAAAAGCAAATCAGCATTTATAAAGTTAAAATATGCTTACTAGATAATTAATTTCATTATTTATAAAGCCTTCATCCTTAAACTTCTCTACTTAGCTGTGATGGGAACAGGAAGCAATAAAATGCAAGTAGAAATACAAGAAATATGCTGGCTCTTTCACAGGGGGCCAGTAATCTCAGTAAGAAGCACAGATTAGCAGGATACTTACCATATTCTGAAAGGATCTGTTTACAGACAAGAATTGAACTGTTATGACTATATCAGAAGACTTATGTAGTGCAATCCCTTAAGTGTGGCTATGATTTGCTGGCATAATGGCATGAAAATGCTTTCACTGGTATAGTTCATTTATTCTTCTCCATGTACTAGAACTGATATAAGTAAGCATATAATTGCACACACTTCAGTTTAAAAGAAAAAAAAAAAAAAAAAATCATAGACAACTGCAATTTTACCAGTACAAAAGCTACATTTAGAACAGAATTTAACTTCCAATTACAACAATTTTCTTGTTGAATTTCCTTTAAATAAATATTTTATTTCTACTCCAACTGGGAACACTAGTTCACAGTAGACAGTGGGATTTTTTATTTTTTTAACTGCTCAGACTGCTGTTTGTGTAGTTTAGCTGTGCATGAGAAGGCGTATTGCTAATTCCCCCAAACTACCAAAACAGGATACCATTCTTATTCTCTTTCCTACTGCTTCTATAGAAAGGCAGCTCCTTAACAGCAAGCTCCAAGGAAGAATGGAGTACTTAAAACCTTGTAGATTAGCTATAAACCTGAGCTACCCCTCTAGTTTTTGCTACAGAAGACAAATCCTCTAGTTAAATGGAAAAATGAGATAGTAAAATCCTTGCAGAGAACGTGTATGAATACTGTTTCATAAAGACATGATCTGGATATGGGGCTGTAATGAAGAAATGGCTCTTCAAAGTCTATAGTTTATTAAAATAACAGATGTCTTCTATATGATTCTGACTTATGGTACTGATCAGATTAAGTACTCGTGAAACACTGGGATATATTTTGCTGCTCTTTGTAGAGTTTTTTGTTGTTGTTTTTACTGACCTCCATATTGCTATCGTACCTCTGCCCTACACCCTTTAGGTGATTCCTATTGCAGCCACAAAAGGTGTGAAAAACATGTCTGTCAGGAAAAAGAAAGCAGTGATGAATTGCTTTATGGCTGTTATTATGTGTGTGTTAAAGTTGTATGTATGCTACAGTGTAAATGATTGTCTTGTGCTCACAAACATACTTATGTTTCTGTGAATGGCTTAATGTATTTATTCTGAAATAGATACTTGTTAGATCTGTTGTAGGGGAAAAGTATGAAGGTGTGTTCTGAAGTGTTTATAGACATAGCTATGGGAACACTGAGATAATATTTTCATTGACCTATTGATTCCTAAAACCAGCATATTTTACTGGAAGTGCTTTAATATCAGTTATCTTTTATGTAGACAATCCTTCATGTGCATATTTATCCAATAGCTTCTGCCGATACAAACAGAAACAAAGAAAAGCTAAAAACATTCCCCACCCTGCCCTTAAAACATCTGTATTGACATTTTTATTAAAAAAAAAAAAAAAAAAAAGTTTCAGGATTGTTTTGGTTTAGTTCCCATGCAGACTAAATGCAAATGTCAGACATTGAGAGCTTTCATGCATTAAATCGTTATTCTCCAGACAGTCACAGCTATGGTGTAAGCGTATGTCAAACGCGTAAATAAGCACAAAGACAATGAGGTATTACTTTAAATGCCCTCACCTATGCAAAGACCAAATAAAAACTGAAAAACCACACATCATAAAAATAAATAAATAAAAAAGAAACTGAATCAGGACACCCACATTTGACCTCAAAAGGAGAAAGATATAAACAGCCCCAAGCCTCCAGGTGCAGGGAATCAAACCAATGTTCCCCTACATTCCAGCCACGTCATTTATTGCATGCATAGTATAGAAGACATATCTCTCTAACACTTTACAGCAAGTGGCTGGTCATTACTAATTCTTCTGGTATTTGTTGTAGGGTGATAACGATAATGATGACCTAACTAGGTCTGGGATTATTTACTATTATGGAAAGTCCTGGACATTGGCTTCAGGATTGTGTGGTAGCATCAGCAGTGTTTTAAACCGTACTAAAGGGTTTTTATGGTTACTCAGACACAAGACCATGCTCTGACTGTAACTTTGTATAGCAGAAGAGCTTTCAGCAGGATACAAAGGGGGTTTGGGGTTCAGGGTTTTATTTCAGTCTGAGACTATTTTAATCTATGATAGAAAAAATAAGTTTAGTAATTTTAACAGACTAGCTCTAGAAAAAAAAAAAATATACTTATTCTAAAATATAATTCTTTTGAAATGTTATGTGCCCTATATAGCACTATCAACTTTGTAGGAGTCTGACAGTTGTCCTCTATCAACAGTAAATACCATGTCTCTATAAAACAGCTCTAAGATGTATCCAAAGGCTTTTGGACAACATACAGAAAACTGAATTTTGTGGCAGTATGAGGCACCTTTGTCACCACCACCTCCACTCCCATTACAACAGGGCATAGCAAAACAGTACTGAGTGGGGAGACCACCAAACCAGGAACTATGAATACCACTGTTTCTGGCAACTGAAAATGGATAGAAAACCAGCCATAGTACTTTCTGTGCAAAAAAAAACAGATTGTTGCAGAGTTTGTGTCAAGTGTCATTTGAATGGCTCAGGGAGTGTCTCACTTGACCTCAGCTACCACTTAAGAAATGTCTGGACCTTCCTTACATCTCGTCATATGGCATCTGTCAGCCCAAAATAATCACAGAAAGTCTAGGTTGGAAGACACCTACAAGATCACCAAGTCCAACCTCTGACCTAACACTAACAAATCATCCCCTAAACCATATCCCTAAGCTCTACATCTAAACATCTTTTAAAGACCTCCAGGGATGGTGACTCAACCACTTCCCTGGGCAGCCTATTCCAGTGACTAACAACCCGTTCAGTAAAGACGTTTTTCCTCATATCCAACCTAAACCTCCCCTGGCGCAACTTTAGCCCATTCCCCCTCATCCTGTCACCAGGCACGTGGGAGAACAGACCAACCGCCACCTCGCTACAGCCTACTTTCAGGTACCTGTAGAATGCGATAAGGTCACCCCTGAGCCTCCTCTTCTCCAGGCTAAAGAGTCCCAGCTCCCTCAGCCGCTCCTCATAAGACTTGTTCTCCAGACCCTTCACCAGCTTCGTAGCCCTTCTCTGGACTCGCTCAAGCACCTCCATATCCCTCTGGTAGTGAGGGGCCCAAAACAGAACACAGTACTCGAGGTGCGGCCTCACCAGAGCCAAGTACAGGGGGACAATCACTTCCCTGGACCTGCTGGCCAAGCTGTTTCTTATGCAAGCCAGGATGCTGCTGGCTTTCTTGGCTGCCTGAGCACACTGCTGGCTCATAGTCAGCCGACTATCAACCAAAACACCCAGGCCCTTCTCTGACAGGCAGCTTTCTAACCACTCATCACCCAGCCTGTAGCCCTGCTTGGGGTTGTTGTGCCTCAGGTGCAGAACCCGGCACTTGGCCTTGCTGAACTTTACCACTTAAAACAACATACCGTTGGCCTCGGCACATCAGTCCAGCCTATCCAGATCTTCCTGCAGAGCCTTCTTACCCTCGAGCAGGTCGACACACGCACCTAACTTGGTGTCGTCTGCAAACTTACTGAGGGTGCACTCGATCCCCTCATCCGGATCATCGATGAAGATGTTAAAGAGGACTGGCCCCAGCACCGAGCCCTGGGGGACTCCACTAGTGACCGGCCGCCAACTGGATTTGACTCCATTCACCAAAACTCTCTGGGCCCGGCCATCCAGCCAGCTCTTAACCCAACAAAGCGTGCACCAGTCCAAGCCATGGGCAGCCAGTTTCCTGAGGAGAATGCTGTGGGAAACAGTGTCAAATGCCTTACTGAAGTCAAGGTAGACCACATCCACAGCCTTTCCCTCATCCACTAAGCGTGTCACCTTGTCATAGAAGGAGATCAGGTTCGTCACGCAGGACCTGCCCTTCATAGACCCATGCTGACTAGGCCTGATCGCCTGCTTGTCCTGCAACTGCCGCATGATGACGCCCAGGATAATCTGCTCCATGAGCTTCCCCGGCACTGATGTTAAACTAACAGGCCTGTAGTTCCCCGGGTCTACCCTCCGGCCCTTCTTGTAGATGGGCGTCACATTTGCTATCCGCCAGTCAAGTGGGACCTCCCCCGATAGCCAGGACTGCCGATAAATAATGGAAAGGGGCTTGGCCAGCTCTTCCACCAATTCTCGCAGTACCCTCGGGTGGATCCCATCCGGCCCCATCGACTTGCGTACATCCAAGTGCTGTAGCAGGTCGCCAACCATCTCCTCGTGGATTATGGGGGCCACATTCTGCTCCCCATCCCCTTCCACCAGCTCAGGGTACTGGGCGTCCAGAGAACAACTGATTTTGCTGCTAAAGACTGAGGCAAAGAAGGCGTTCAGCACCTCAGCTTTTTCCTCATCTCTGGTAACTAAGTTTCCCCCCGCATCCAGTAAAGGGTGGAGACTCTCCTTAGTCCTCCTTTTGGTATTGATGTATTTTTAAAAACGTTTTTTTGTTGTCTGTAACAGCAGTAGCCAGATTGAGCTCCAGATGAGCTTTGGCCTTTCTAATTTTGTCCCTGCACCGCCTCGCAACATCCTTGTAGTCCCCTTGACTGGCCTGCCCTCTTTTCCAAAGATTATAAACCCTCTTTTTTCTCCTAAGCTCGAGCTACAACTCTCTGTTCAGGCAGGCCTTTCTTCTTCCACGCCGGCTCGTCTTTGGGCACGTGGGGATACACCGCTCCTGAGCCATTAGGATTTCTTTCTTGAAGAGCGCCCAGCCTTCCTGGGCTCCTCTGTCCTTTAGAACCACCTCCCAAGGAACTCTGCCAACCAGCGTCCTGAACAGCTCAAAGTCAGCCCGCCAGAAATCCAAGACAGATGTTTTACTGGTCCCCTTCCTGACTTCACCAAGTATCGAGAACTCTACCATTTCGTGGTCACTCTGCCCAAGACAGCCCCCGACCACCACATCTCCCACCAGTCCTTCTCTGCTAGTGAACAGAAGGTCTAGCGGGGCACCTCCCCTGGTAGGCTCGCCAACCAGCTGCGTCAGGAAGTTATCTTCCACGCTATCCAGAAACCTCCTGGACTGCTTTCTCTGGGCTGTGTTGTGCTTCCAGGATATGTCTGGGAAGTTAAAGTCCCCCACAAGAACAAGCGCTGACGATTTCGCAACCTCTGTCAGCTGCCTGTAGAACTCCTCGTCCACCCCCTCATCCTGATTTGGCAGTCTATAACAGACCCCGATCAGGATGCTTGCCTTGTTGGCCTTTCTGCTGATCCTAACCCATAGCGACTCAACCTTGTCATTGCCAGCCTCAAGTTCAACGACATCAAAACACTCTCTAATATAGAGAGCCACTCCACCACCCCTTCCATGCTGCCTGTCCCTTCTGAAGAGCCTATAGCCAGACATTGCAGCACTTCAGTCATGAGAGTGGTCCCACCACGTTTCCATAATGGCAACCAAGTCATAGCCTGCGTGCTGCATAGTGGCTTCCAGCTCCTCCTGCTTGTTGCCCATGCTGCGTGCATTAGTGTAAATGCACTTCAGCTGGGCCTTTGCCTTCTCCCCCAGCCTTGCCACTGTTCCCCTGGGCACACCTCCAATAGGCTTTGTTTCTTCCCTGTCCCCCTTCTTACCTAGTTTAAAGCCCTTTCAATGAGCTCTGCCAGCTCCTGGGCCAGGATCCGTTTTCCCCTTGGGGACAGTTGGGACCCGTCTGCAGCCATCAGGCCAGGTGCTGAGTAAAGCGCCCCGTGGTCAAAGAACCCAAAACCTCTGTGTTGGCACCAGCCTCTAAGCCATGTGTTAATCAGGTGGGCTTTGTGTGTCCTCCCTGCCACTGTGGGGATGGACGAAAACACCACCTGTATTCCCGCTCCATCCACTAACCGTCCCAGCCCCCTCAAGTCCCATTTGATAGCCTTCAGGCTTCTCTCGTCAGTGTTATCACTGCCAGCCTAGACTATCAGTAGTGGGTAGTAATCAGAGGGGCGAGCCAGGCTGGGAAGCTTTCTGGCAACATCCCTGACCCTGGCCCCAGGGAGGCAGCAGACCTCCCTACAGGTAGGGTCAGGCCAACAGATAGGGCCCTCCGTTCCCGAGAAGGGAGTCACCCACAACGATCACCCCCCTTTCCTTTTTGGTGGAAGCAGTCTTGAGGCGTGGAGCAGACTTCCTCGCCCTAGGCTTCCTGGGTAAACTTCCTTCCACACCCTCATCCACCGCTCTCTCGAGCTCCAGGGCCTCAAACCTGTTGCATAAGGGCACCTGGGCAGGTGGGGGGGGGGGGGGCGTTTCCTGCATCATCAAGCAGGGACCTGTTTCCATTCCTCTTGAACTCTTAGGTCCCCTCCCTCTGCCCGACAGCGACCGGGCAGGGGGTCCACCTCCATTTGAGGAGTCTCACTCCAGTGCCTCTCCTTTGGGCCTTGCAGGGAGTTGCTCCACCAGTCTATCTCCCACTCGCACTCCCTGATGGCCCTCAACCTCTCCACCTCCTCCTTGAGCTCTGCCACCAGGGGGACCAGGTCATCCACCTGCTCGCACCTCACGCACACAGTGTCTCTGCCTCCTTCAGACGGCAGCAGCAGGCTCTGGCACTCCCTGCACCCAGAGACCTGAACTGCCACATTTTGGAGCAGGCAGTCTGTCTGGGTGCCTACAGACTTTCTGGCGCAAGCTCGCTGCCTAGTGAGGACCATAGTGGCCCAATTAGTGCTAGACAGCTGTCAGGTGAGGTGCTCTTATGGGCGGGCGGGATCGCCCTGCCCTCCCTGCGCCAACTGACGCGCCCCTCCTTTCTGCCGCGCCCCGCCCTGTTTGCCCGTCCTGGTCGCTCGCGCTCCCCAGGGGCTGCCTTTGAGCGGCCGGGAGGGGGCGCTGCTGGCTCCGCCTCCGCCTCGTCACGTCCCTCACAGGGCTGCCGGCTCGTGGCGGCTCCCTCGGCTGCCTCGAGTGGCCTCGATGCCGGGAAAAGAGCCCTGCCTGTCCCGATCCCCTGCTCCGCTGCAGAGCACGCCTGCCCCGAAACCGATCGCCTCACAAGGATGACTCAAGTATCCTAGCACCCCCGAAAAGCCAAGAAATACCTGTGTTCATGTAAACCAAACAGAGCTTCCACTGTTCAGGATATTAAGTAAGAATTTTAGGGCTGAAGGTGCTGGCTGTTAACTGTTCAGAAGACACTGCTCTGTAATGATATTAAGAGAAAGAGCAGCTATAGGGGGATACTTGCAAACTAAAATGGAAAATAATCTATTTAAAATAGCAATTTTTAAAAGTAGGAAAAAGCCAAAAGCCATAGCTCCTTTGATTATTTTATAATGCTGCTATATATTTGTGTATTTATATGTGAGAGGCTTAATACAACAAGATGCTCATTTATAAAAGGAATACATTTTTTTTTTTTAATCCTCAGTTTCATGAAGTTCAGATGCAAGTGGGGTGGTGTGCTCAAACAAGCACTGAGGTATCTGATCCTCAGATCAAAGGACTTGGTGCAAATACTCACTGATGTTGGTGAAAGAGATTTAAGCCCAAGGCTTTCTGGTAATATGACACCACCTCATTCCTTTGCCCTCACTTCTTTTTAAGTTTTTCCTCCCTTTCCATGCTCAACCAGGACAGAATGTCAGAACTAACCATAAACTCTGCTATCAAAAAGCATAATGCTGTTGTTACAAACCAGAGTTGTTTTCCTGTAGTTTAGACCCCGTGATAGTCCTAGCCTGTCATGTACTACCACTACATGCACTCATGCTATGACTGTTACAACGAAAGAATAACAAGTTGAAAGCACACACAGAGTAAGAGTCAAATTTGACTGGAGATGAATGAATTGTATTCGTATCTCACTTCATTGCTACAGCAAGAGCAAATGAGCTTTAACAGAGGCATAATTACAATTAACATTATTCTTCTGGGATCTTTGAGACTGATACAGATACTCGAAAAACTTGAGATCTGATTCTAACTAACAGTCTGGAAGTTGACATTCCAAACGCTTGAAATCATTAGCAGGACTGGTGCCCCATTGTCACTTGGTTTTCTCAGCGAAGCCTCGGTTTTACTTGGGTGAAAGGGATCATATTTTCTCTTCTATATACATTTTTTTGGCATATATAATCAAAAAGATAAATTAACATCCACATCATGGCCTCAGTAAATGTGGCTGGATCCTGACTCATTGTGAATCAAAAACCATGCATCCACATTTTAATACATGGTATTTATGAATGCATTCCGTCACCCATGATAAGTTATAAGCTCTAGTTTGTGTTGAAGAGCCCAGCAGAGTACAAATTCCGTAGTTACAATCACAAAGTACTTTCTACAATTATTATAGAAATGATACCTTTTCCAATATTCCCTGGAGTACTGTATGACAGGATAATTTGCATGACAGATGAAGAAGCTCTGAGGACATACATATTTGTGACCATTAGAACTCTACAGCCTATTGGCTTCAAGCAAGAAGTGGTAAAATCTATTTTACTCATTAAATCCCTTTATAAAAGTCTTAATAGGTATAACAACTTTGCAGGGCAACCTATGCTAATTATTGATTATAACTGGCACAGAGCTAAAGAAGGAAACATTTTCAATGCAAATGAGCACAAGCACCATTTCCTTTAGCACTGTAACAAATGCAGTTCAGAAACCCTTGCAGGCTTGTGAATAATTTTTTTTCTTTTCTGGAGTGTGAACACAGTGGCAAGAGTTCATTAATTCAGGAAAAAAAAAAAGTTTGCCTTCTCGTCTCACAGAAATGATGTTCTGCCTTTGACTACTGATTTGCCTACTGTAAGTGTACAAGGCAATTAAAAGCTTGTTTAGAAATCTAAGTTCTTACAATTCACTTCAGAAGTCCTCAGTCACAATATAAGATGCATCAGCATAGTAAATCATATTAAATAGTAATATCATAGTAAATAATACAGACACCCATGGTTGTTATGAAGTACAAGAAATCCTTTCTAAACTACAATATTTCTATACTAACATTGGCAGGGATATATCTAAGAGGACTGGGTAAGAAAGAAATGAAAATAAAGCAGTTCCAGGGGTCACATGCAAAAAGTTTTGTGAGAAAGTTTCAAAAATACAAACTAAATTATAGAAAAGAAATCTGAAAGTGAGTGCCATGAAGTTTAGAATTTTACCTCTGAAAAAAAAATCAAAGAATCTTCATAATGAGTGAAAGCAGATTGGACCAAAACTGGAAAAATTTATGGAGGAATGCAGTCGAGTTGGTAGCAGTTAATGGAATCAACTTCAGTAGCATCTTCTTTTAGTTCTAAGTTTTGTCATATCTGAGACAGGTGATCTCTCTCTAGTATATTTCTACACAGCACAGCTTCCAAATCAAAAACTGTGAGGAGAGGTCAAGTGGTTTCTGTAAATTAAAAAACAAAAACAAAACAAACAAAAAAAAACCACCAAAGGTATTGTATGAAAGGTGAAACAAACTGTGAATTTCTAACTAAATTGTTATCAACACCAGAAACAATCCCTTCTTTATAAATAAAGCAGACTTTAGACTATATATTAGTAATTGAATTCATATTCCAGATGGAGTTAGATGGTAACAAAAGTTATTCCCCCTTCTGTCCTTTGTTTTGTCACACTTGCTTATGCTTTTCAAGTCTGCAATAATGTTTAGACCCTACAAGGTAGATACACATTAAAGAACCAGGGCACCACTTTTTTTTTTTTTTTTTTAAATGAAAAAAAAAAAAATCAGGTTTCATGATTGTAGTCTGTTCAAGGCAAATGTCCATTGTTGTTATCATCATCTGACTCCAGTTATCCAGCTACCCATTGTAATAGATACTTTTAGCGCAGAGTCACAGAAGAACCAGAGAGTGTTTTCCTTGGCTGGCAGTAGACAGATTGCTGGAACATCCTTGCGTCACTGCATTCTTGCTCATTATACACCTGACAGCACTGACATCTACCCACCACCTACTAACAGTTCCCATTTGCAGAGGAGGAACAAATACTGGTAGCAAAATCTTTTCTTCTAGGGTTCACTGGTTATATATAATATACACATTGGGTTTGCATGGCAAGGTTTTGGTAGCGGGGGGGCTGCAGGGTTGGCCTCTGTGAGAAGAGCCTAGCAGCTGGCCCATGTTAGATAAGGGACAGTTTCAGTCGGCTCCAAAGAGAACCACCACTGCCCACAGCCAAGCCACTGAGCGACACTGGCTGTGAGAGCAGATTTAAGAAAGAGGAAAAAAAAAATTAAAAAAATGTGCAACAGCAGCTGGGAGACCGAGGAGCAAGAAGCAGCTTTCTAAAAGGTAGTTTAATTCCTGCCCCTTATTTCACTATTGGCTGAATAATCACCACTATATGCTGTTAAATATTGTATCCCCTCACTCATTTCAAGACATCTGTAGCTGCCTTTGCATGGGTAAAAATAGTTACAAAGAAAACAGCATATACTTGCAACTCACACAGAAAAGCCCACTATTGCCATGTATGTCAATCTCTCTTTTCATTCTAATGAGATGTTTTACATAAGTATCCATTCTGTTTTCTACCATCAAATACAACTGAACCACAAAATCACCACCTATCAAATAAAACCAGCAAGTACAAGTTTCTGTATATCCAGACTTTGAGTATTTTCACAATGCCAGCCATGAATTTGGAATAATGCCAGCAAAACACCAATGGGTGCATTAAACCTCTTAAGTGAAAAAAATATTAGCAGTTTAAATGCCTTCTGATTATCTACACAACTTAAAAAAATACTCTGTTGTACTCCGAGGGATGAATTTTACTGAACTCCAAATAGCACATTTTCAAAGGTTCAAACAACCAAGGGGATACTAAGCAGGCATTTGATCAAGGATGCTGAACACTGTACTCTAAACTCTCATCATAAGTGGCCCCTGCTAACAAAATGAGCAGTGAAGAAGATATTGTTTACTTACATCTAGTAAAGTAGACCTAATCTGAGGAAGTACTTAGGCTGAAGTTAAATTCCTTTGAATTTAAGATGTTTATCTCCCAGTGAATTTTAAGGCTAGGTTAAACCTTTTTCCATCTGAAACACTACTTCCTAAAAAAAAAAAAAAAAAAAAAAAAAAAAAAAAAAAAAAAAAAAAAAAACAAAAAAAAAAAAAAAAAAAAAAAAAAAAAAAAAAAAAAAAAAAAAAAAGCCTAGCCCAAAAGCCTGCATAAAACGTCCAATATACTTAATTTATGCACATTTTAAGTATTGTAATCAACTATAACTCAAAGTCACATTATGATTTTAGATGCAACAATTATTTTAATATTGAGTATCAAAACCATTTTACTAATAAAAAATACTCATCAGTTGGAAAAATTTTGAAGACATGGTTAAGTACTGCTGTGCATTACACTTTTCTGTATCCAAGAAATCAAACCTTTATAAATTAGCTGCACTGATTCTCATTGGGTTAGAGTCATGACTACAGGAAATGTAAAATATCAGTCAAAAATAAGGAAGATAACATCCTTACTATTAAACTGCTCCTACTTTCAAATTACTTTTCAGAGTCAATTGAAGCAACTCATCATGCTGCTACATAATGCATAAACTTGGGTCATCAGTAGCTAGACTTCAATAAGTAGCTTCTTTCTAGACATTTATTTGGGGGACAGATGGTGGCTGATATGTAATTTCTGCAGAGTATTACAAGAGTTACTCACTTAACACTGGATTCTGAAAATCTATTATTTTTTGAAAACTTAAGTTGCAAAATGTCCAACAGTGATACCATTGTGTGGAAAGTTAGCAGTACCTTCCCTTTTCCTCCAGTGCATTGCTTTTATTTGTATTAGTGAAGCATACAAGTTGTGTAGCCTAACACATAAATATATAATCTCTTAGCTGTGACCTTGAAGAAGTAACCCAATTAAATCAATCTGATATTTATTCAGCCTTGATGTGCTTATAGCATCATTTGTTATGTAAGCCTTTCAGACTTCTCAGCCAACTTAATCCATTTCATTCTAATGCTTTTCTCTTGTCTTTATTTCCATACATCTTCATTACCAGCACTCCAGTTCGAACTGCTGCTGAAGGGTTAAGCAGGAGATATTTATTAAATGTAAACTCAAACAAATGTTAGCACAGGGCAGCTACTGGAAGTACAGTGATAAAAGGCCATTTGCTGGCTTAATTAAAATTAATCAGAAATAATGGACTCTCTTGAGAAAGAATAATATAAACACATAACACTAATCTCACAAGCCCAAATTATACAATAATTTGAGGCTCCAAGTCTCACTGATTTAATACAGTATTTAGCAATAGAGGAAAGTTTAAAAGAGATCAGAACAAGTTCTGTTGCATGATAAAATTCATAACTGACTCAAAATCCTACTGTAATGTTTTAAAACAATTCATAATTAGAGTTTCCTTCTGACATTGATATAATTTAGAAAAGCTTTTGCAATGTGATCTTAATATGCTATTAATACCTGAATGAGATTAAGGGTTTTATTTTATTCTTCAGGAGTGCATGTAGCTCAATGGAAGTATCTTTCCATATTGATCACTGTAAGACATGTTCTTTGAGATTTGTGCTCTTCTTCCCACACACAGTTTGGAAAAATCTAACTGCTTAAGGATAACTCACAAGTATTAACTGTTCAAATCATTTTTCTGATCTTTATCATAACTGTCTGGTTTTGGTTCTGTGATTGTCCTGGAAATTAATGTCTCCTTTTCCATCTGTTTTCTACCTCAGTTTTTGCACACCTGTATTAAAAGAAGTAACTGATTAGTGTCCTTTTGCTTGCTTGCTTTTTTCTGGGGGGGTGGTTTGTTTTGGTGGTGTGTTTTTTTTTGTTGTTGTTTGCTTTTGAGAAAAATATATTTGCTAATATATTACTGTCTTAGTCTACCCTCCTTGTCTTCATTAACATACTGGGTCTTCTGTGTGTGCTGAATACATTTTAGGTCCTTAAGACAATGATAGAAAGAAAGCTTAGTTAAACACATCCCACAAAACACACAGAGTTCTTGGACTTCTTACATCAGGGTACTTCAGGAAATTAATCACAATTAACTAGACTACTTGCATCTTATATAGCTCTGTGAACACCACAGTTCAGAATTAAAACCTTAATTAAGTTTATCTTAATTTATCTTGTAAGTAAATTAGGTCAAATCAGATGTAGGTGATCTTTATTTTCAGAGAGACTGTTCACGTTATTTTTTAATTAATGTATTTTTAAATTCACACACTTAGATCATTTAAACAACTTTTTGCCCCGTGTCTCTACGTACACTGACTCTTCCTCTCCTTCTCGAGGCTGTTCTTTTGAAAGCTCTTGGCATCTCCCATATTCATACAGGACTGGGCAGCACTCTGGCGCACTTCATTTCTACAAGGCCTATCTTCTCCCTCCAATCATGCAGCAAATAATTGAAAAAGAATCTAGGATCCCCTTTCCTTTGGGATTGTTTCTGTATTTTTAGGAATTCACACTGTTACTACAGCACTTGGAGACAACATTTATGGCACTTCGTATATCACAGGCTGGCAGAAGGTGTCTTGTTCTTGTCATTTAAGACCTTGAGCCTCTTCAGGGCTGTCCAGAGGAAAAGTCACTGACAATACTTTCTCCATGATGCTGTTAATGAAATGCTAAACACAAATATTTGCTGACATCTGTTGTGCTAATTTGGGCAATTAAACGACAGCATTCTATGTAATCTCATTATTTTGTCCCTAAACATAGGCCAGCTCATTGGTGTACTGGCCAAACCATTGCAGGGACCTCAGGGATCACCAGGTTCACCCATGCTAATCACAGGCTGTCCTGGTTTCAGTTAGGACAGTTAATTTTCCTCCTCATAGCTGCTAGGGTGCTATGTTTTGGATTAGGATGAGAAGAGTGCTGATAACATGCTGATGTTTTAATTGTTGCAGAGCAGTGCTTACACTGCTCTGCAAGTGTAAGGACTTTTCAGCTCCTCACTCTGTCCTGCCAGTGGGCAGGCTAGGGTTGCAGCAAGAGCTAGGAGGGGGCAGACCCAGGACAGCTGACCCAAATTGGCCAAAGGGGTATTCCATACCATCTGACGTCATGCTAAACAATATATAGGGGTGGCTAGCCGGGGTGTGGGGGCCAGCTGCTCAGGGACAGACTGGGCATCAGTCAATGCGTGGTGAGCACTTGCATTGTGCATCACTTGTTTCGTACACATTATTATTAATAGTACTACTATTATTATTATTTTTCTGTCTTAATAAACTGTCTTTATCTCAACTCTCGCTTCACTTTCCCGTTTCTCTCCCCCATCCCAGAGAGGGAGGGGAGAGGGTGAGCAAACGGCTGTGTGGTGCTTAGCTGCTGGCCAGGTAAATCACAACAAAGGCATTAAAGCTGGACAAGTTTTGTCCCCACTATTTCTAGTAAGAGACTCTTACAGGAACAGTGCTCTGATGAACAGTATCTTCTAGTATCCTGCCTAAAGGTATCAATGAACAGATAACACACCTTTGCTATTGTTATTTTTGGACTATACATGCTTGTATTCCAAGATAAAACTGCATTGAAGTACTGTAAGCCAAGATTATAAACTTTCATTAAGTAAGATGATGACTCCAAGAGCCACTCTAAACCTTTCTTACAGTTTTAATTCTTCTTCCTTGTTCCATCTGTTCAAAAAACAAATATTTATGAGTGGCTTTTTTAAAAACATTGTTACTACTGTATATTTACTGACATACAGCATTTGCCTACTTCAGGAATCAGGGTGTCTTTCTTTGTTCTATGGACACAATCCTCTCCATAAAAGAAATTAAAGGTAATTTTATCTTGCATTCAGTGTACCTATGAAGGCTTGCTGTTTGATCTGGACAAAGTAAATTAGTAAACTTACTTATATTGGTAGCTGCATAGATACTGATTAGTCTGACACTAAATAATTCCCAAATTTGTGTCAGCCAGTAAGTAGTCTCCAAATATTTGCATTGTTCCGACCTTCAGGATTGGTCTAGTTATGAAAAAAAGGCAGATTAGTTAAGTCCTTTATCCTCATGCATTTTGGAAACTGATATGTGAACGTAAAAGTCTGGAAAAATAGTGATTTATCTAACCACAAGTTAAGAAAAGAATGGACGTTATCTTATATTGAAATAAGTATTTAACCTATTAAAAGCCTTCTGCAGAAGAAAACAGCACTAAATCAACATTATTAGCCCATACTAAAAACAATCGCCTGCAATGCCTTCTAATTATTATTTTAAAGAAACCCTGCAGAAGTTGGGAGGTTTAAAGTTTTACATACATCTGCTTGCAAACCCCATTTAAACCTTTAATACACATACAAATAGAAGTAATGCTTGCCAAAGTATAATTCTGATGCTCTTGTTAAAAAAGTTAATAAAGTTAAGTCAACACCTCACACTGTTGTTCAGTCCTGAATGAAAAAAGAAGCTTAGCTCAATCTCCACAAAAACAAACAGAGTAAATTAAAACCACTCACTGCACTTCTTGAGCATGAAAAGAATTTTAGAAGGGACACAAGCTGAAGCCAATATAGTTAAATTGTGTCACTGGAAGAGCAAGTCCATTCTCTGGTAAACATTCCGTTCTCATCAGGCCACTGTAACAACAGAATTCTACAGCAGAACATGGTTACTGGCATAAATGTCAAATCCTTACATATAGCATAATAGTATGTTTACTTTGGTTTGTGTTGGAAATGGGCTTCATATCAGAAAAGAACATAGTTTATTCACTAGCCCTCACTCAAATTTATCCTGAACTACTCTAATTCTTATTCTGAGTTAGACAATGAAAATTTTCACACTCAGTAAGCCTGCATAAAATGCCAAGTTAGGTGCAAGTGTTGATCTGCTCAGGGGTAGAAGGGCTCTGCAGAGGGATCTGGATAGGCTGGACCAATGTATGAGGTATCTCATACCAACTGTATGAGGTTTAACATGCTTAAGTACCGGGGCAAACACTTAGTGCACAAGAATCACACGCAACTCTACAGAAGAAGAGTGTGAGGAAAGCTGCCCAACAGAAAGGGCCTGGGGTTATTGTTCAATAGCCATCTGAATATGAGCCAAGCATCCTGGTTTGTATCAGAAACAATGTGGCCAGCAGGACTAGAGAAGTGATTGTCCCCCTGTACTGTGCTCTGGTGAGGCCACACCTCGAGTACTGTGTTCAGTTTTGGGCCCCTCACTACAAGAACATTCAGGCATTGGAGTGTGTCCAAAGAAGGGTCTGGAGAACAAGTCTTATGAGAAGCAGCTGAGGTAGCTGGGGCTGTTCAGCTTGGAGAAATAAGGCTCAGTGGAGACCTTACTGTCCTTTATAATTACCTTAAAGGAGGTTGTAGCAAGGTGGGGATTGGGCTCTTCTTCCAAGCACCAAGTGGTAAGATGAGGGGAAATGGCCTCAAGTTGCATCAGGGAAGGTTTAGGTTGGATATTAGGAGAATTTATTCACTGAAGGGGTTGTAAAGTACTGGAACTGGCTACTCAGAGAAACAGTTGAGCCACCATCCCATCCCTGGAGGCCTTCAAGAAACATGTAGATTTAGAACTTAGCAATATGGTTTGTTGGTGGACTTCAGTACTAGGTTAAAGGTTGGACCAGATCATCTTAGGGGTCTCTTCCAACCAGAACTATTCTACGCTTTTCAGAAAGGCTTCTTTTTTCTTCAGACTATTTCAGCTCCCTAACTTAATGAATATACTAGGTATTATGCCTCATTGTCTTTTCAGGAAAAGTCATTTTCTCTCTAAGGATGATTATTCTATACTGGAACACTCAAAAATATTTCAGTGCCTCAGGAATGTAAGCTATTCATTTTCCCGTGTGTGGTTAGTACTCTTGTTAAACTGGCAGCTCCTTCCTGGTGAGGCTGACTTAGAAGATGAGTTGGAATTGCTATACAGTGTAATGCAATGCAGAGAACAATAAAGAGGTATAGACTTTCGGTACCTTTGAGAGCCAGAAACCTACAGCAATCTTGCACCTGGAGAAGTTGTCTCAGGAGAACCATTTAATGAAAATGTACTGTAATTGTGAGAACAGGAATTGTTCAGCAAAGCTTTATTGCATCTTTCCACTACTTTAGGGCTGCCTTCGATTTTAGCTAGAAGACTGCACAAGGGAATCTGTATGTATCTTTCAAAAAGCAAATTGCAAAGTAAATAAGCAAGAAAAACAGACAAATGCTTTCCAGTAACATAATTTGCAAGTCCAGATAGAATCCATCCAAACAGATGGGATCAATGCTTGAAACATAGTCCTGAAAAGCAAAGGCATCTGTTCATACACAGACACTGAGTATTACACAAAGGGAGAATATGACTAATGCCCTGTTTCATCACTCCTGTTACAGTCCCATATCTCCTGTCTCAATTTCTCAGTGTCAGTTTCCGATTCTCTTTTTAACAGTGAAGCCTATTTCCCTTCCAATTTTTCATCTTTTTTCTTTTCTTTTCTTTTCACAGGCTTTCACACATTTATAAAACTATTTTTTCAACATCTAGGGTATTTCAGAAAATACCAAAGAGTTAGAAAGGAGAGGAGAAAAGCCATGCTGGAATAGAAAGTAGGAGGTGAATGTTGAACAGAAGCTTACCAAGAACTTACCATTCCTGTCCTAAGATAATTGCATCATCTTTGCCATACACTGTAAGCTCTTAAAGATCTTCTAAGCTTAGCTGAACTAAACCCAAATAATAATCCTGTTGCCTGACACTAAGTATTATGGAAAATGTAGATTTCTGGAAAGATCAGCATATAGGTATTTTCTAAAAACAACACACTATTCCAGTAAGAAATGGAGAGGTGAAGGATGCTCTCACAGAGAATGGATGTACTCTCTACCTCCAGCTGGATGTCACTAAAAAAACTATGGAAAGGAATATTTGAATGTAAGCATTGGGGATATTTTAGGTGCAAACAAATACTCTGAAAAACTTTAACTAAATGACTTTTATCTTTACTGGAGCTGCAAATTGGAACTAGGAGATAAGAGATGAGCACTTGGAAAATATTTGTTGTCATACTAAGCATTTTAGCTAGTATATCTGAGGGACTTTGTCTACTATTCATAGAATCACAAAATATCCCGAGTTGGAAGGGACCCATAAGGATCATCAAGTCCAACTCCTATTGACAAATTACTGCAACTTGTACAAAAGTAATAGAAGACTCAAGAAACGCATCTTTGGTCTTAACTGGAAAAACATGGTAACATCAGCATCTAAATGCTAATTTACAGCTCTCATGATATAACAACACTAAACACCGGTAATGGATTTGGTATGCATTTTGACAAACGTATAATCTTTTTTACTTTTATTTTTTAACCAATAGTTTCAGAAAACTTTTCAGTGAAGATAAACATAGAAAAAAGCTGGGTTTGGATTTCAGACAAAAAAAGATATCAAAGAAATTACATGTTAAATTAGCTTTATGAGACTGAATTTTCACCCCCCTGCATCTCTGCTTTCTTCATCAAGTTAATCTACCTATTAGCTTACAGACTTCTTCCTGTTTTGAAGCTGAGAAACCTGCTTCCCAAGACATTCAATCCCTTGAAGAAGGGCAAAAATATCAGACATATATGGTGAATATGTAGACATAGTCACATGGCAGACAATCCAAGCTCTTAATCAAAATATGGAACATCTCATGTTTCCACCCAGAATAAAAAGCAGACAGCCAGGCTCAGATCCTCAAATATGCTAAGAATGATGAGGTACCAGTAAAATCTAATAGAATTCTTTGGCTGAAGTATAGATGAGATTCTGTTCTACTAACCCTCTTTTTTTTTTTTTTTCTTATTAAATCACTTCAGATATCATCTATGTTCTTACCTTTCCCTTCTTTTCTAAAAACTGTAAACAGTACCCAACATCTACCAAAATGTTTTCTGTTACCACTATCTAATTTACCGACTGATCAGATAAGTGGTATGACAATTATGAGAGCTCAGCTAATTTGTTTACGATAAATAACAAACAAGTTTCCCATCTCTATTTACTTCTATTTGTGGCCTCCCAAACTTCTCAGTGGTGACTACTGCGAGTCACTAGTTTATGTAATAAAATTAGCTTCAGATTTGTACAGAGCTTGATATATAAAGTATGAATTTATAGACAATTTTAGACAAATTATGAATTCTTATTAGACTAGTATTTCTGACTCACAACATACTAGCTGTTCAAATTGATTTTACAAATTCTTGTGATGTTTTTAATATATATGATTGTCTTTGCTGAAGATGCAGCTGGTCTAATGAACGTAATAAAATTATGACAACACTTTCCTACTTCAGCTATATCATGAACAAATGTCTAATTTTAAGTTTAAAAATCCTACCAACACGAGAATATAAGTTCATATATATTATACTGTGTTCCTTCTACTGTGGTGGTTTTACCGTGTTAGGCATCTGAACACCACAACCACTCTCTCACTCCCCCTCCAGGGAAGAAGTAAAGTAAAGAACAACTCACAGGTTGAGATAATGATAATTTAATAAAAGGAAAAAAAAAAAAAAAAAAAAAAAAAAGGAAATATTATTATTAACTAAACAATTCAACTAAAGGGAAAAAAAGGAAAGGGGAAAAGGGAGGGGGAAAGGGAACAACAAAACAAAACAAGTAAAGGCTATGTGGAAGTGCAGAGGAAATAAATTACTCTCGACTTCCCACAAATGAGCGATGCTTGACCATGTCCTTAAAGCAGGGCCTCAACACACGTAGCCAGTGTTCAGGGGGAGGAGGACAGACATTTTCGCAATGAGAGCCCACCCCTCCCCTCTTCTTCTTTTTTCCACCTTTTATTGCTGAGTGTGACACCATATGGTATGGAATATTCCTTTGGTTGATTTAGGTCAGCTGCCCTGGTGATGTTTCTTTCTCACTTTTTGCCCATCCCCCAGGAGGGTTGGAGAAAGTCCTGATGCTGTGCCAGCACTTCTCAGCAGCAGACACAACACTAGTGTGATAACACTGCTGTTCTAGCTACAAGTGCAGAGCGCAGCACTGTATGGCTGCCGCAGGGAAAGTTAACATCCCAGCCAGACCCAGTACATCTACATACTTCAGTGATAAAAGTTGGAACAGGAAATGTAAGTCAAACCATAGTCAAAATAAATATTTTTCAGTGTTTTCCACTAATACTTCTTTCTTCCTTTATTTTTTTTATTATTTTTTATTTTTTTAATATACACACAAATTATTTGGTCCTGGTGAACTGCAAATTTGAATTCATGGAAGTGCATGTGTTGGGAATGGGTAAGAGATGCAGCCCTTCTATCAACCATGCAGCACATGAGACACACACTCCATGCCACGTGGTAGAGCAAAGGCCGCACAGCAACTTCCTTCTGAGAGCACTGTAAATGCATCTAAACTTTGGTCTAAAGTAAAAAATATAATTAAAATATGATAAAGGCTTCTGTGAGAAGACAAGATCTCTCATTTCTCATCTCTCTAAGGACTAGTAATATATGATTGAGTTGTTTCTTTGTGCACACACGTATGTGAAGTGCACAGATGAAGCTAGAGCTGAGAATGTCCAGCCCACGCTTACAGGTTTTGCATCCTTATGTTTCCTCTTACAGATAAGAGTACGCTGACATTTCAGAATCTGTAGGAGATTAAGACAGGGAAAAGGGTAACTAACTAAAGGGTAACAGACAATTGTAATAGTCACAAATCAATAGACTCCTTAAGCACACGCCAAAATTTAAAAATGTGAACCTTAATACTTATGATTTAGTGTATGCATTTATTTTGATAACACTCATTCCTCCTCCCCCTCTGTCTCCTTCCCATTCACAGTCATGCACTTTAATATCAGAGAGCTTCAAGAGCTCTTTCAACAGAAATAGCCAGTGCCTTGTAGAGTCTGGTACAGTTTTATAAAAGTTGCTTGTCCAAAAATCAAAAGCATTTATCTGGGTATTAGCAGGAGGCGAACCTAGACTCAGCCAGACCAGTATCTAATCTCAGTCTCTACTGACTACAAAGTGCCTGATGAATGAAAGCAGCAAGATCTGCTACCAAACCCTTGGTCCAGAAGCTCTTTATCTGAACTTCTGTTATACATTTCAGTTAAGGCAAAGGAATTATGGACATAGAAAAATTGTATTTTTTGTAGGAAAAGTGAGAACAGACTTATGTTTTATCTGGCTTTGTATAGCAAGGTCTTTGAGAAGATTGAAAAAGGTAGTTTATGCACCAAAAATGGATTGAGTTTTCTAGATGTTTATCACCAAGCTTCAGAATTCCATCTTGCTGATCCAAACTAATTGCATGAGATGTGCTTACATGTCTGTAAGACATATCTCAGTTTCCTTTTTTTTTTGGGGGGGGGGGCTTAGGGAAAGAACACTACTCCTGGATTGATAAATACCAAAAGGAAACAACATTTTCAGCAGACTGAGTAGTTTATGGGAAGTAATACAGTGGGAGCTGAAGATTCAGAATTTTTTCTTGTTTGGACAAAAAGAGAAACAGAAAAGAGAAAGTATTCAACAACTAGCATTTAAGAAAACTAAGAATAATCTCATAACACAAGTGAAACTCAATTAAAAGAACAATATGTGAATCTGTTGACAGGTGAAGGGAATTTAGTTTTAAAGGAAATTAAAAATAAATATGAAGATCACTGTTGGGTAAAGAGTCTTGGCAGGTATCTAAAGAAGTGTTGATGAGATATTAACCTAAGGGAAAAGTGTTCACAAATGTGTGAAAAGAGAGCAATCTGTTCCTAAAAAAAATAATAATAATAATAATAATAATAATTCATTGTCTGCCACTTAGAATATAGATGTTTGCCTGGAGATTACTACCAAAGATGTGGGCATTAAACTATAAACAGAATGTGAGGGGATATTTCTCTAGGATTTATTAGGCATTAACTTAAGCGGGCTGCTGGGATGTGAGAATGCACAAGTCTGCAGTAGACATATGAGGTACAGATCATGTTTGCTGCTATACTGAACAGTCACTTGTCCTAGATCCTGTGGCAAGGGAAAACTGCCACGAAGTACCTGCCTTAAATGCACAGAGCTTGGAGCACACAGTAGAAACAAGAAGAGTAAAGAGCATACTGGTGCTCTGGTCCCCAGATTCATTCCTTAGAGAGCAAAAGCAACCTAGTGATGAACTAATTTGCCAGCATACGACAGCACAAAATGGCTTTTTTCTTTTTTTTTTTGATAGGCCAGGAAGGAGTAAGAAGAACATAACTCCTGACTCCCAACCTCCTACAGCTGTTACTGCTCTGACACTGCTGATTTACTCCTCTCTCAGCCCCAGCCCTGAAGTCAGTGGAACAATGTATTTCTGATTGATGCTGTACTGAGGCCCCAGCCCTAGTACAGCACTCATTATTTCTGGTACTCCATTAATGCAATTTTTGCAGGACAAGGATGGACTGCAGCTTTTAAAACTGCTCGAATGTGTAACCCTTGATATTGGTCAAAATTCAGACTTGATATAATTCTTTGTGACTCCTCTAAGCAGGAGTTTAGAAAGCAAGGGAGTCCTCTCTGAACCTCGTGACTCCATGGGAGGGTCTCCCTGATGCTCCAGACTTACCCTGTCCTCTATGCAGTAAATAACCAAGGGTGACTTACAGATTTGATGATGGCAATGTACATTAAGCCTTGTTAAATCACCACTTGATATCAATAAACCATATTGCTGCTTCTCAGTATGATCAAACAATTATATCAGCTTAGCTTGATCAGCCTGATATGACTTTATAGTCAAAATCTAGTTCTTTACTGAAGTTCCAAGAAGATATGACTACATCAAAGCACTCATGTTTTGAAAGCAGAGAGCTAATTATCAGTGGATTTAAGTTTTTTTTTTGCCTAAGAGGCACCAATCACTTCATGCAGAAATATTGGATACATGAACAAAAATTAGTGGTTACCTAACATTTTAAACTCAATTACGGTATTCATATGTTCCAGCTTTTCACTCCACTGCAGTTATACTGAAAAATCTACTTTAAAATTTGGCTGTCATAGCATGCCCCAACATTTACACATATTACATGGTTAAAAAATACAGTTAGCAAATATTTTAAAATTTTGTTTTTCTATTCTCTGAAATATTTTAAATAAATGACAACATAAAAAGAAAAGCATGGACTATGAGACATCTAATTTTCTACAGACCAGTACCAATCAGTGATGGAATCAATGGAATATCTGTAAGGTTTCCTGTAAGTGAATCAAGTATAGGCTGTCTAAAATGCCGATTAGAAGAATAATTGTTTTTTCATCTTATGGTTATTATCTGGTGTTTTATATTCAAACAGAGATGAAGCCTTAGAAAGTAGTTGCAGTTATAACAATTCTCACTTAACAGCAGAAAAAAGGAGTAATGGGAATATGAGAATCATCTTACTGAAAGCCAGACTTCCATCAGAAGGTATTATGTCATATAAATGTCATAAACTGTCTCAAAAGTTACCATTGTTCCTGGTTCCTCCGGAAGCGTTCTTAATTTCAGGTAGCTTTCCACTGCATCTGACCAACCCTCATGTTCGCACAGCAACTGATTTGCAATGTACTTGACGACATCTTTGTCCATGATTCATTAAGCTGCTTGCAGTGGTACAAGTCCTAAAACTCATTAGTGCTTTCTGTAGATTCTTTCTGATGAGCCCCTGTCCCTTAGGCATTTTCAGCTTAGATTATCACTACTAGAAAGCAATGCATTTTTTAGTGCTCTTAGAAACAACTTTTCTAAGAAAATTACTTAGAAAGGTAATTGTCTTAATGAAGGGGTCTTGGCTGAATTTACTGTTTTGGAGAGTTCTAACACTGCAAAAATTTACATTCTTTTACTTCAGATTTCAATATAGAAAATGAATATACGTCTTTTGATACAGAAGTCAGAGAAAATAATTATTTACTATGTACATAATCTTTGCACTGGGCTTAAAAATAAAGTTAATTAAAGCTGGTATTCAGAGCTTCCTGTTGGCAGCTGCTGAGTAGTGGTTTCTCTCATGACACTGACAGACTGAGGACCTCAACCTGAGAGACAGGAAATCAGTTCACATCCCACTACATGCAGACTTGTAGGCTTTGTTAGGAATGTATACAGGTCCTCGTTCAATTAAAAAAGACTTCAAAGTTCTACACAGAGAAGAATATTTCTTATGAGCTTCACAGGATAAGAACTAAAAACCCTGATGCCATGCCAGCTAAATTCAACCAAATTCTTTCCATGACCTTAGACGTGCTTTGGATAAGCACTAGAAAATCAGCTGAAGTAGGTGACAGTGCAAAGATCCTTCTACAAATATTTGAATGTACAACTAATTCACTTAAGGATTTGCACTTTTTTGGTCTCCATTTTCTACAGGTATTTGTGCAACCAAGTACTCTTGTTGTGAATTATCACAAGGTAAACAAGAAATAACTTTCAGACTACCTTGCTTAAACATCTAAGCTGAAAATCACAAAATGTAGAGTACTTCAGTATTTACTGTACACAAACAATATGAGGTAGCATAGATGGCAAAGAGCACATTTGACACTAAAATTCTGATTTTGTGCTTTTAAACACAAACCTTGATCAAATTGCTACTATTCACTCCCCGTCCTTTCCTATGATTTCCTCATTCTTCAAATTGCTGTGAATTCTCCTACAGGAAACAGGAAGCGGATATAAGTTCTTATGAATCTGATAACATCTAATAACATCTCCTTGCAGTTAACATGAAACAAACTATCAGCAGGTTAGTACTTTATGTGTGCATATGCATCCTTGCCCATGTAAAGGGAAGAGCAAACAGCCTACTATCCTGTGGGATGGGCAGGACCAGCAGCTAAGAAGCCAAGCCTGCTCCTTGACCTAAAGGTTTGACAAAGGATTAAATATTAATCCTTTTTTTCTGCCCCTCAAAAGCTGTAGCCACAGTACGCCTACATTTAGTCTGCCTGAGGAATGTAAATTAAGCTGCAAGGTAAACAATGCATTTCTTCTTACACTCCACACATGCCAGGTTGTGAACTACTTCCAATACAGTGCTGTGAAGCCACACACTTCAGAACAGAGACAGAGCTCTGGTAGGCTACAGTTAACATCTGCCCTCAGGTCACAGGAAACCCGTGCCTGAACAGGCTGCAGCGATAACTTGTCTATTTGTAGTTCCCCCACACCTCTGCAAGGTCAGGGGAAGATGGTGGATTCAACCTCCATGGCCCATTTCCACTTCAGAGTCTTGCCTCTATGTGCATAATCATTGCTGCTTTGTGTTCAAATGCTGAACATGAGTTGTGTTTGAGTTGTGTTCAAGTGCACAGCCAAGAAGAGACAGGGGTGACCTATACAGCCTGACTTCTAGGGAATAAAGCTATGATATCACTTGGGGACAGGACATTTTATGGAAAGGGAAAACAAGGTTCAAAAGCACCAATCACTTTCTTTGGTAAACTGTGTTTTTTGCATGGATAACTTTATAAAGCCCATTTCTCGGGAGTCTGTGGTCATCAGCATTGTGGTGTCAGAATCACACTTAGGACAAGAAAATAAAAGACCAATTTACAGAATAATTTCCTTTCTCCTTCATGTGCAAATGACAGATCGCTCCCTAAATGCTTAAGTTTCTGGATATACATAAGTTGTGGCTGAGACCTGAAAATACTCATTAACACCGTAACTGGAAAGTGAAGGATTTTTAGTCCAAAATCGATCATTCTTCTTTAGTGGTTAAAACCATGCTACACCACAGTGTGCTTCTGCACACTTTGAGAAGTTATCTGTCCATACACCTCACCCTAGCCTAACACAGAACTGAACCTTAGACTTGTATTGCTTACGAAAACCTACTGAGACTTGTTCACCAGAGTCTTGCTCCCTGACCTAAAGCTGGCTACAGTTTTAGTTCCCATCGCTCTTTCATGAAAGTTCATTCTTAATATTATGTAGATTGAATGAAATACTTCCATCTGAAGTATTTGAAAATATATATTTAACAGGACCTGCTGCTCCTGTCTTACTGTATCATATCAATAAGAGGAGCAAAGGTCTCAGAGACAATTTCCTGTGTATTTTTTTTAAAGTAGCTAGGAAGGTGTTACTTTATCTAGTTGCTGCTGTATACCTCCATCGACTGAAGGCTCTCACTCTCTTGGCCTCTTATTATGTCTTGTATGTGTTCAGAGATAAGACTTTGAAAGAATAAAACTGTGTAACAGGAAAGCAAGATCTAGGGAACAGCACAATCTATAATTTGTTACTCTGGTGAAAAATATGCCTAGTTTTCATTCTCTGATCAAGGAAAAATACAATTTAAAATTATATATTCTTAATTCTATTACAATAGAATTAAAGAAATGCCTGGTCTTTCCAGGATGGATTCTGTTTTTTTCCTGTGCATTAAAGCAAGAGACAGAAGTTTCACGCAGTTCATAGCTGAGAGGTATGAGATCACCCAAGTCTGACAAACTATACATGTGAGGTAAATTTTGCAATATATTTAGGCCAGACTTAGACAAATTAACTTTGTCCTCAGAATCTGACATATTTTCAAGCCAAAAATCAGAGAACAGAACTGGGTAGCTAGCGACCTTGCAAAACTGAGAAAGCGATAAACAAGAGAACTGTGAGTCATTTTGAAACGGTGGATTTAAAAAAAAAAAAAAAAAAAGCACTTGTCAATATGACTGGGAGAAGAAGAAGTGCGTACTGGGAGAAAAGAAAGGAAACCACTGCTGGATGATTCCAAACCTGCCAGTTGGTATGATCTTGGCCTAAGAGCACACCTGGAATACCACTGAGCATCGGTCTCTTTCCAACACCCACTCACACCTGGCTTCTGCTGCTGGATAAACCATTCAGCCCCTAGCAGACCTAGATAAGTGACAGTCAGGAAGCTTTTCATTTTGATCTGGGGAACACTCCCAGAGAGTCCAAAAGTAACCCCATAACTTACTACAGATTAATACCAAGAAGTGATAACATTTACAAATGGAATTGGTCTCCAAGCAGACATCGACAAATATGAGAGCAAACAGTTGATCACATTAGAAGTGTGGAAGCTTGTACAGAAGGCAATACTGAAACAAAAATCCTGATCCAGAATCAAAGTAAATAGAAGATTGTTCCAGTTATATAAATTATCCTGATAGACAATAGTACAAGTCAAGTACAGGAATAGCCATGAGTCACCTTTTATTATTTTCATTTCAACAGACATTTTTGTACATAGATATTTATAAACTTAAAACATAAACAAAACATGTTCTCCTTAAAGGGTATTTTTTCATCTACATCTCAAGAGGAAACCTCTTCTAAGGAGCTAGAAAACTGGTATCTTAAGAAACAATGGGGAAATGGATAGGGTGGAGGAAACTTTAAAAGGTTTTACAGATCTTTCCCTTGTGTTTTTTTCCCCTCTAATGACATCTGCTAGGCAGAGACAGCCCATTATCTCCATTGATATCAAATTTAAGTAACTAAAAATAGGACTTCTGAATTGAGAAAGTAACGTCATGGTTGGAAGTCCTGCTTTTGTTGACAGATTTTTCCGGGAGACACAGCCTTCATAGTGAGTGGCAGATAGTGGTTTGGAAGTAGATCAAATGGGAAAGCTTTCCATTAGAGCCTGTAAACACTTTTGTTCTGCTTTATCTTTTAGTCTAATCCCAACACACAAGTAGTTCCTTCAAAACCACTAAAGGGCTACCCTCTGTGTTCAAATCATCTCTGCAAGGTCTCTGAATGCAAATCTCTCTCTCTCTCTCTCTCTCTCTCTATATATAGGGCTTCTTCCAGGTCCCTAATCTGTTTTATTGCCCTCAACATAACACTAACTGCTCCCTCATTATGTTCAAAGGTGAAATAAAGCCAATTTTTGTACATAACTTCTACAGCTTAAGCTTCAGCATCTGGGTATTATTTTAACATTTTCAGCAACTGGAAGCCAAGATTCTACAGGGAATCCTGATGCTTCCTTCCCCACTCATTCCACTTGTTTAAATTCAGACCTACAAGGCAACAAATTCCCTCAGAAGTTTGCCAGTCTTTTCAATTTCTGGTAAGTTTCCTTGCAGTTTCTTTCTATCTCAGCTTTTCATCCCCACATTCCTCCACCCCTTTCAGGTATGTAAAGAACAGTGAGCCAGGGCTAGATTCCTGCATCAGGAGCTGGTATCACATCTGTTCAACACCACAACCAAGGTTAAAAAAAAAAAAATGGTTTTATATAGCGCTATTTACTACAGGAAGACAAACTATCAGACTAATGTAACACTAGAAGTGAAGAAGCCTACTTTGCACCAATAATTTTATATATGCATACATATATGTAGGCATATTAGACTGTGTGTATGTCTTACTTTTAAAGGCACCATTTCTACACTATGATGCCACCTAATGTTGCAAACATCCCTTTTGAGGGCATATTGTCAGGTGCCCCTGAATGCTGCTATGTCAAGCAACACATTCTGGGAGCAGGAACAGGCCCAGCATCTGGTTCTTTGGGGAAGTGCCCTTAATTCCAGCAACCCATCTGAGTTGGGTGGGGGTCCAGCACTTCTCAAATTTTAAAACTTTTCTGGACTAGTTAACGACTAAGAAAGCATAGTAGCTTTCTTCTCAGATGAAGAGATTTTCAGGTAATGTCAGCGTGGGTTCGTTTCATTTGCCAAAAACATAGAAAATAATGAGCCAAAAATCTATTTTTAAAAAAATCTGAAGTGTCTGGTCCTAATTCAATACATGGACTTTTCCACTAGCTGATGGTATAGATTACAACGTTTCTTGATTGCTGAAGTGATCTGAATGATCATAACCAGTCAACAATGTGAACTTTTACCATGGTGACAACAACAAAAGAATAACATTTTACTAGTAAAAAGCAAAACTTCAGAGGTTGAAAACTTTTATTTGGGTCTCGTAGTTTCCATTAGGCTTCTAAAAATAAATAAGTTCACGAATAAAATAAAACTGTTTCCACTATAAAGCCTTCCATTTTAGCAGGAAAAATATATCTTTTTCAGTAGAATTATCTTTTCCCTTTCTTTCATTCCTAAAATTTTATGACTATTTGTAGGAAAGAGGGAAAGGTGAGTTTACAAAACTCAGTATTACCATAAACCAAACTAAGAGTTAGAGTTGTATTGTTCTTGCGCCTCTAGATGAACAGAAATAAATTAAAAAATAAAATAAAATAACAAGGCATTTAACTTGCAGGCTCTTTTCCGTACTGGATTACATTACTACTTGCTTCCCTTACTGAATTTATCTCAAGTTTTGAGATAAATACCTCATAATATAAGCAAATGTATTCAAAATACAACAGTCTGCCAAGATGTTTTGCTTAAGTCTTTCAATATGCAACCCTCATGAGCAAACCTAACATTTTATTCATGACTCAAGCTGTCCATTGCAACACATTTTAAATTAAGAATGTTTATTTTGTAGTTTAATCTAGTATTTAAAAGTAACAACACTGATGAGACTTGACCTCTATTACTGTCTCTGCTTCATGCCACAGTTTGCAGCTTTAGACTGATACTTTTCACCCCACGTGCAATGGGAAACTGAAGAAATTAAGTTATACAAAGATAAGATATACACTGATCTGTACAAGGCTATAACCTCCGCTTCCTTCTATCTCAGTTTTCACATCTGTAAAATGTGCAAATAGCATTTATCTAACAGCAGGGTTTGAATGATTAGTACCTTAGAGTCATGGGACGTAGGGAAAAGCATAAAGCAGTAAAACGCATCACATTTTTCCTCCATTCTGAGTAAGCAGTATGACTCAAGATAACTATCTCTATAAAACATGCCAAAGTTTAACAAATAATTACTTACACAGTTGGCTTCTTAATGGGTTTTACAGTCTGATTAAAGAGCACTAGGGACCAAACAAGCAAGGTGTTTTGGACTGAAATGAAATTACCATGGCTTACGCAAAGGTGGTAGGAACAACAACACTATCAGACAAGGAGTTTAGACGTGTCACAGAAGCTTTAGAGAATTCCAAACAAAAAAAAAAATTGTTTCAAGTGAAACAAAGTATTTTAGCCTCCTTTTTAATTCAGGTCATGCTTGAAATGAAGAGTACAACTACATAAAAAGATGTTGGAATGCTTCATTTAAAATATCTGTTAAAATAGTGTTTCTACAATATCTCTATATTTCTTTTTTTTTTTTTTCTAACTGAAAATATTCACAAGATGCCACTCAAATCACGTATTTCCCCATCAAGCTTTTTGTTAATGCAAAGGTACTACACATTTTTTTGGCTCCAGTCCAACAGGATAAATAAAAGTATAAACAGGGGAAATATTGGTTCAGACTCTCCTCCTTGATACACTAACAGTTTGTACTGTTTTAGAAATACAGTAATTACACTAAGAAAGAGGTTGCCTTCCCCCGCCCCCCCCCCCCAATGTATTTTGATAGTGTGGAAGGGAAAAATCAGTGAACCTCCTTTCCCTCTTAAGAGAAAGGATCACACTAATCCTAATCTCATCATAGACTTCAAGAACATCACACACATAGCGGCTGAGGATGCTTATGGCTATGTGCTCAATAATTTGTTGGGAGAGGCCTACAAATTCAAAGTACACATAGGAAAGCATTCTTCTATATATGCCTTTAAAAAAAAAAAAAAAAAAAAAAAGATATTGATCACTGACTACAACTAACATTTTACCCCAGAGCGCAGCATGACTCAGACTGAAAACAGCTAGTGATGAGGACCCAGTGTCTACATGATACATATTCCCAAGATCATACTGTGTGCTGGCCTTAGTCTGGTCCCAAAATGCCCATCAGTGGCTGGCATGTACGAAGTACCCTCTTCATCTTCCAGCTTGGTTTCATTTATAGGAATGCTGTGGAAGTTTTTTGAGATCATATATGGTATGCATGTATAAAATTATTGGTGCATGATGTGAACTAAAGCATAGTCAGTAAATAGATTTAAAAACACACTCCTGATCAGAATTAAAATTTTAACACAGACATCATCTGTCTTACAGGATATTACACTAGACTGTCAATCAGTTTGGTCAAGTAAGTTATGTAAATACCTGGCAAAAATAGTTCCTGTTGTTTCTTACATTTCATTTTTAGAACAAACTTTTGGTTTACAGTGAGATAGTGTTTTTTTTTGTTCCATTTAAAAAAAAGCAAAACAACAGGTTAGCTCACACTACCTCAAAATGATATTTCAGTTTTTAGATTTAAACGACATTGATAGATATAATATTCCTATTTGGAGAAGTATGTATTCAATGATATTACTATAAATACAGTTTATAGAGTATTTTGTTACTTTGGGGTTTGTTTTTCTTTAAAATACAGTAATGAAGAAAACTTGCCTGAATATTCCAAAAGGAAGCTACCAGTTACCAATAAGTGCTTATAAATTGCACCAATACCCAAATTTATATACCATTAGAAAGTTAATGTTATATATGAAAAAAAAGCATCGACACCAAATCAGTTGTAAAATCCCTCACACAGACAAGCTCGAGCCTAGGGACAGAGGAAATACATTTTTATTTTTTAAGAAAAAAAATTTGCAACCACAACTTTTACCATTTCTTGCTGCCTTCTACTCTTGGTAATGTATTGTCCAGAATTAATACTGTAATACCCCATTCGTCTTCCCACTTTTTTTTTTTTTTAAACCTTAAGCCAAATCCATGTCTGCACTGTTTGGTATGCCAAACTGCTGCTCTTTTCTCCTCTTCTCCACTTTGTTGGCTCAGCCCCACAGCAGTAGTACTACTTTGTATTTGAACTATATGTACAGAAATATTTTTAACTCTTTCAGTATATTTGAACTGGATGAAAATATCAATACATTGACTTTTACATGAGGAATGTTTTTAATCAGATGAGCAAGAACAGGCAACAAAGGAATAAAATTGCTCATTTTGTTTTCAAGTAGAAAATGTTCTCTGCACATTTTAGGTATGATCCCACTCAACCAAATCAGATCTAATTTCTGGTTTAGACATCTGCATGATAGATAACCATCCAACCTATCAACTTGACCATATTTCTAACTGCAGATGCACCAAAAAACATGGAATGCTTATTTATCATGACATTTTGGGGGCTTTTAACCCTATCTGCCCTCTTGTGCTAAAAGGTATAGTGAAACCTGGAAATTCTTTGCTTGTAAGACTGCTTTTCAATCTCCTGTCATTTAATGGACTGGTGTGTGTTGTGGTTAACCCCAGCAGGCAGCTCAGTACCACACAGCCACTCACTCACTCACCCCAGTTGAGATGGGGAGAATCAGAAAGGTAAAAATATAAGAATTCATGGGCTAAGATAAAGACAGTTCGCAGAGTAAATCAAAAGCCACACACACACACACGCAAAGCAAACCAGGAATTACAGAACAGTCTAGGTTGGAAGAGACCTGCAAGATCACCAAGTCCAACCTCTGACCTAACACTAACAAATCATCCCCTAAACCATATCCCTAAGCTCTACATCTAAACATCTTTTAAAGACCTCCAGGGATGGTGACTCAACCACTTCCCTGGGCAGCCTATTCCAGTGACTAACAACTCGTTCAGTAAAGACGTTTTTCCTCATATCCAACCTAAACCTCCCCTGGCGCAACTTTAGCCCATTCCCCCTCATCCTGTCACCAGGCACGTGGGAGAACAGACCAACCGCCACCTCGCTACAGCCTACTTTCAGGTACCTGTAGAATGCGATAAGGTCACCCCTGAGCCTCCTCTTCTCCAGGCTAAAGAGTCCCAGCTCCCTCAGCCGCTCCTCATAAGACTTGTTCTCCAGACCCTTCACCAGCTTCGTAGCCCTTCTCTGGACTCGCTCAAGCACCTCCATATCCCTCTGGTAGTGAGGGGCCCAAAACAGAACACAGTACTCGAGGTGCGGCCTCACCAGAGCCAAGTACAGGGGGACAATCACTTCCCTGGACCTGCTGGCCAAGCTGTTTCTTATGCAAGCCAGGATGCTGCTGGCTTTCTTGGCTGCCTGAGCACACTGCTGGCTCATAGTCAGCCGACTATCAACCAAAACACCCAGGCCCTTCTCTGACAGGCAGCTTTCTAACCACTCATCACCCAGCCTGTAGCCCTGCTTGGGGTTGTTGTGCCTCAGGTGCAGAACCCGGCACTTGGCCTTGCTGAACTTTACCACTTAAAACAACATACCGTTGGCCTCGGCACATCAGTCCAGCCTATCCAGATCTTCCTGCAGAGCCTTCTTACCCTCGAGCAGGTCGACACACGCACCTAACTTGGTGTCGTCTGCAAACTTACTGAGGGTGCACTCGATCCCCTCATCCGGATCATCGATGAAGATGTTAAAGAGGACTGGCCCCAGCACCGAGCCCTGGGGGACTCCACTAGTGACCGGCCGCCAACTGGATTTGACTCCATTCACCAAAACTCTCTGGGCCCGGCCATCCAGCCAGCTCTTAACCCAACAAAGCGTGCACCAGTCCAAGCCATGGGCAGCCAGTTTCCTGAGGAGAATGCTGTGGGAAACAGTGTCAAATGCCTTACTGAAGTCAAGGTAGACCACATCCACAGCCTTTCCCTCATCCACTAAGCGTGTCACCTTGTCATAGAAGGAGATCAGGTTCGTCACGCAGGACCTGCCCTTCATAGACCCATGCTGACTAGGCCTGATCGCCTGCTTGTCCTGCAACTGCCGCATGATGACGCCCAGGATAATCTGCTCCATGAGCTTCCCCGGCACTGATGTTAAACTAACAGGCCTGTAGTTCCCCGGGTCTACCCTCCGGCCCTTCTTGTAGATGGGCGTCACATTTGCTATCCGCCAGTCAAGTGGGACCTCCCCCGATAGCCAGGACTGCCGATAAATAATGGAAAGGGGCTTGGCCAGCTCTTCCACCAATTCTCGCAGTACCCTCGGGTGGATCCCATCTGGCCCCATCGACTTGCGTACATCCAAGTGCTGTAGCAGGTCGCCAACCATCTCCTCGTGGATTATGGGGGCCACATTCTGCTCCCCATCCCCTTCTACCAGCTCAGGGTACTGGGCGTCCAGAGAACAACTGGTTTTGCTGCTAAAGACTGAGGCAAAGAAGGCGTTCAGCACCTCAGCTTTTTCCTCATCTCTGGTAACTAAGTTTCCCCCCGCATCCAGTAAAGGGTGGAGACTCTCCTTAGTCCTCCTTTTGGTATTGATGTATTTTTAAAAACGTTTTTTTGTTGTCTGTAACAGCAGTAGCCAGATTGAGCTCCAGATGAGCTTTGGCCTTTCTAATTTTGTCCCTGCACCACCTCGCAACATCCTTGTAGTCCCCTTGACTGGCCTGCCCTCTTTTCCAAAGATTATAAACCCTCTTTTTTCTCCTAAGCTCAAGCTACAACTCTCTGTTCAGGCAGGCCGGTCTTCTTCCACGCCGGCTCGTCTTTGGGCACGTGGGGATACACCGCTCCTGAGCCATTAGGATTTCTTTCTTGAAGAGCGCCCAGCCTTCCTGGGCTCCTCTGTCCTTTAGAACCACCTCCCAAGGAACTCTGCCAACCAGCGTCCTGAACAGCTCAAAGTCAGCCCGCCAGAAATCCAAGACAGATGTTTTACTGGTCCCCTTCCTGACTTCACCAAGTATCGAGAACTCTACCATTTCGTGGTCACTCTGCCCAAGACAGCCCCCGACCACCACATCTCCCACCAGTCCTTCTCTGCTAGTGAACAGAAGGTCTAGCGGGGCACCTCCCCTGGTAGGCTCGCCAACCAGCTGCGTCAGGAAGTTATCTTCCACGCTATCCAGAAACCTCCTGGACTGCTTTCTCTGGGCTGTGTTGTGCTTCCAGGATATGTCTGGGAAGTTAAAGTCCCCCACAAGAACAAGCGCTGACGATTTCGCAACCTCTGTCAGCTGCCTGTAGAACTCCTCGTCCACCCCCTCATCCTGATTTGGCAGTCTATAACAGACCCCGATCAGGATGCTTGCCTTGTTGGCCTTTCTGCTGATCCTAACCCATAGCGACTCAACCTTGTCATTGCCAGCCTCAAGTTCAACGACATCAAAACACTCTCTAATATAGAGAGCCACTCCACCACCCCTTCCATGCTGCCTGTCCCTTCTGAAGAGCCTATAGCCAGACATTGCAGCACTTCAGTCATGAGAGTGGTCCCACCACGTTTCCATAATGGCAACCAAGTCATAGCCTGCGTGCTGCATAGTGGCTTCCAGCTCCTCCTGCTTGTTGCCCATGCTGCGTGCATTAGTGTAAATGCACTTCAGTTGGGCCTTTGCCTTCTTCCCCAGCCTTGCCACTGTTCCCCTGGGCACACCTCCAATAGGCTTTGTTTCTTCCCTGTCCCCCTTCTTACCTAGTTTAAAGCCCTTTCAATGAGCTCTGCCAGCTCCTGGGCCAGGATCCGTTTTCCCCTTGGGGACAGTTGGGACCCGTCTGCGGCCATCAGGCCAGGTGCTGAGTAAAGCGCCCCATGGTCAAAGAACCCAAAACCTCTGTGTTGGCACCAGCCTCTAAGCCATGTGTTAATCAGGTGGGCTTTGTGTGTCCTCCCTGCCACTGTGGGGATGGACGAAAACACCACCTGTATTCCCGCTCCATCCACTAACCGTCCCAGCCCCCTCAAGTCCCATTTGATAGCCTTCAGGCTTCTCTCGTCAGTGTTATCACTGCCAGCCTAGACTATCAGTAGTGGGTAGTAATCAGAGGGGCGAGCCAGGCTGGGAAGCTTTCTGGCAACATCCCTGACCCTGGCCCCAGGGAGGCAGCAGACCTCCCTACAGGTAGGGTCAGGCCAACAGATAGGGCCCTCCGTTCCCGAGAAGGGAGTCACCCACAACGATCACCCCCCTTTCCTTTTTGGTGGAAGCAGTCTTGAGGCGTGGAGCAGACTTCCTCGCCCTAGGCTTCCT
This sequence comes from Nettapus auritus, assembly GCA_011076525.1. NCBI lineage: Eukaryota > Metazoa > Chordata > Aves > Anseriformes > Anatidae > Nettapus > Nettapus auritus. The sequence continues at coordinate 19,628,628 of CM021769.1, forward strand.
GGGTAAACTTCCTTCCACACCCTCATCCACCGCTCTCTCGAGCTCCAGGGCCTCAAACCTGTTGCATAAGGGCACCTGGGCAGGTGGGGGGGGGGGGGGGGGGCGTTTCCTGCATCATCAAGCAGGGACCTGTTTCCATTCCTCTTGAACTCTTAGGTCCCCTCCCTCTGCCCGACAGCGACCGGGCAGGGGGTCCACCTCCATTTGAGGAGTCTCACTCCAGTGCCTCTCCTTTGGGCCTTGCAGGGAGTTGCTCCACCAGTCTATCTCCCACTCGCACTCCCTGATGGCCCTCAACCTCTCCACCTCCTCCTTGAGCTCTGCCACCAGGGGGACCAGGTCATCCACCTGCTCGCACCTCACGCACACAGTGTCTCTGCCTCCTTCAGACGGCAGCAGCAGGCTCTGGCACTCCCTGCACCCAGAGACCTGAACTGCCACATTTTGGAGCAGGCAGTCTGTCTGGGTGCCTACAGACTTTCTGGCGCAAGCTCGCTGCCTAGCGAGAGCCATCGCGGCCTAGCTGGTGGTTGAAAGCCGTCGGATGAGGTGTTCTTATGGGCAGGTGGGATCACTCTGTCCTGCCCTCTCACCCTGCCTGCGCCAACTGCCGCGCCCTGCCCTGTGGTCACCACGCTCCCGAGGGGCTGCTTTTGAGCAGCTGGGGGGGGTGGAGGGGTGGTCTGCTGGCTCCGCCTACACCTCATCAGCATCCCTCACGAGGGCTGCCAGGTCATGGCGGCTCCCTCTGCTGCCTCGAGTGACCTCGATGCCGGGAAAAGAGCCCTGCCTGTCCCGATCCCCTGCTCCGCTGCAGAGCACGTCTGCCCCGGAGCCAATCGCCTCGGCAAGTCAATTGAATTGATTCACTACTTCCCATCAGCAGGAAGGCGTTCAGTCACTTTCAGGAAAGCAGGGCTCATCACAAGCAGTGGTCTTGGGAAGACAAACACCATCACCCTTAACATCCCCATCCCTTTCTCTTCCTTTACCCCAGCTTTTATTGCTGAGCATGACACCACATGGTTTGAAACATCCCTCTGGTCAGTCTGGGCCAGCTGTCCTGGCTGTGTCTCCTCCCAGCTCCTGGTGCATCTCCAGTCACCTCACTGGCAGGGCAGCAGGAGAAGCAGAAGTATCTTTGGCTCTGTGTAAGCACTGTTCTGCAACAGCTAAAACATCGGTGTGTTACATCACTGGTATTTTCATCAAAATCCAAAACACAGCAGCAAAACCATAACAGAGTGAAAGATGCAAACATCTTAGAAATGAGGATCTAGATGATTGGTTCTTGTCATCGTTCCCCACCACCACCATCCCCAAACTCAAACACCCCATCTCATCTCCCCCCAAGAGTACACAAGCCAGCTTGGCAAACACAAATTCCTATTTGCAACTTGTCATTGTAGCATGATGCCCACATTTCTAGTGGGGTGGAGTCTATTTAGCTAAAATAGTATCGAAAATGCCCTTACCTATAATATAAGTTTTGGTAATCCACCGTTTTTTCTTTTCATTGGGGATACGAAGAATAATTTTTAAACCAAGCAAAACTTATTGCCCAACACTTTTTAGGCCAGTACTTTCAATACTAGATTGTAGTGTAAGCACTAAGTAATTTCACCTACAGATGACTATTACTTACAATTTTGGGGGGAGTCTAGGGTAACTAAGAGAAGGGACAGTCAGAATACAGGTATCTATTTTCTCTAGTCGGATTGCATTGTCAGTTCAGGTAGAAAGAGATGCTTTTCTTTCTCTAGATCTCACATTTCAAATTGTGGACTTGGCCTGAAAAGATCCAGAAGTGAACACTTTTGTCCTTTTGGCTAAGAAAACGTTATACAGAATACTTGAAACATACCTTGCACTTCCATACACTGAAGAAATACCAGCTAACATTAATAATGCTTTTCTAGCAGCCACAGTCAGCACCTGTGATAAGTGTATGTCATTTCATTTATTTCCTATGAAAGTGGCTAAATACCCATCATCTGAGTCACTTCAACTTGCATTGGTAATACAAAATACATTATAGGGAACAATCATGCCCTGATGGGGATGGATTGCATAGCTTATTGGGTCTATTCCATCTATAATTTCCATGATGGCTTCTTGAGTGACTTATGCTGCAGTAATCTTCTACTCCATAGTAGAAATGGATTTAGAGCAAATCTTTCTCCACAGGTGGCATTTCCCAGTAATGAATTCTGCCATTCAATTATATAATCAGAGTAATTTCTTCATGTTAAAAAAGACCCCTTGAGTGGCACATAAATTACCACTGGATTAAATTAGTACTACTGCCAGGGCTTTCAGATTTCTCCAGTTGACAGACAGCACAGTACTGGTAGAGATGATGAGAAAACATGTCATCTCAGATTTTTCAACGTTACTTTTCCATCTTTTTACACTGGTTTCTTTCTGCTTGCTTTCACAGTAATGTAAGTATCTTTCAAATTATTACATCCAGAGCCACCACAGGAGATTTTCAGTGTCATTAACTTATGGGTAGAAATGTTCACCTTAGCTGATGAATGACCAATTTAATCAAATACAAGGAAGGAAAAAAGATAAAAGATTCTGACACTAATAAAATATTTGGTTTAGAAATGGTAATAAACTTTTGCTGAGTGTAACTGTCAATTTGATTTACCCTTCAAAGCTAGCACAGCATTAAAAGATTTTACAAAATCAGAGATCTCTGCTGAGTGCAATTGGTTATCACAGTATTCTCACTGCTGCCATGCATGCAAAATTAAAAGTTTTAATTTATTATCATTAGACTTAGTCCCATGGTGAGACCTCATAAAACAAACAAGATATGTATGGCTTGCAGAGCCACTATTAATTACTAAGTATTTTGTATGCAGTGTTCTAACCTTTCAAGGAAATAAGCAATCCAGATTTCAAAAAGTAAAGTGGAGTCTTGCTTCCTTAAGTAAAAGTGAAAGGACAGAACACAAGTGAGAGCAACTAGCTGCAAAGAAGAAAGGGGTAAGAAGTCAGACTCATGAACCAATTTCCACTATTTTCTAGAGCAATTGTAAATGATGTTGCAGGTTACCACATATTTAAACAAAATAGACTGAAAATACATAGGTTACCTGCATAAAATTTAGAAGCTTTGTTGTAGGAGCAAACATCCTAACCTCTACCATTTTACTAGTACTATTGGTAACAGTACTGCACACTGGGGCTATAATGATTTATGTCTTACACACCACTGAGCAAACTTCAGCCTCGCCTAGCCACAGCAAGGTGCAGCTGTAACATACATCTTCTTTCATCAGAATAAGAACAGCATCTTTTGCAGACCGTTTCAGTTCTTCTATTACGTATTTCATAATAGGTATCCTTAAGGTTTTATCTGAAAAAGAAAGATATAGCAAGGAAGTATTTTCTTGTGACATCTCCAGCAGGTTTGTTAGTTGTTTTGTTGTGTTCTTGTTTTTTTTTTTTTTTTTTTTTTTTGTGTTGAGTCTGCTGCACATCTGTCCATTACGCAAAAAAATGCATAAAAAGACAGCCTGCACCACTGACCTTCATTACTACTATTTAAAGTCATAACCCAAAGACAGAAGATCTAAGATGTTGTTCCTATTTCCTTGTCATCAGAACACTTTTTAAGGTTATTACATAATAAGTCAATATCTCTTTGGACCCCTTGGAAACTTCCAAGTGAAACAAAGGACTGTTCTTCAAGCCCAAATGTTTCCTTTAAAAGCATTTTGGATTTGACAGCCTTTACAGAATCTAAGTCATGTTCCTTTTCCCTAGAGTCAGCTCACCAGGCAAGTTGTTTGAGTCACTCTTGACCCTAATTTTGGGACATACTCAATGGAAAACTGCCTGGGGAGTGGGACAGATCCTCTGTGATCCAACAATCTACCCTTTAGCATAAAATCCTGTGGTGCCATTTTAGAAAACAGACAGTTTGATTCACACCTTTTCTTTATTAACACCACATACCACACAGAAAGCAACTGCAGCAGACAGTCAAATACTTTAGTCATACAGAAAATTGTTTCCTAGATTTAGGTAGACTGTCTAAGATCATGAAGTAGGAGGACAGCAAACACGTACTATGCAAATGATATATTTTGGGTGGGGGCAGGGGCCTTTAGGGAGAGTTACTATTCAGCTGTCTATCAAAAAAAGAAATTTCAAAGAGATGGCAATGCACTGAACAGAACAGAAAGATCATTACTGTTATACTGCACTAAGTACTGGACAAATATCAGGGCAAGATGCTCACCAAAGGTCAACATCAGAGCAACCAAGACAGCACATACCGTGGAAGGCATAAAACTCACTGGATATCATTATTTTTTAAAGCATTAACCTTTTTAGTAGTTGTGTGTTCTCGCTACAGACTAGTGAGAATTCTAGAAATTTTCAGAGGTAAAAGGAAAATGTTAGGGTAGAATATCATTGTCAATCAACTTTTGTTTTAAAATCTATTTACTGCTTATCCACTTCTTACTCAAAGATGTTTAGAGAAAATATTTATGCACCTTTTACACATTTCAGTCTTGAAAGTAAATATTAAAAATTTAGGTAATCTGTTAGAAGTCACTTTCTTATTGTTATTGAACATATAAATCATTAGCCATTAATAATATTTTCATTTACATGAATACCCCTGCTTGTTTGTAAAGCTGACTATTGGAAGAATAATAAGGTACTCCTCAAACACTGTAATAAGCAAAATGAATTTTGTAGAAAAAAAAAAAAAAAAACATGAACATATGGGAATCAAACAGCAACCAAGAGCAGGATTAAATGTTCATAAATTCTAGCCCCCACTGAGTTTAATGAAGGATCCTAAATATCTGTGCAAAAAAAAAAAAAAAATCCCCCCGCCCTGTTGTCTAGCATGGCATACTCCTGTGCTTGCTGTTTTTTGCCTAGCAGGCACCAGGCACATGAGGACAAGCACACAGTATACTTCAACAACTCTTCAAGTTCAGACAAGAGAAGATTTTCATGAGTATCCATGTCTGAAGCATTCATCCAGGCCTTTGAGTTATCTCCTGTCATTTGTTGAAATACATACTGAACAACGAAGTTTAAGCTGTGCTTCAATGAAATGTCTCTGTTGCTCAACTAATTACACATGTATCACTCCAAATAAAACATTCAGATATACAAATTATATAAACACTTGTCAGATGAGCCAATGCCAAACAACTATCCACTTGCTATTTTTTACTTATTTATTTACTTTTCTCACTACATTAGTAATTGAAGTTAATACATTATGTGTCTGAGCCTCTGGACTATTGCCCATCTCAAAAGAAAATAAAAGAAAACTGTCAGTATGTGGTGTGAAAGTATTTTCATGTAAATAGGAAGCAAGAAGGTTGGAGGGGCAGGGTTTTTATCTTTCTGGGGGTTGTGTGTTTTGTGTTTGTTGTTTTTTTTTGTTGTTTGTTTGTTTTTTGTTTTGTTTTTTTGAGGGGGGAATCTTTCTGACACTGTCAGGGAAGAGAAAGCATAACAGCACAAAGGTCAGATTCTCAAAAAAAAAAAAAAAACTAGTTAGTTTTGAAGTATGCCAACAGCATTAATTCAGGATTCTACATGACATATGATGCAAAGAAGCCCCGCACTAAGTAAATTCTCAAAGGGCAACTGTTGGCTGAGCTTATACCTGATACCTGAATAAGATAAAGGTGAGGATTGAATAAACCTATATAGAAATAAGAATGAAAAGTATACACCAGAACTAAGCCACTGATGAAAGTACCAGGAGGAATTGGTTCAGGTCATTTTCTCTAAAGACTGGCATAAAATAAGGTCTTTATGGACTTGGAGCTTCCTAAAACATGAAATGGTGTATCAGTACGGAAAATAAGATATACATAAAATATACATAAGATATAGCAAATAGTAAGAACAACAACAACAAAAGGTAAAAGCAGTATTAGAACACAATGTTTTTTTTCCTTTTTTTTTTTTAATATTCCAAAGCTAGTAGTTTACGCAGCCTGATTCTAGTTAAAACAGTCCCTTTTCAAATGGAAGTATAATTCTAAACATAGTCCAGGGTCTCATTATACCAGGACTTCACTTGAAGGTGTTTTTTTTTTTTTTCCTCCAGAATGAACTGATTAGATAGCTGTAATGATAAGTCAGAATATGGGACCAGGCTCAGCTGGTTATAGAACATTGTTTTTAAGAAGAAACTAAGGATGGCAAATAGCAAGTCCTAGGACCCCCAGTCAAGTTTCTACATTCCAGTTTCAGCTACTACATTTGCTTCATATCCATTTGCTGAGTCTTGTTACAACAGCTCTTTGATGCCATGGTCATGTTTTTCTCAGCTGAGTTTACATCCCATGGGTGTAAGCTAATCAACAGAAGTTATTACTTTTCTCACTTTACACGTTAACAGAATGCCACCTTACTCCCCATCACATGAATGAAATGGGTTGCTCTCCAGCATTAAACACTTTAACAAAGTCCTCTTCCTTGAACTTCTCTGAATGCTGATGTAGCCATTCTAAATACACTTCAGAAGCCTGTACTTGTATTCAAAGTCATATCTGTAATGCCACACACCCTAAAAAGATGAGCATTCACATGTGTACACGTATATTTCATCTTGCTGATGCAGCAGACTCAGGATTGTTTATCTTATATTTTCAGATTCTAACACCTTTGCAGTCAGGACTACATATATATTCCATAAATACTGAGACAAGAAAGCAATATCCTTGATATTTGAAAGTAGTGCATTAAAAAAAAAAAAAAAAGGCTTCCATCTGCTCATTGTTTTTTCTTCCTAAGCTGAAGTGGGTGACATTTCAAATATTCTTCTCACTGAATTTAATCCCTTTCTCTGATAAATTGCATTACTCTTAGCCTTTCATTTTTGTTCTTTTGTAAGAGTACCATTACACTGCTTCTTGCTTCCTATATTCCTTGTTACATTTGTGAGCTTGCGCATATAACTCACTGACTGAACAAAAGCCCTCTTCACCTGCATGTTCTCTCTCTCACACACACCCTATTTAAAAGCTTAATTTTGCTCCATCTTAATTTTGTTCCTTCTCTCCAGAGACTTCTTTGTCTCTATTGAGTAATTAAGATATTAGCCACAAATTTTTCATTAAAATAAATACGAATTCCACCTTTGGTAAAACAGACAAAAATGTCCCATGTGCTCCTTCAGTCTATTTCTGCTTTCTGATCTAAAGAGTAAACCAAGATCTGCATTAGAACACTATTCTGTTAATGTACACCTTTGGTAACTAGGACCTGGTCATCCCAAATACTCTGTGATACAGACAGAAATACTGGAAATTATGATCCAGATTTGGTTGCTTGTTTCCCCCCTTCCACAATCTAGAGAGACAACTGTGACAACCATCACAATTTTAAGAATCTCAGCTGACTACCTGAAGGTGGGAGAGATGAATGATTTCAGGCCTCAGCATTTCTAAGAATGACTTGTCATGCAATGGTAGCTTAATGGCTCAGGATTGTGTACGTGAAGCGCCTTGCACAGCCTTAAAATTACTTAAGTCACGTAACAAGAAAGATATGTCCAAATAATTTCCTTGTTTGAAGAAAGACAGGAATTCACATCAAAACATATAGAACTATAGGTATGTAAGCCTACTGCAGCAAAGACACTGGGAATACATCCACAAGTGCCAAGGCTGCTTTCATTGCATAGCCACCCTCAATCTTTGAAAGACTGTGGTGATTGGACTGTGGCTGAGGACGAAAGGAAGTATCATTCCTATCTTCAGACAGGGCAAAAGGGAAGAAAGACCCAGGAAACTACAGGCCATCAGCCTCACCTTGATCAATGGGCAGGTGATAGAGCAGCTGATGCTGGAAACCATTTATAGGTACATGAACAAGGGGAAACTGACATGGCCAGCAAAGATGCACCAAGGGGAAGTAATGATTAAGCAACCTGATAAACATTTACAGTAAAATGACCAGCCTACTACATGACGGGAGGGCAACAGATATTGTCAGCTTCAGTAAGGCTTTTACCACTCTCTTCCATGAGAACCTCATAGAGAAGCTGATGAATAATCAGGTTGGATGAATAATCAGTGAGGTGGATTAAAAACTGGCTAAACAGCTAGGTCCAGAAGGTGGTGGTGATCAGTGGCACAAAGTCTAACTGGAAACTAGTAAATAGCGTTGTATCCCAGGGATCATGCTTCCAAACTAACAACAAGAAGGCAATTGAATCTGAAATTCTTGCAACTTCTGATCCAAAGAGAACACTTCATATGCTTCTCTTCAGTGGAAACCATTGTCCACACCTAACTCCTTATTAATGGATTTAGCTACATTGCAACTTGCCTGGTGCAAGGACATGTAAGCAAGCGTACTCAATTTTTGTGCAACCCTCTGTGGCATATGTTCTAGCTATGCATATGGCCCTTCTTTAGTATCTATACTATTAGTCTGGCTTATAATATGAGGAAAAAAAAAAAAGGAAAAGAGTCTCAAGCTAAAAACATATCACAATAACAATTCAATTAATCACAAAAAAAAAATAATTCACCTAATTTCTCAAGCTGTCTCATTTTGATTCATTGTCCCTGAAATACATTACTCATTAAAAGGTACTTTAAATAAATATATATATTAAAAATAGCTATATTTTAAGGATATGAAGGGAAATATTCATACAGATAAATAGATAGCCACACAATGTAAATACAGCTGAATTTCTTGCTTTCAGCAGATCGCTTAATTCCAACACTGAAATCTTGCTAAAATTTGTTTTAATATATACATAATTTGAACATTGTGTATACAGAATTTGTTTTAATGTATACACAATGCTGATAGACATAAACTGCAGTCTGTGGGAATAAATATTACACTAGTTAATCTTATCAATAAATGTAATTGTACTTCAATGCTTTCTGTAGCTTTTCTGTATTTTATTAATTATATTTTTTTCAAAAACAGTACTGCTCTTAAAGAAAGCATTATTTAAGAATTAAAGCAAGCACTAGAATAAGGAAATCTTATTTTACGTAATTAATGAAGGGCCAGTGATACAGATACATTAGAGACAATAAACATGAACTTTCCTGAATAGACCACTCTGTTTCACATGGAAATGCAAGGCTTTCTCTCCTTAACCAGTAGCAAAATTCCTCATCACCTCAGGGTCTGTCAAAAACCACAATCCTCCTGCACTACGTGACTGTTCAGAGAATATTTCACAGACCCTAAATCATCCTCAGCGTTTCTCCAAGAAACAGCTATGCTACAAATCTCCATTACCCAAACACGAGGCCCCTGCAAACTCTCTCATCAACAGCCCCATAGTACAGCCATGGTGCCCAAGCAGAGGCAGGGAGGGAGCTTTGAAAAGAGAAGCTGAGGCATGGATCACACAAAGACAAGCAGTAAGGAAAAATGGAAAGTGGGGGGGAGGATTCTCTACTAATATTATTGTCATTATAGCCTTACTGACATCATAACTGTGAACAAACACAACATTTAGAGAGAAGGAATTCAAAGCAATAAATATATATACATATATATATCAATTTTGAAACTAAATATGATTTTACTGACTTAGATTAGAAAGGAAGTGTTCTACCACAGTTTAAATACAGTTCAGCCTTTGTAAATCTAGAGATACCCACAACAATTTGCTCCAGGAATTACTTCAGATCACTGTGGGCACAAACACCAGGCCAGAAAGCTTGCTTACTTATGAGTAAAAACAAAGTACACCAAGCAAAACACAGTATAACTTTGCACATTATACAAAAGTGCAGAAGTTTATTACTACGTTAAATTACCTTCAGAAGATAGAGCAAATACCTTTACTGGTAGATATTACAGGAACATTAGCATACAAAAAAGCCTTCTAAATGCACACCCCCTCCAAAAAAAAAAAAAAAAAAAAAAAAAAAAAAAATCGTTAAAGCTAGCAGATTTTCCCTTGTCCTGCTAGCTGCAAGCGTGCACAGGCACCTCCCCAAGGCCAACCCCCTGCCACCACATAGACCCACAGTAAGAGACCCCAGCCAGCCTCAGCATACAGGCGCAGGGCTGGGCCTGCAACACTCCACAGGTCCACACTCTCCCCTGCCCTTTGCACCATCCTCTGTCAGTTACAACACCCACCTCCTCTCCTAGAGCCAGCATCCTCACCTCCTCTGCTCTTTTCCAGAACTAAACCTGGCTGCCTACTGCTAATTTCTCTTGCAGAGTGGGGCCACCTGCTGTGTTAGGCCCTTACTGGCCCGCCTACTTTCCTAAAAAGCTTGATGGCCCAGGGGAACCTCCAGGTGAACATGTGCCCTCCTTAATGCCTACAAAACATCTTCCCCCAAAAAACAAAAGAGCAATTAATGAAGTAATTAAGTACTAATTAAAAACTTCAGAAGGGTGTCTGGGAAACACAGCATAGATAGTCATTTATTTTTATTTTGTGACCTTTGTTAGCTGTGCGCTGTTGTCTTAATCCAGGGAGTTAGTTACTCAGATTTTTAAACACTGTAGTTAAATGACCTAGTCTTTTTTCTTTTCTTTTCTTTTCTTTTCTTTTCTTTTCTTTTCTTTTCTTTTCT
>CM021769.1:19639211-19657272 GCA_011076525.1 Nettapus auritus
CTTTTCTTTTCTTTTCTTTTCTTTTCTTTTCTTTTCTTTTCTTTTCTAAGTTAGTCAAAAAGTGTTTCCAACTAAGAAATGGTGTAAAGAATTAAGTTGTTAAAGAAGGAGAAGCTCTCTAGAAGGGATTATAATGAGAAATAATTGCTGTGGAATACTTCGGGCTGAATGATTGCTTGCTTATGTAATAATAGCCTAAAAGCTGGATAATCTATTCTATCCATAATTATATGGGACCTTAGATACTGAAGACATCAGGATTTATTTATTTATTTATTTATTTATTTTCAATGTATAAAAATAGGGGAGAAAACAGATTGTTTTTAATTTGGGAAAAAAAAAAAAAAAAAAAAAAAAAATCCCTGAGGGAAATGCTTTATATATATATCAGAATTTATTAAAAATTAGTTCAGGGAGAAATCTTTCTGGAGATTATCAAACTGAATAAAGAGCTTTTTCTTCTGTGGCTCCTGACCAAGATAATAGATCCTGATATGTTTTTAATATTATGATTGTTGTTGTTGTTGTTGTTCTTGTTGAAGGAAATAGAGGTTCAAAGTGAAAAATAAGTATATTTTCATAAAGTAGGCAAGAGTCTCTGTTCAAAATATTTCCTAGGTTAAAAGGAAAAATAAGGTAGACAATGGCTAGAGGAAAGGAAATTTTAGTATGCTCATTTGTAGAGAGAGAAGTGATGCACAAAGAAATCAAAGCCCTCTCTTGAAGTCACAAAGGAAGTTTATATTAAGAAACAAAAACAGAAATCACCTGAGTTACAGTGGCAAGTCTTTATCTTTTTCCAATAAACAATATGTGTAGGAGAAAGTGTAAAACTAACTTTTTCATGGACTCACTCAAACTCTACTTTCCTATAACTTTCCCTTGCTGCTGTAACAAGGTAAAATTTTCAGAAACTTCATATTTGAAATGATTTTTTTTTTTCCTAATGCCTCTTCATTGTATTATTTTTGCTTAGCTAAATTATGACTAAAAAGTTATATCAGTGTTTCCAGAGGATATATACACCACCCCAAAATTAGAGGTATGCTCCTTTATTAGAGATATGAGCTAACCTCATGCTGTACTTCCAAAGTGAGGATTTTTTTTTCCTTTCCAATTTTCAGTATTTTTAATGTTTTTACTTCAAAAAGGTTCAGCAAAAATTTGCAAGAGTAGCCCAGACAGCTGTGGGCATGTTTCAGGTCCTTTTGAATTTATCAGAACCTTCTGACAGGCAGATTAGATTAGTAATGCACATTTTGGCTACTTAAACAAACAAAAATTTCAGAAGTTTGTATGCCAGTATATTGAATTTTGTAGCTGAAGGTGTATCATCAATGTGCACCCAGTAGCAGAAGCTCTATAAACACCCCAAGTTTGGACTTATCCCTAACTTGCTCAAAATTTTGTGTAGAAATCAGCCTGGATCTTTCAAATTAAAGACAGCTTCCCAACACCCCTACATTTTTATTATTTAGAAATAGAATGAGACCCTATTCTAATTTCAGTCACTGTTCCAGACAAAGACACAAGCAAAGTGAGAAAAATAACAATAGAACAGACAAAAATGTGTATTGAAGTTTTTGTGAGCACCAGAAGAGTCATCTTCATTTCCAGTATATTTGAAGGATTAAGCTCATCTTTATTAATTGCAGATTACTGAAACATTCTTTCAGGTTTTTTGACGTGCATTATAATTATTGGTACTATTCATACTGCAATACAAAGTACTTTTTGTAAGTGGATGCATGCAATACGTGAGGATTTTTTGGAACTGTAAGTTACCAATAAATAAATGTGATCAAATTAGACACCTGCATTATTCACATGTTTAATCAATCTTTACATAAATTTGAGCAATACTAAATATTGCAAATAACATAAATGTAATAAAAATGTTATTGCTAGCTACTGGGAGTAATATCTCTGATTTCAAAAACCATTTTATTTTTGTGAGCTTTCATTTTAATCAAGGTATTTACTGGCATGATTTGTTTCACCCTTCACCAGCTAAGAGGGCAAAGCTGACAGGTTGGTGACAAGATCATTAGTTTATTTATTCTTCAGCCACGATGAACTGTAACTGTGGAAATTATATTAATCTGATCATTCAGTTTTCTTTAGCCAACACTTATGATTCCATAATGATTTGTTATTTGCCTACCTGGAGTGTAATTGTCATTCAGAGTGAAAAAGGTTATTTACTGGGTGAGGCAAATGGATTGTGTGGCTTACAGCAATCAAAAATGACCAAAATAAGTAATAGTCCTTTTTCCTTGCAACAGGTTTTTCACTGGATTTTTTTTTTTTTTTAATCACTGTTACTTCTTCATAACTATAAATTCTTTCGTTAATTGCTGAAAACATGGATAGCTTAAAATTAGACAAAACTATATTATACCATTGTGTGGTACTGTAGCTTGTGTGTAGCAAAGAAAGACATTAAATGAAGATTATTTATTGTTCTCAGCACCAACAATTTTAAGCTGTTAAGTACAGGTACAAAACAACTCTTTAAAGATCTTGGACTGACTGGGTGAATATGTTGGCTGGTCCAGTTACAGGATGAAGGAGAGGACTGTAGAAAATCCAGATGGAGACAGATGGTTCATAAAGGATGAATCAGGATTCTTAGGATCACTCATTTTTTCCCTAATTAACAAGATTTGGCTACCATTTTGCATATCCATCTGCCTGCGATACAACAGAGAAACAGTCAAGGAAAATAATGTTATAGAGATTTTATTTTATTTTATTTTATTAAGTCAGAAACTACAGCATCCTGGGAGCTTGACTGTTTGGGATCAGGGCCAAGTTAGGTACTGTGCCAAGTTAGTGTAAGTGTCCAGCCTTGGAGAGTCCTGTTTGGGAAGCTCAGCTGGGAGATTATATTAGAGTCACCACATCCAACAGATATAGGAAATTCCCTGTGTCTGTGTATGGAACAGAGAACGTGGTTGGGTTTACATACATGCCATACAAATAAGCATGTCAAGTTTGTCAAGTGTCTGCATCATCCTTTGTCTTCTTATCCTGAGCCAAATTATCTAGTTTGGTGCTGCAAAGCAGTGTGGCATAAATGTGAATTTAAGGGCACAGAGGTTTTCATGGACATCAGTAACACTTCTCACATGCTTGAAATCATACATATGTGAGAGCATCTTATTAAAAAGTAGCATTAGAAATTAAATTATTGCATTCAATGGTAAGCCCAGGAATGTTAAATTTCAAATCTCTAAGAAGAAAATTGCGCCCTTCCTAATTTCCAAGGCCATCATGCAAGCTCAGCAACCTTTGAGGAAATTCAACAACCTTTATAATTACTTTGTGTTCTAGCAATCTGATATTCTTGTTTTTGGTGGAACAAATATTCCAAGCACATGGTAAATTGCCTAAATAGTCTTTTTTTTTTTTTTTTTTTTTTTTTTTTTTTTTTTTTTTTTTTTTTCTCCCCTCTTCCGGAAAGATAAATGTAGCAATAACAAGGACTTTCTGTCCTCTCTTCTATATATTTAAGTTTTAAGACATTAAAACTATTTAGAAGCAAGACAAATCAAAACAAAAAAAATAACCAACCGGAAAAAAAAAATAACACATATTTTGCCAATTTATCAGTGTATTCCAACCTATACTTTAATGTATCCCAACCTATATATTTGCATGTATGCAAATGTGTGTAACTTATGGATGGTATTATAGAGTTTTATAACTGCTGTAAGTAGCAGTCTGAAAATATAAAAATGTACTTTTCCTAGCCCAGTATCATCAAACTATCACAAAACATGGAGATAAATCCTAACATTGCAGGCCTGATTCAGGGTTCGACTAAACCAAGCTGATAGTCTGATGGAAATAGGATAGATGCAATCTGATAACTTCCAGTTTTGCATGGGCTTTCTTTCTCCTCTGGGATATAAGCAATCCTTTTGCTCCTATTCTGTAGTAGGGCTGAAAGCGATCTCATTGTGAGGAAGCAGGCAACTCAGATTAATTTAATCAATTGAATTGGTTTATAGCAGGACAGTAATGCCTTTTCTAGAGGATCTTTCCATGGACAAACAAAGCAATTCACATTTGGCTTAATAACATTCACTTATAGAGCAGGAAATAATAATTATTGCAGGAATGAGAGGTGAAAGGTGATAGGTTAAGTTATTTTGAAGGTCAGATAAGAAGATCATGGTAGTTCTTTTTGACCTTAAAATCTATGAATCTGTGCTTTAAGATGTAGAGGACTGTAGATTTTTTTATATACAGCCAAAAGTAGAACGCTGTCTGAAAAATTAGAAACTTTTTTTTTTTTTTTTTTTTTTTTTTCCCTAGTAAATATGTGGTAGGAGGCATACGCTGATTTTACTCACCTTTTTAAAATCTCCAATTTAATTTCAGACACAGTGTCCCTTTATCCCCTCAGGCTAATCATGATATTAAAAGGCTTCTACTGTCTTTGACTGAATTGTTTTTCAGTAGATTTAAAAGTCACATTTAGTGAATACAAGCATGTACCATTCATTGATCTTTGCAGCACATACTGTATTTCACTGGTTCATATCAGATTAATATGATAATACATAAATGTTTAATTATGGACTTTGATAACCTACAAAATTGGGTGAAAGGAATGATTTTATTTTTCCTGATAATACTTTAAGAGCTAATCATAAGTGGTGAAGAGTTGAGTGTTGTATTTTTTCACTTCTGTGAAAATACTCAGTGCCTCCCAACTTCTGTGAACAGTAGAGGAAAAATCAGAGACAATGCTCAGACTGAGTTTATTTTTATGGATTATTTTTCCAACTCATACTATCTGCTGCTTTCCAAAAGAGTATAACTTCCTAGAAATATTTCCACAGGGGAAAAAAAAAAGAAGTATCAATTGCAAAAATAGTGTCACCTGGAGGCCAGGACATACCTTTTTTAAAAATAAATTAATTAATTAATATGTATAATCAAAACAAAAAATTCCATTCCTGGAAAGTAGCATTTCATTCCAATCAAAGTAGCAACGACATTTTTAAAAATATTTTCCTCTATAGATTTACTTCATCAGATAGTGCTGTTTTATTGCCCACTTCCATAACTTATAATCATTTGGAAGAATCCAGGCTGTATTTGGTTTTGGAACTTTGGATCTCAGTAGTACTAAAAGTGTGAAGCAATGTTCTTTCATAAGTATTGATCAAAGAGGATGACCAATAACCAAAGATTTTTATTTTATTTTATTTTTTTTTCCATATGCATGTTTCTGAGATGAACATGGATGCCATTTTGCTACATCATTTTGTATGTTTGAATAGAATCTTATTTTGGATGCCACTTCACTGAAATTAACAACAAAACTACATACAGTAGACAGATGAAAATGTTGTACACTCCAGCATATGACAAATTGAAGGAGAAAGTGGTATGCAATTAAAGCTGCAAAACGTATTTAGCATGGTTTCAGTGACCTGAAACACAATTCTTAGAAGAAGGTCACATGATTTTAATTTGCATAAAAAAATTGTTGTGTTTGTCAACACCTACTGCAGCATTTTACCAGATAGTTCAAGTATAAAGTTGATACTTAAAAGAACAAATTTCCTTGTACTTTTTATAATTTCATCAGAACAGAAAATACATTTTCTGAAAAAAAAAAAAAAGATCTTAAAAAGATCTTAAGAAATATGATCCATTTTTAAATGAAGAGTTATATTCAAATGTAATACACTCAAGAATATACTGCACCTATTATTAGCACTTGCTAATGTCATGAGTCTTGCTATTGAAATAACCTTTCAGTCATGAATTATTGATCATAGCACAAAATTTCCATTTTAGAAGTCTTTGTCTTCTTGCTTTTCAGAGTTTGTAGGAAAAAAAAAAAAATGCTAGGAGGTGGAAGAGTATTTTGTGTGGATAACTTCTGGAATATTTCTTAACAGAGTTCAAATTCTGGACGAAACAACAGTATACGCAGTCTTTCTTGCTTAGCTGTGTGGTAAGTGTTAATAAACTTTGTAAAATTAAAAGAAATACAAATTAAATCTGAACAGGATGTTTTTCATCAAATATGTACTGCACTGTTCTGAGACACTGAGTTCAAGCAAAGTTCAGTGGCTTACTGCTTCAGTGAAGAAAAACATGGGCATGGAATCAACCTTGTGTTAGCTGAAACCTATCAGAGATATCTTCTGGCTTCTATACTACTGTGATTTAATATGTGTACCTTACAAAAACCATGGACAGTGGGTATGAGCTCTACATCTTGCTGAGTGCATTCAACTCCTCCACAGTAATTTAAGACACTTACAGATAATTCCGAGAAGAAAACTTTACAAGCCAGAAACAGAATGTCTCCAAGAATGATGACAAAAAATAGTTTGTGAATAATATAAATGTACCTTTAGGTTCATATAATTAAAATCTACATTGCATTCCAATATCAACTGACTGTATCTATATACTAAGTATATTTTAGGAAATGTTCAGAGAAAACTTGCAGTACTTCAGAGTAACCTATCTCAAAGCTTCTTTTTTTTTTTTTTTTTTTTTTTTCATCAATTTATTTGGAGATTGCCATATTCATCATACAGCCACAGAGAACAACTAATAAATAAGTTTTCTAAACTTGCTTTACCTCTCTTTGGAGAATTTATCTTCAATGTCTCTAGTTTCTAGCAGTGCAAAGACCTATTGGCCTCAGAAATATCTCAGAACCACCTTCAAGTCTTTGATTAAGAGAGATGGTTGCATCTGTTTCAGTGATGGTCTACCATATGGTACAGGTATATTTGGTACTTACAGGTCTAATTAATTACTCTCTCCCATTGTGTCCTAGAAAACAAAATATACATTCAGCACATGTTGAAAGTACTACAAAACTTTTTCTAATTTACACTTCTGTAACATGTTCTGCTTTATTTCATCACCAGTTATGACTGATGCGTCCAAATTCCCTGCTGTAGCTTCAGGGAGAGGAATCAAAACCTTATCTGGATGGTGTTGAATTGCCCTTCACTAAAGCAGGCAATCATCTTCTGTGCTAAAGAACATTCTTCTCATCCTGAGCTGCCAGAGGGATTTTGTTTAGAGAAAAAAAAAAAAAAAAGTATTTATTGTAGTCTCTTCATCCTTCTGTCTGCCAATTCCTCTTCTCAGACATGCTCAACAGTCCCTGGTTCACTTTCTTTTCATTATTTAGTAAATATGAATATACTGATGATGGTTTTAAGTGAAGCCTATGAGATGAAGGTTAGTCACAGTTTCTATCTCTACATAATGTGTTAGAAAACATACTCATAAGAAAAAGTCAGGTAGATAAGTAGTAGTAAATGAAAGAAACTGAATGGAGGCTGTTGGTGAAAAAAAAAAAAAAAAAAAAAAGAAAAGAAAAAAATAATCAGAAAGTAAAAGAGAACATTTGACAGAGGAGAGAGATCAGGAACTTCAGGGAACCTGAAAAGAAAAAGAGATTGTGGTTTCATACAGGAAGGTAAAGGGAGAACTCTACTGAACTTTTCTCATGATTCCACTGCAAATCCTCAAATGCTAAGTTTATTCCAGATAGTATAAAAAAGCTTCAAACTTATGCCCAATGTAGACAGTTATATAGCCATGCAAAGTGACTCTTTTTAAACCTGTCTATTGTATGCATGTTTATGTGAACATATGCATGTATTTAACATTTGAAACCTACTGTTACTCTTTTTAATACAGTTTTTCTTTGAAGGTGACACTTTGATTTTGTAGTCATTTATATGTGTAATGTTACAGTATATGTGTTCTGATGACATAAGCTCAGATTGGATTCTGTCCAAAACAATTAAATTCAGAAAGGAATTTTGAACAAAAATAAATAAATAAATAAAGTTGAGAGAAAAGTGTTAACTTTTTTACATAAAATAATTTCAATTATATGTTTTTTTTTTTGTTTGTTTGTTTTTTAGTTTTGTTTTTGTCTCAGGGTCATCTCAATTCTCATAAACAGGAAAAAAAGTAAAAGATCAAATTACATCAAAAAATTTTGTATTTTCTATTTTTTTATTATTATTATTTTTGAAGAACATAATGAAGATCAAGATGTGCTGTGAGCAGAGGAATAAATTAAATCTTTTCTAGGATTTTTTTTTTTTTTTTAACATAATTCTCTACTGCAGTAACTTAAACAGTCGACTTGACATTTAATTGTCTTCACCCATTCTAACTTCTGATTCCCTCCTTTTGAAATCCTTCCATTTCCACAAGGCCATTAATTCTCCCAACAGCACCCTATCTTACCTTATGCATCCTCAAATCACCATCTGGGAAAGAAGCAGATCATTCCATTGTTGCTTTCAGTGAGACAGTATTCTAAGCAGATCTTCTGAACTCAGACTACTTTTTTTTCTCAAATAAAAGTGTTCTTTACTCATCTAACAGATTCCAATTATACTGAAAAGCAACATAATATCCATAGGACTGGAACCATTCATCTGCATGTTGGGTAAGGACTGAATTAAAGTTTCAAAAATTATTAGAGTGCACTGATAGATGGAAGAACAGGCTTGGGAATGAGCAGAAAACATTTCTTTAAGAAATCAGCTTCAGATGATCCCTTTGCTACAAACAGAATATTTCACTACAAAATAGGAATACATATATTTTTAATGAAAAAATGTTTCCCCAAAACTGATTGTATTCCTGAGAGAAGAAAACAAAAATGCATCAAAACTGCATTTTGAACAAAAATGTTTGTTTCAAGAGGAGATAGATGCTTGAACATTGCTTGATATGAAACTTGTCAATGTAAGAAAAAATAAATATATAAATGAACATTTATGAATACATCTATGGGAAAAAAAAAAAAAAAAAAAAAGAAAAAAAAAAAAAAGGAAATGATGTTTCCAAAATCACTTATCACTTACATGGCTTTCATTTTTATTCACATTCTCTTTCCTTTTTAGAGAGAATTACTGAATCTATCAGTATATATATATATTATATATATAATATATATAATTGTGGGGGCCTTCAATTTAAACTGGCTTGCTCTCCATTTTCTATTGCAGGCTGGGTCAATATATTTATTCTTGAGAACTGTGTTCTACTGTTCAGGACAAGTTATTCTTTTTGTGGTAAGACCATCTGGTCATCCATCATTATGTCAACCCTTGGCTTTACTCAGCTGGTGACTATTTTCTTGCCTTGTTCAGGAGAGTGAGTTGACCCATTCTAAGACGGTTTCAAGGGAATCCATCAGCTGTTTTCTCTGTTGTACTATTAATGGGATTTATAAGAGCTTTTAGTTTTGTTTTGATTTTTTTTATTTTATTTTTTTATTATTTTTTACTGAAGAGCTGAGTCTTCATCTACTGAATAGTTAGACATTGATTAGTTTTGCTGGATACAAGTTCTGCCTACTTTTGTGTGATTTGCCATATCTTTTATTATCCATTCATAATCTTTATTGTCACATTGACTTAACAAAATGGGCACATAATTAAAGCTTGTGCTTATTGAGAGGTTTTTGATTATTTTCATCTACTGAGATCAGTGAGTTTTACACGACTTCAAATAGAATAGAACATCTCTGTGTGCTATTTACTATTTTTACTTGCTTTGAATTAAAACAAAGAGATTTGCAGAAGTAATAAGCTTGATGCGATTACAGAATTGTCTCATTTCATGGTACTGCTCTGAGGAAATGTTATAAAAATGTTTTCAGGAGATTCTACCTTTTCAAGATTATTCTTGGAATAAAAACAGCTTCTATCTGAATGCACTCCATGCTGATTCAGTTGTCAGCTTTCTATATCTTTCTGTCTACTCCCAGTTCATCAGAATGAAAAAGATTGAGGCCTTGTAATTATAGCTGACCAAAAAGCCAACATTTTCTGTCTGGAGGGATGAAAATTCCCTTTTGTTTTGATTCATATGGTATTTCCTACCTTGGAGTTTGGCTTCAAGCTTTGAACCTTAAACAAACAAAACCAGTAAGTGAAATTCCTTGCAAATCATCAAGTTTGCCTCTGTGAAAATAAAGAATATTAAGCTTGCAGTTTTTCTTTGGAGGAGAGAAGTTATATTATTATTGTGGCATAAACTGGTCATATTAACTACACTGTTGATGCTGAAATGGAAATTTCTACCTAACTTGATCTCAAGCAAGGAAAGTAGATACAAGGGCTGGAAATTAAGTTTAGACAAAATCTTGTGTCTGAATTTCACTAGGGCTTTACATAATGCCTCAAACCACATGACTAAGTTTAAATACCCCAAAATTAGAAGGCATGTAATTTCATCCCAGTCCAACCTTCTGCAATTCTGACATATTTTAAAACCAGATTAGCAGGTATTAATGAAAATTGATACTGAAACTTAGTATATATTTCATGTTTTGGCATTTCATCTCAAAACACTTTCACAACGTTTTACTGGAAGTAAAATTTAAATTTAGTACTGAAAAAGATGGAAGGATGGAAGAGAAAGTTTTCTGTCAATGATAATAGGGGAAAACACATGCAATTATGCAATTATGTTGCACATGTATGATTCTCAGTCCATACAAAATTTATTTTTATTAAGAAAATACACACCTCTACTAGTTATCACTTATCACTGTCATTTTACAGTTGAATCTTTGGTTGTATGTGTCTACAGATATAATTGACAATTATTCCATCCAAAGGCTGCTGCAAAGACAATTATCTTTGCTTCATGTTTTAACTGTGTCACACCTTGTATCTTGGCTGCTATTTTGCTATCACACCAACATAGCCTATTTTTCTTTGCTTTTCAAAATCCTTAATGATAAACTCTCAGCCTGTGTAACATCTCCTACTCAGTATTAGGTCATTTGCTTCTGTGAGATTCCAGCATCATTTTCCAGTAATGATTTTCAACCTATATATTTGGACTTTTACTCATGATGTTCCTTTATAGATGAGAGGATCTTTTAAAAAGCCATCAAGCCACCTCATTATGTATATCATGTCTTTAATGATATGGATATCTGGATAGAAAAAGGGCTAATTTATCTAGTTGGTTTGTGAATCTTGCCTTTGCTTGGCCTTGTCTGTCTTTACAAGACTTTAAAATCATAATGTCTCAAAAATGTCAATACACTTTGTTGAGGAAATGTCAAAATAAACTGTTGTGACATTTCTGTAAGACATAAAAATTATGATTCTACCAAAAATAATTTCAAATTCAATCCAAATTTATCACTAGCCTTACTGAAACTTCAGATTTGACAGGGTTAGGTTTCTCTCTTCCGTGACTCTTAGGTCTTTAACAACTTTTGTAATATTTCTTTCAGAAATCAGTATGAAACCTCTAGTTATGTGAAAACTTTTATTATCTACTTACTGTTATTGTCTTACTGTTGGTTAATGAAGTTTTTTATTTTAGTTCTGGATATCTGGACATAAAGACATCTGTTAAATGCCTCAAGAATTCACAATCTGTGGAATGTATGAGTCTTGTTGAGAGGTACTAATCAATAGAGATTATATTGCTTCGTTTTCTGAAATAATTTTGTAAGTGCATGGATGAGGTTTTCAAAAAACATCTGTGTTTCCAGTTTTATTGTCTTTCATTAGGATCAGACTAGTATGTATGTACATGAATAGGTATGTCTTTACCAATTATGAATATGCCTTATGGAACTATACATAATACATAAAAACAAACACACCGAATTGCCCTTGAAGAGCCCTTACCATTAAAAATTTGTCTTTGAACGATGTTGTTAAAAATTTGGTGATGTTTCACTCCCATTGGATTCAGTCACCATGTTGATGGGTATTCTGCGTTATGATATCTTAGAGAAGCTTTGGGTCAGTTCTGCAGTTGTTCCTCTGATGATGTGTAACACTTAATTCTGTTTCTGTGAAGGACTGTAATGAATACCAAAGTATCAATCAATTGTACATCCTGTATAATAATCTACCACATCTACGCTGTCATATATCATGAATTAAGATTACATAAGGATAATCACCTCAGAACCTGGATGCCTTGATAAGGAGAGTAATGAAGTTAAGTGATAGTGCTAGCTTTTATTTGAATCACAAATAGAATTAAGGTGTTAAGGATGGAGGAGGAAGCCAATTAAAATTCCTTTCATTGATTTTAGGATCTTTGAAAAGCAAATAACTCAAACATAGAATCTTCAGTAAGATGAATGATGAACAATGACATATGAAATAGTTGTGTTGCTATTCTGTGTTGCCATTATTTTCATTCTCAATACTATTCATCAGTTTCATTAATTGAGTCTGTGACAGAAAAGGTAAAAATACAGGACAAGTCTGCAGTTCAGTGGTGGAGCCAGTAGAATGCTGCAGCTTAGACTTCAAAAGTCAAGAAAGAATGACAGCAGTATGTATGCTATGAGAGCTTTGCAGCTGGCTCAGCCACTTAGATATAGAAATCAGATAGAAATAACCAGAGTAACCCAGAAATATGAACTGAAAACGTGGTAGCTTTTCATTATTTTTGAACAAGCATTTGGTTTTATTTACTTTGTGTTGCTTTGTGTGTGTGTGTGGTTTGTTAAAAAAATCCTTTTGTAGTTTTGACATGTTAAATATTATTAGAATCTATGATTCAGTTAAGTGAAATAAAAAGGCAAAGAATGTTAATAAAATAAAATAGCATAAAAAAAAATGAAATATATATATTTCATTTTAGAGGGGAAACATAACCCCTATTTTTAAAAAGAGAAAAAAGAAGACCCAGGGAAATACAGGCCAGTCAGTCTCATCTCTGTGCCTGGCAAAATTATGGAGCAGATCCTCCTGGAAATTATGCTAAGGCAAATGGAAAGTAAGGAAGTGATTGGTGACAGCTAACATGGTTTCAGTAAGGGCAAATCATGCCTGACATATCTGTTGGCCTTCTATGGTAAGGTTACAGTGTTGGTGCATAAGGGAAGAGCAACAGACGTAATCTACCTGGACTTGTGCAAAGCATTTGACACTGTTCCCCATGATATCCTTCTCTCTAGACTGGAGAGACGTGGATTTGACAGATGGACCACTCTGCGGGTGAGGAACTGACTAGATGGTCATACTCAAGGAGTTGCAGTCAATGTCTCAATGTCCCAGTGAAAATCAGTAATGAGTGGTGTTCCTCAGGGGTCAGTATTGGGACCGGCATTGTTTAATGCCTTTGTTGGTGACACAGACAGTCAGACTGAGTGCACCTTCAGCAAAGTTGCCAAGCTGTGTGGTGGGGTTGACATGCTGGAGGGAGGGGATAGCAGCCAGAGGGACCCTGACAGGCTTGAGAAGAGAACCTGTGGAAAACCTCACGAAGTTCAATTCAGCCAAGTGCAAGGTCCTTCATCTGGGTCAGGACAATCCCAAGTACAAATACAGGCTGGGCAGAAAATGGATTGAGAGCATCCCTGAGGAAGAGGATTTGGAGGTAGTGGTTGATGAGCAGGTAATATGTGCTTCAGCTCAGAAAACCAACTGTATCCTGGGCTGTATCAAAAGAAGTATGGCCAGCATGTCAAGGGAGGTGACTATTCATATCTACTTTGCTCTTGTGAGATCCCCACCTGTGTTCAGCTCTGGAGCCCCAGCACAAGAAGGACATGGATGTATTAGAACGAGACCAGAATGGTCCCTTCCAATCCAAACCGTTCTGTAAGTTAATAAAATAAAATCACCTTCCTTCCACAAAGTTTGCAGTAGACTGAAGAGACTGCAAGTCTGTTTTTGACTGATTACCACAAAATGCTGTGTGTCTTTTGCCCGGCACAAGACTTTTGGTGGTGTTTTTGTCTGCTTGGTCTGTTGATTTTTGTCACCAACGTTTTCGATTTTAGGGCAACATTCATCTCATTCGCCCTTTTATTTTTAAGAGTATCTCAGAACAGCAAAGAAACTGAACATGATGTTAAATATGTACACATAGCTATGTGTATACATAATTCATATTTCCAGTGTCATACAAAGAAACCTCATTTTTAGCTGTATTATGATTTTTGTATGATTTTTCCTTTTTCTGTTGCATGCTGAACAGATTTTTTTTATTTTTATTTTTTTTATTATTATTATTTTTATTTTTTACCATGAAGTTTCCTCCTTATTTTACCACTGTGGTAAGTGGACCTCAGAACTGAGTTTGCAGAGATATGAGTAGATAGGATGTCCTCATTTTCTTCCTATACAAAGTGGGATCATACTGTTGTATGTTCTTTCTTTCTTAGCTGTTCAGCTTCTGGATTTCATGCAACCACCTGAGCTACTCAGAGAACTTTAATTTCCAAAACCTGGGCAACCTGCCTACCTTTTCATACACTTAATAAAACCAGACAGAAGGAATTACATACTTAAAAGGGAAAAGGAAAAAAAAAAAAAAAAACTTATGGAAAAAGTAACAGAAGGTTGTTGTTCTAAAGAGAGTTCACATTTGTTTCCAATATGAACTTTGAATATAGCAT
This sequence comes from Nettapus auritus, assembly GCA_011076525.1. Classification (NCBI taxonomy): domain Eukaryota; kingdom Metazoa; phylum Chordata; class Aves; order Anseriformes; family Anatidae; genus Nettapus; species Nettapus auritus. Next base: position 19,653,628 of record CM021769.1, read on the forward strand.
GGAAAATTGAAATATTATTTTTCTTTGAGAGCTGCACCAACACAAAAATAAATGGAAAGTGTGATTCAGGATTGCAGAGAATACCTGGCATACAACAATTTCAATATGGGTAATTTCTAGGCAGTTATTTCTTTCTACTTGGTTTCATTTTCTTGGGGTAAAATAATTGCCTCAGCATTGTTTGCTTCCTTTTTTTTTTTTTTTCTTTTTTTTTTTTTTTTTTTTTTTAATCATATATATATATATTTTCATCCGAGAGTAATATCTAATGCCACTTCTATTTTATAAACTGTGTGGCTTTGAGTGTTATCCAAAGGTATATATCCAAAGGTATATATCCAAAGGTATATATCCAAAGGTATAATAATCAGTAATGACAAGGAAATAGGTGGGGAATATGACTTCTTCAGTTCAGGAAGAAACAGAACTCTGTGAAACTAGTCTTCTAAAGAATTTAGAATTAGTTTAATTTCTATTTGTTTATTTCCACTTGGATTTGCCTGATTAAGACACAATAACATGCAGATTTAACTATACACCAGAAGATGCCAAGCAGCAGCCAAACCCACTCCTGTGAAAAATTATGATATGACAACTTTCACTTGTTCATTACTTAACACACAATGACATTTGCTTACCCTTGCATTTCTCACCTTTTGGGGATACTGCCAATTAAGTCCCTTGCCCATTAACTTGATGATAAATCACTGGAATTTTCTAACAGTTTCCCCCTCAGTTCTCCACAACTTGGTATTAGTCTGTCTAGGGTTCCTTGGAAATACTTTAATTATTTTGAATGTCTCTGATGAGTGATAAGAGCAATGTCTAAGCCTCAAATTATAGAATTCAGGTATGGATTTTTTTAGCAAGCAATGTGGCTGGACAGCAACCTAGAGCCTTTATGTCCAAGGAAGCCAACTCCAAATACGGAACAAATAGAAATGTAAATTAACATTTTTCACTTTTGTATGTTGTTTTCTTTTGTTCTCAACTCACCACTATATACAATGGTATTTTTATTATAATTATTTTATGACATTCATAAGGGCATTTCAAGGTGACTGCTGCTCTTTAAATTCAAATTCAAACATTTTCCTAGCAAAATAGGACTGGACTTCTTTGCATGTTCTAGATATTGAGCCATGAGAAGATACATCCAATTCTACTAAAGAGAAAATACAAGTCTTCAGAACAAAGGAAATGGCTCTTGTTGTTACTAGAATCTCCTATGTTCTTCAGTCCTTGTTCAGAGGACTCTTTCAGAGGACTATTATATATGGGTCTATGGTAATGGAATAAATTGGATTATTATGATACACCTATATACCAACTTGTCATGAAATATCAATGATGAAGCATCAAAAGACTTGTCAGCAAACTTTGATGAACTGATGATAATTTCAGAGCTCTTAACAGTCTGCAAAACAGTTTGTCTGGAAGGGCAAAAGGCTGCTCCTCCACATTAATTTGACTGTCTATAGAATCCTTTTCTTGATGACTAGTAACTGAGCCTACCCTTAAGTTTTCCATGTGAGTAAAGCTGGAAAAATTTACATTTGAAACAGTAGTGGTAAATGAGAAATAGGACCTACTCCTGTGTCATTAAAGTAATTGTAATTTTACCTTTGGGTACGGTGGGCACAGGACCACATTCATTGTAGTTTCCTTTCAACTTTTTTTTTTTTTTTTTTTCATTCACAGCAGTTTCACAGAATCACAGAATTTCTAGGTTGGAAGAGACCTCAAGATCATCGAGTCCAACCTCTGACCTAACACAAACAGTCCCCACTAAACCATATCCCTAAGCTCTACATCTAAACGTCTTTTAAAGACCTCCAGGGATGGTGACTCACCACTTCCCTGGGCAGCCTGTTCCAGTGCCTAACAACCCTTTCAGTAAAGAAGTTTTTCCTAAGATCCAACCTAAACCTCCCCTGGAGCAACTTAAGCCCATTCCCCCTCGTCCTGTCACCAGGCACGTGGGAGAACAGACCAACCCCCACCTCACTACAGCCTCCTTTCAGGTACCTGTAGAGAGCGATAAGGTCACCCCTGAGCCTCCTTTTCTCCAGGCTGAACAATCCCAGCTCCCTCAGCCGCTCCTCGTAAGACTTGTTCTCCAGGCCCCTCACCAGCTTCATCGCCCTTCTCTGGACTCGCTCAAGCACCTCGATGTCCTTCTTGTAGCGAGGGGCCCAAAACTGAACACAGTATTCGAGGTGCGGCCTCACCAGAGCCGAGTACAGGGGGACGATCACCTCCCTAGCCCTGCTGGTCACACTGCTTCTTATACAGGCCAGGATGCTGTTGGCCTTCTTGACCACCTGAGCACACTGCTGGCTCATATTCAGCCGACTATCAACCATCACTCCCAGGTCCTTCTCTGCCTGGCAGCTCTCCAACCACTCATCTCCCAGCCTGTAGCTCTGCTTGGGGTTATTGCGTCCCAGGTGGAGGACCCGGCACTTGGCCTTGTTGAACTTCATGCAGTTGACCTCAGCCCATCGGTGCAGCCTATCCAGATCCTCCTGCAGAGCCTTCCTACCCTCGAGCAGATCGACACACGCACCTAACTTGGTGTCATCTCCAAACTTACTGAGGGTGCACTCAATGCCCTCGTCCAGTTTACAGGTATTCGATATTTTTTATGAAAAAAAAAAATAATAATAATAAAACAACAAAAAAAACCTCACAACTCACAGATTAACTGTGAGGTTTTCTGAGTGTTACATAGAAAGGAATCAGAAACTTAAAAATAAATAAATAAATAAATAAAAATAAGTGGGTATTTTCCAAGATATGAGAAGATATTAGCATATTAGCATGGGAATAGGTATGCAGAGAATTCTGAACACAGGATAACTGTCACTTTTACATCCCAAGTGGGCAATAACACCTTCTTGTCTTCCCATTGAGATGCTCTTAATACTCAGTGCCCTTTCAGAGAAGTCAAGATAGCTTTCTGGCACCCTTTATTTCTTTATTTCTTCTTATGTCTATTAACGCTTATCAGAGACAGGAGTGAACAAAATACAGCTGGGAAATCCAAAGGATTTAGCTCCAGATGTTTTCTGAGCATAGCTGGAGTGTTTTAACATTTAGAGTTTTAAAATTTTGGCCATTACTCACCAGTTGTCGTCATTTCCTACCTGAAATTTTTCTGGGCTTATTTCATTTTGACCATATTAATGCTTCTAACTGCAGGCATAAGAGGAGGCAATAATCTGGTGTGTACATCCTAGGTATTCAACTATTTTAACAATCATGTGCTTTGTTACGATATACTAGCATCAGTGTCACATATGTATTTCCCTCTCTGTCAAACCAACACTGTGGCTTGTTACAACAGGTGGCTTCACATAGTGCAATGAATATATTTTCTCTTTGGTAAGCGCACCGTAGCCATAACGCCCAGGATGATGCAGGTAGAAATAACTCTCAGTAAATCAAGCTTGTCCAAGAATCCATGGGGGCTGACTGCTGTCATGTTCAGAGTGCATTAGTAAGGATGATTCATTCTACAGTGTGTGAATTCTTCTGACTTCTCCTTTCAGTTCAGACCTCACTTTAGAAATATATATATATATTTTTCCCTGTTCATGAACTCATCATTTTCTATACAAATCTCCCTTCCCACATCCTTTC
>CM021769.1:19657372-19674568 GCA_011076525.1 Nettapus auritus
CGAGGCAGCGGTGTTCTTCTGAACCTTCTCTGTATGGGTAATTATTATTTTGGTTTGTGTCCTAATTGACATGAGGCAAACAAACTAATATAGAAGACACACATTTCAACTAGTAAAATTTTTTAGTTTAAAAAAAAAAAAAAAAAAGACATTTTTGAAAGTGTTGCCAATTATTTTCCTGACTCTTTATCAAAGTCTCTACTTGTACCTGACATCAGCAATTTACAGTTATCTGAGAGGATTGTTTGGGTCCAAAATCTGCAGTCTGTTTTCAAGGTCTGAGATGTCTGACCTGAGGTAAGAGAGGAGTATCACAGATTCACTTTCACCTACCTCTGAACAGGGAACCTGTATGGAAAGGGGATAAAGCTCTGAAGAAGGTAATCTCTCTATTCCCTTCTTCATTACTATTGAGATTGCCCCAATTCTTTGCAATGTCTTCTTACCCTACTAGTGAAACAAATTGCAACTCCATCACTGAAGAAAATGTAACAGATGCAAAGATATGAGAGACCTGAAGGGAACTTACATTTTTATCTGCTATTGAAAAGGTAGAGAAAAATAAAAAAAGATGGATCTTATTCAAACTAGAAAATTATCAACTTGAATTGAAAATAATTTGAAATAAAAGTATTTGTCAATCTTCACCAAGAAGATTGTTAAAGAAGATTGTCCTCTTTTTTGTTAAAGAGGAACATTTTAAACTCAGTTTAAAAGAGGATGACAAGTTTGTTTATAGGCATATGCTAGGAGAACCTTCTCAATAGATGAGGAAAGAAAGAGACAAATCAGCATTGTGTTTAAATTATTATTATTATTATTATTATTATTATTTTTCCTTAGAAGATGAGGAAAAAAAAATTGACCTTCTAAAGAGGAATCTCCAGTCCCTCTCATGTGAGAATTATACTAAGGAACTGATACTGAATATAAATAACATTAGTAAATCTGTTCAAAATTTGGAGCAGGTAATAAAAGTAATGAAAGACAATCTAGAACTGACAGGCAGCAATTTTTACTGCATCATTTTGGAATGATGTTGGAAAGTGGAAGTCAGTTGTGGTGTTCCTTGGAGGTGTTAGGTAACAATAATGCAAAGAGTTTTAGCAGAGATATTGAAAGATAAGGGTCAAGGGGATAAATAGTTACTATATTTTCGTGTGAATAATCCACTTTCTGATAAATTGAACACTTTTAAAAGAACTGCTCCTTGAAAATAGGTCCATAGGTAACCCACAGCTACAGATAAAGTACAATAAAGCTAGAAACAGAACAAATCAAAGAGACGGGCATGTTTTGGTAGAAACAGATCTAACAGGAATGTTTCAAATAGAGGAGACATTAAACAAGCAATGGGCATTACATGTTCTTAGAGGCAGGGAAGCAAACAATGAAGAGAGTGTTCTGAGATCCTGTACACATGGAATCCACATTGCTGCTGGATCTCAAGGTTTTTTGTCTAGTTCTTTTATTTTTATTTTTATTTTTTTTTAACAGAACCATATGTCCCAGACAAGAAAATGTGGTGAATTAATATGTCTGCAATACCTCAAAATGTACAATATTTAATAAATTTAGAAATATTAATAACTTCTATAACAACATAGTACAGTATGTAAATCATATCACCCACATTAACAGTGAGGAAAAGTTAGGCAGAGAGAGATCAACTTACATGTTGAAATTATAGGGCACCTCTTATTTAAAAGCAAGTAAACTCAGATGTCCTATTCCTAATTGGTCAATCAAACCATATTGGTCTATATCATAGATATATCATCCATGATGAGATAAAGGCAGACTTTAAATACATATTTTTGCTAAAGTAAAAGAAAATGCAAAGAGGAAAAAAAAAATGTTTATAAAATAAACCTTGTAAAAAAACAGGGCCTCATCCAACCTGGTATTGAACACCTCCAGGGATGGGGCATCCACAACTTCTCTGAGCAACCTATTCCAGTGCCTCACCACCTTCTGAGTGAAGATTTTCCTCCTAACCTCTAATCTAAATCTCCCCTCTTTTAGTTTAAAACCATTTCACCTTTTCCTGTCATTATCTGCCTGAGCAAAAAGTCTCTCTCTCTCCATCTTTTTTGATAAGCCCTCTTAAAGTATTGAAAAGCTGCAGTGAGGTCTTCCCAGAGCCTTCTCTTCTTCAGGAAAACATCCCCAGTTCTGTCAGCCTTTCCTGATAGGAAAGGTGCTCCAGACCTCTGATCATCTTTGTATCTGTCCTCCAGACTTGTTCTAATCCATCCATGTCCTTCTTGTGCCGGGCACCCCAGGTCTGGACACAGCACTCCAAATGGGACCCCACAAGGACAGAGCAGAGGGGGAGAATCACTTCTCTCAACTCCTCTTTTGATGCAGCCCAGGACACAGTTGGCCTTCTGGGCTGCAAGCACTCACTGCTGGCTCATGTCCAAGATTTTTCTCTACCGGAACCCCCAAGTCTTTCTCTGCAGGACTGTTCCCACTGTATATGATGTTACAAATTTAATTATTTAAGAAAACTTGCCATGAGATTTTTTTTCTGTTAAAGTTGTGTACCCTAGTTCAGAATATTAGGCCTTATGTTAACCAGGGCATAACAACAAATTTGAGAAAAAGGAAAATGCTTAACAAACAATGAGGTGCAGAACTTCTAGTAATAATGGCAATTTTATGATTTGTCATGAACCAGGTGAGTGATAATACAGAATGATATCACTGGGATGATGTTGGAATGATGCTGGAAAGTGGAATATGTAGTGTTCCTTGGAGGTGTTAGGTGACCATAATGCACTGGAGCCATGAAGGAATGGGAGCTTGTCAAACATATATCACAGGAGTGAAAGAGGAATAGAAAACCTTTTATATACTTATCTGAGCAGTAATGTAAGTCAGGCAGCCAATGAACTACTACACCAAAAGAAATCTAAATTTAAGTGAAATGAGTTGACAATTTAAAAGCAGATTTTTATGTCTATAGCTCTGCATCACAAACTCTGATTTTGTAATCGGTATTGCATCCTCCCAAATTAAAATCCAGTGCATAAAGGTGTATGATCTAGTCACATATTTATACATAGTCTTCTCTGAACAAATTAGAGAGAAATTTACATACACTATAATGACAGTCACACAGATTTGTCACTTTTTCTGCTTTGTGTGTAAGCATAGTGCAAATGTCCAACTTTTCTTTTATGGAGCTGCTGCATCCAATATTAATCCAATTTGAAAAAAAAAAAAAAAAAAAAAAAGTAAAATGGAAATAAAATTAGAAAAAAAGTTGCTGTAAAGGCAGAAACTATCTCAAAGTAAACCTTGTATCACTTTTTGGCAGGAAACAACTTTTTGGTTTGCAGATGACCTTAACCGTGAAACATTTTTTTTACAGTGGTCCTTAAGCCATATATGTTCTACATTATTTTTTCTCCCCCCATGTTTAATTTACACACGTGTATATCCAGAACAAAATTAGGCCACAAGTAATCACTTCTTCTGTCATATTCTAGATGATGTCTGTGTCTGGTCCCCAGATTGAACCTTTCTCAGAGATGAACTCTTAGCAAATCCATAGCAGCAATAAAGTCACCCTGCTACCCCAAATGCTTTGGGTGACTAAAACTAACAAAGCATTATTATAAAAGATTACATATTAAGTTCAAGAACTTCCCATCCCTCCCCCCCTACCCGACTCCACCCCACCTTCACCCATTACAGGAATGACTGGCCAACTTCTGACTGTTTCAGTTGTCAGCTCAATGTAAGAGCTCCTCCTGCTGACCCAAGCCATCACAATATAATCCTACTGATCAGGAAGGAGTCTGTCTATTTTGAAGTAGCACTGCTTTGCCAAATAACAGTGAGTCAGGCTAAAACCAACAGAGCTGCATATGATTAATTAAAAAAAAAAAAAAAAAAAAAAAAAAAAAAAAAAAGGAAGCAGAAGCAGAATATTGAAGAAATATTCCTAACTCAGAATTGCAGAAAAATTATTAATACTGAAGTTTGTGCATTACATTTGCTGCATAGGTATGTAACCCTTGAGGCTTTTCTTACTTAAAAACAAGTAAGCAAACAAAAAAACCACATCACTGAAAATGATTTCTGCTTTGGGAGGCTTAATACTTATTTTTGTGTAACTGATTGGTAAATTCAAATAAACCGTGTAAATATCCATACACAAATAGCAAATGAGATCAAGGGAGTACCATGTTACAAGCATAAAGCAGCATAGGAATATGAACTACACCACAGCAGTCTCCCTATGACTTAGGATAAATACATATGTCACTTGCGCAATCCCAGAACAGGAGTTAGAGCAACAATGCCTTTGTGTTACTGATGTCATAGCAGCTCCTTTGTGTTACTGATGTCGTAACAGCTGTAGCAGCTTACAATTTTGTCTTTTCTAAGACTACTCTTGTGCAATCCTTTAGAAAGAAGTCAGTACTCTGGTGCTAGGGTGGAAATTCCCTCTGGTGTCCTCCCTTGTGGTACAAATAGCTGTGTACAGTTAGGCGATGTTCACTTTATTCATGCATTTTTAGATCCACAGAGCATTACACCACTTTAGCTCTGCCCTGCTTATTAGGCTGAACAATGAACATGAACAGCTGAACATTTAGCAGTGCCAAAATAGCACCATTTCACCTTCTGCTTTCTCTATAGTTTTAAAGAGATCCATTGTCAGGGTAATTCAGCAATCAGGTTGCAAAGACACTGTTTGTCTTTAAAATAGCAATACTTAAAATATATTGTTGTCATCTCTTTCAAACTGAATTTAAACTTCAAGCAGGTATTTCCTTTCATTCTTCTCTTTCAAGAGGAAACCTTGTTGGAAACATAGGACTGATGACAGGCTCTTGAGGGGAAGAGGTAAATTACGATGACAAGAACCATTCTAAAGTACTTTAATGATGGGTCTTCCATGGGGAAAAAGGCAAGATTAGGGCCTTCCATCTCTAGTGGGTGTTTCAATTCACATCTGACCTGCTGGATGCTAGTAACTGTAGGTTATCTTTGTTTGGAATGTTAGCCCAACTTTTTCCAAACAATTGAGTTATTATTCATAGGATATGATGTTATGAGCAGGAAATGATTCTATGAATCTTCTTTGAAGAGGTGAAAGGTTTACCTTTTGTTTTGTTTTGTTTTTGTCTTCCCTTTTTTAACTTTTCTTTTTATGCAGTTTTAAAACTGGATGACATAATTATTGTCCCAATGATACTGCACTGAGAGAAGCCAGATGACAAAACGTTGCAGAAAGATTGCAAAGCTTCAGTTTGGAACAAAATCTCAAATGTTTAAACACTTAAATAAATAAAGTAGTCAGCTCAATATCAGCCTAGAGCCTTGGCAGAAGAATAATGAAATGATCATGTGATTAGATGCATAGGTGTATGCATCTAGTGTATAAAAATATCTATAATACTTTGTGTTGTATATCTCCCTGTGTCTGGCTAAGTCAAAATCATCTTTTTTTCACTTGGATTAAGCAAAAAGAAAGGAAAAAGCGTTTCCTGGCTCCTTTCACTAAATTGCTTAATATGATTTAGCTGGTGCAAGAATTTTTCTAAACACCTTGAAGGAAGATACAGCAGTAGCATCTCCTGTTGTGCTGTTTTACAGCCTTTCTGATGACATATTGACTAGCTCATTAGGCTTCTCTAAAGATTGTTCAACTTTCTCATCATCAGTCCCATATAAACTGGTTGCCATTAATATTGTGTATTTATATTACAATCTAGGCAGCTTGATAAATTCAGCTTTGAACTATGTACAAAGCTGAATTCACCCACAATTGCAGTGCAGCTGATGTGTCCACAATCACCCAGTTTCAGAAGTACCTGCTGAGCTGGTACTAACTGAGCTGCCAAAGAGTTTTGTTGGTACATCAGCATGTACTACTACTGGTAGTAGTACATGCTGATCATCCACTGTATTTAGCCTAGGAATAGCTACTGCCCATAGCCCGGCCACAGCAGTCAAATACAATGAGTGGACTATATTAATTATAAAATGTAATGTCACAGTAAACACTAAAGTTATTGGTGTCTTGGTGAGGCCTGATCTGTTCAGTATCTGCAACACAGCTCTTCACAAACAAAGGAAATTCCAGGAAGCCTGTGCACTGATCCCTTAAGCAAAGACACTTCATGAGAGAGAATAGAGCACAAAAACTTTCCAATGACTCTCCATCCCTTGAAATGATGCCACCACTGAATGGATGCCAAACTGTTAATGAAACTCCTGTGTAAAAGGCTTGGTGTACATGAAAACATGTGAATTATGTCAGCCAGCCTGCTTCTGCTTGGACATTTGTCCAGAAAGGATGTCTGTTATGATTTCCTATATCAGAACACAATAAATTGGAAAACAGATTAAGGGAAAATGGAATAAGTGAATCTGGATCTAAAATACACAGCTGTCCAGCTCCTTTGTGAAAAAGTTTGGATTCAGAATCTTCCATTAAGACTGGCAATCTGTTGTCTTATGATTTCTTCAGTGGATGGCAATATAGAATGCCTCTGAGAGACAGAAGTGGTCTAAGCGGTGCTTTCCACATGGGTTTTCCAGTTCAGTAAAATACAGAACAATAAAATATAAATAAATAAATAAATAACAGTTGGTAAACCTCATTCCTTCCTCTCATTCAAGAAATTTTAGCTTGTAAGATTGTTTTCATCTAAAATATTTTAGATTTTGATTACAGCAACTTAATTCTATTGATGCTTTATAAAAGTGGGTAAAATATATAGAAAATGGAAACTTTTTATCAAAACAGTTAACAGAAATTTGATCATAACCTCTGCTTTAAACACTAAAATAATTCTGACAAATAATTTCAAACATGCCAAAAGAACTGCCCTTTAGCCTTTTACTGCCGCTAGATCTGTTCTTGTGGATTGTTCAAGCTGGACTGGGTTGCTCAGACAGTTGTTGAGATTGTAAGTCATCTTCAAGTACAGATGTATGAAGCTGTCTACAACAGTAGTTGTAGAAGGTTGCTACATGTCAAAACTCTATGGGCTACAAATTTAAAGAGTATTCACTGTCAGGAAGCCAGTTTGGTTGGTTTGGTTTGGTGGTTGTAGTTGGTTTTGTTGTTTGTTTTCTTGTTCTTGTTTGTTTTGTTTTGTTTGTTTGTTTGACTTATTTGGGGAAAAAAAAAAAAAAAATGTTTCCAGCATGTTCTGCTATCTTCTTTGCCCTTAAGAAGGCGGTGACCTTCAAGATATAGGCCGTTCATATATAGCAGCTCTAAAGCCATCACTTTGAAAGTTGAGAGGCTCTTAAAAGTGACTATGTTCAGAGCTGTGTCCAGACAATCTCTCTACACGCTGCTTTTTCTGCAGATTAGTTAATTACTTTAGTTTTCTATACAGCTCCCTCTACCTGTTAGCACTGTTTGCTCTTCCAGGCTCCAGCTACATACTTACTGAAATGGCACTCCTAAGCTACCAGTACACATAATAAGACTTTCCCTGGAAAAGGCTTAAAGTGCCATAGCAGTTCCATCTTTATCTAGCCTGGCCTGAATCCGGTGGCCGATAGACTAGCAACACTCTACATGGACCAGAGGAGCACTGACCTGTCTTAGGAATCAAAGCATTAAAGTATGTTTGTAAGGAAAATTAGACTACTCTTGTCAGTGAAGTCTGTGGAAATGAAAACCCTCTATTCCAGGCAGCCATAGCATGGGGATTCAGTCAAAGCTATTATATCATAGGTGTGCATTAAAGTTATGTGCAATATACCCTCCACAGTTGCTATGAAATGCAGCTCCTTCTTTGAGCTTACTCAGACAAAAGCACACTGGAGGCCATTAATAATGTGTAGCACATGTTGATTCTTACATCCAGCTCACTCCTTCTGAACTGGAGTATGGCTCTATTAGCTTTTTCCACTCCATGTCTCCTTCTGAACACTCCAGCTGCAGAATCCATAAGTTAATAAATGGATATCAGTCAAAAACCAACCAAACCAACCAACCAACCAACCAACCAAAAAAAAAAAACAAACAAAAAACTTCATGAAATAATGTTCAAGCAAATTAAGAGCAATCATAGAATCATTAAGTTTGGAAAAGACCTCCAAGATCATCTAGTCCAACCATCCCTCTACCACCAATATCACCCACTAAACCATGTCTCTAAGCACCATGTCCAACCTTTCCTTAAACATCTCCAGAGACAGTGACTCTATCACCTCCCTGGGCAACCCATTCCAGTGCCTGCCTACTCTTTCTGAAATTTCTCTTAATTTCCAACCTGAATATCTCTATATAAATATCTCCAGATAATTTTTTGTCTGGGGAAAAAAAAAAAAAATCTATTAAATAATGGATCCCCAAGTAAAATCTAGTCTAGGAAGCTTATTTGCTATATCACTCCTTTCATGCTGTCATATTCCTTTTTCCAGGAATAACTACATTATTTACATAGTGTGTGTATAAATATGAATATTTACATAAAAATATATAAGTATATATATTTACATATATTTATCAAAGTTCTCATAAGTATTCCTTGCTGTACACTGGATGCTATAAAATCTCACTTATCCTTGGAGGGAGAGCTGACTGCGGGGTGAGTGTACAGTGACTGGCAGTGTTTTACGAAGCCTGGCAAATGTAGGCGTAATAAAAATAGACATAGAATGTCAACATCCAAAGTTTTCTGGCCAGACAACTTTTATGACCTGGAGATGCTTATTACTCCTTAAATAGATCCCCCAATGACTATTAACAGATGCTTTGTATTTATACATGCTTATTTACATGGTGCTAGAGAAGTGAATGACACCATTTAGAAAGAATATATTAAATATTGAAAAAGCGAAGAGAAGAACAAATAATATCTCTCTTACATGAAAAGATCTTCCTACAAAATGAAATGCTTTTTACAGTTATTTGCATTAGCATCATAGCTGTGTTCACTCTTCCAGAACAGTCTGCAAAGGGACTGAGTCAGTGACATCATTGTCTTATTATGGGCACTGAATCTGGGCTGAAGTTCGTCATCCTGTCAACAGCAAGTGTGACCATTTGCAGGGCAAGGACATGTCAGGACACCTGGGACACATTTGTATATACAGCCTTTTCCTGCTGTCTGTCTGCTGGACGCTTAAACTTAATACCTCCCCACGTGCCACTTTAAGTCCATAGTGACTTTAAGAGAGAAGGGATGGGAAGGACATGGGGGTAGGGAGAAAAGGAAAAAGTGTTGATAAGAGAGTACAATGACTGGAATGTATAGATTGGTGGGAGGGAATGTGGAGGGATTAATAACTGTTATGTGAATAATCTTCTTAGAGGTTTGGGAGAAAATTATATTAAAAAAAAAAAAAGCAGGAGGAACTTAAGGAGTTAAAAAAATTGTGATTTCCTGATTTTCTTTATGATTGTCATTTCATTTTTAAATATTTTACCTGTTCTTTATCCTTATACTGCTATTGTTTTGGATATACACGCACATATGTATCTATGTGTAGATAAACCAGAAAACAGTTAACATTCTGTTTCCAGTAAGTCATGTATATGCTTTCTCACTGTATCTGACTAAATAAATTCAGTTCAGCTGCTCAAGGAAAGTAGGGACACTGACTGTCAATCCTTTCTTTTGAATATTGTTGATTCTTTGTACATATAAAAAAAAAAAAAAAAGAAAGAAAGAAAAAAAAAGAAAAAAAGTAGCAGGGTAGTTGAGTTAATTTCTTTCACAAATGGTCAGAAGCATTGATCTCTCTTTAAAAGTACCTCCAGCAGGTATGAAAGCATACAGTGCAACACCAGCTTCAAGATTCACAATACCAATTCAGTATGTCTTGTACCAGTTCCAAGGGAACAAAGACTTTCCATACGAGAGTGACAAGATTTGAAATAAATAATGTGCTGATGTTTATGAACAGAGAATATTAGAGCAAAATATGAATTTATTCCTTTTATTTATGAATAAGTCACTTATGTAAAATCTACATGCTGTAGAGTAACTCTAGGTGCCTAATTGACTGCCTGTAAGCAAACCATTACAACTTGATTACTCTATCAGCTGCAGGGAGGACACAGTGGGGAAAAACAACTTGTAAGTAAAGTTTTCACACCCCTGCCTGGTGGTGAACTCCTCAGCTGCTTTTCACATTCTAAATCCAGAATGTGTCTCTTCTCACAAACTCCCAATCTCACAAACTCCCTAGTGCTGGCATATGCAGCATGCTCTGCTGTGGCAATTGTGCCAGATAATTAGAAACAAATTTAGCCCTGGTATAAGCATGCACGCAGTTCCCAACAAAGCCACTGCCTTTATTAAGAAAAATGTGACAAAAAGAAAAAAGTTCTTTGACACTTATAAAGGTGTAAATGTGTCATCATACAGCATCATCAACAGATCTCCAGCTCTTGTTAATCTTCACTTTGGCTGTCTCTAGAATTAGCGAAAGAGTGATGACTGCAACAGAAGGTGGAAAAGTTTGGAAAGCAATGCAATGGCAGTGATTATTATTTTAAAGATATATATTTTATTGACAGTGAGCATTTTGTGGATAGAAAATAATCTCTATATTTTTTCAGGAAATATGAGTACAAGAGTATAGATAGAATCTTCTTTGAAGTGTCACTGTATTGATTAACATCAAGCTTTCTACTGTTTCCTTCATATTTCCTCAGTGTAGCTACTGACTTAATACTTTCAGGTAACAGAAATTGATTATATAATCCATAATAAAGGATTGTATTTACTGTATAGTAAATAAGAACAATAAAATTAAGCTCAATCTGGTGCTTTTCTAATCTGCTGGTTATGAAAAAGGTCTGTAATCGAGAGTCAGTATTAAGACTGCTGATAATCTGTGCAGAAAGAGAAGTGCATTAAGGGAAATGTCCCTGTAACTCAAGCAGTACCTCAAAGAATCATGGGGGATTTGCTCAGAAAAGGCAGTGAGAACAGACTTTTTTGAAAACTTTCTGAAACTTCTTCTGTTTGGAAAAGATATAATAAAATTAAGGCCAGCTGGAATTCAAAAATGCAAAACTAAAAGCAAATATGAATATGCATTTATGCACATGCATATAAATCACTATATAATTTCTTAACAGTTAAAGACTGTCTTAAAAACTCCAGGAAATTGTACTAGTCTTTATTTCAAGTTTGAGGAAGTTTAAATAAACCCAGAAGCAATCCATCTCCCTTACCTGTTTCTGCAGCTTAATTGATTATTGCTCATTATACACAAATTTGGTCACTAGAGCCACACCTGTTGATCCTCTTGCTTATGATGTGTCATGTCTTCTTAAAAAAAAAAAAAATAAAAAAAAAAATAAAAAAAAAAAAGGAGGACAGAGCTGCTAGTTCACTGTCTTTTATAACCCTCATGTCTATGAGTACTTAGTATCCAGCTCCCTTATGATGAAGATATAAAATCTATGTGACTCATTAAACTAGGATAACTCAATTGCTTGCAATAACGTATTCTCACCTTATTGTCTCAGCATCTGCTGTATTCTGTCTGCTGGACACCACCAACCATGAGTCAAGGGATCAGCAGAGAAGAATGAGATCTTTGAGATCTAACACATGAAAATTCCACATGAAAAAGAATTCAAGGGACTCGAATTGCATTTAATGACATTCCTTTTCTTCAGCTTAGACTTCAACATCAGACAGAGGAAAGTCAGAAAATAGAAATTAAAAAATGGACTGAGTTTATGTGTTGAAGGAAGATGCTTATCTTCATTCAATTACAACAATTACACTAAGGAAACCTGGCAGTGAAGAGAATTACTCACTCTTTTCCTGGGGAAGAGATTTACAGGTATTTCTGCCTCATCTTTACTACCCAGGTATCCATCTTGTTAACCCTGATGGATTTACCCTTTGTGCTTATAGCCTTTTTAGAAGTCATAAAGAGATTCATAAGAGTTTCTGGCATATGTGATACAGTTCTTAACCCATGGGGAAAGACAGAAATGTTTCTACATTTTCCAGACACTATTTTGTCTCCTACAGGCTTCCTTCTTGTCACTATGCTTCTGTAATAAATCACAGGACAATATAACTCTACTGTTTACCTGCTTAGACAGTGACACCAACTAGACAAATGATGTACAGCACCTGAAAATATATAATAAATAAATAAATAAATAAATAAATAAATAAAAGAAACAAGAAACAAAATAAGAGGCACAAGTGTTATTTTGGGTAAAATCTATTTTAATTTAAAAATTTTTATCTGCTTCCAGGATGCAGAGTAAAAAATAATTTTCTCCAATCAGACTTTTTATTACTTCTGTTACACCTGAACATTACTGAGAAGCTCAAAAAAGTAAAATCACTATAAACTCTTATGCAGAAGTAATGTGCATAACAATCAAACTTGAGATCCAAAACAGCACTTAAGCATCTACCAGAGTGCAATTTAAACACAGAAATCCAGATGGGTGATCTAAAATACTCCATTTGCTTACTCACATACCTGAGAGTCCTTAAGCATCTAAGTTTCCTAACTGTGTGTGTCACTGCACACATCCAAATATGTCACCCTCTCAGCTGAATGGAATATCTAAATGCACATCCTCCCCTCCCAGTCCATCTGGGATGCAAAACAACGTGTCCTTGTGCTAAGTCCACCCAATGGCCCCTGTGCTTACTTCATGCATAATGACAGCATCAACTTCTGCACGTTGCATAGCTCCCATAGACACTTCATTCAAAAATAGGTCAGGAGAAGGCAGCAAGTACTTTCATAGCAAGACTGTTACGCAAAATGTGTTTAGCGATATCACCTCCTCCTTCTTCTCCCCCTTCTCGCTGGCTATCTTCTGAAAGTGAAGAAGGAGACAGTTGTCTTTGCTGACACTTAGATGACTTAGGTAGATAAGTGCAGGCAAAGCATTTTGGTTGCAAATCTTCCTTCCACAGAACCTAATTTGGACTGTGGATAAGTACTTAAATTCAGGAGAAAGACAAAATTTAAAAGCTTCTATTTGACATTTTCTGATCTGTAGCTTAGACAACCACAATCCCAACATATTGGCTGATATGAATCATGTTTGGGGGCTGCACTAAAATGTTTAGCTGTCCCACGCTGCACCATTAATTCCATTCCTGAGACTTGCATCTAATTTTGAGGAACTGCATCCATGAGCAGTTTGTGTAGCCCCAGAAAGATATCCATTTAACAAATGAAACATAAAATATAGAGGATCAGTCCTCTTGTACTCTATGTTCTGTGAGCCTCCCCTGCCTGTACTGCCTTTAGCAGGAACAGGAAAGTCAAAGCAACACAAAGACATAGTTTTGTTCATTTTATTCACATAGATTACAATGACCTTGACATCTCAGAAATATTTCTGTTTCACAAAGCCACCTACATATAAAGCAAGGGATGCAGTGATAAGACAAGCCAACAATACTCATTTTATTTGTACAGACAGTTCAGAAAAGGTAAGTTACATATAACACACACACACACACACAAATAAATAAATCCTTAGTGAATATATTTTCCTAATATTCTAGTCAGTATCTGCTTTATCTCACTTCCTTACAACCCTATGTGCTTGCAATTAAATTGCAATTTATATTGTAGTCTAACATGTGGCCAAAGTTGTGCAGAGGTCCAAATCTGTATCTTTTGGAATACTGTTTCTGAAATGCAAATAGTGACAATATAGTGAGAAATTTTTGGAAAAGGGTGAATGTATCTCATTTAATCAATGAAATTTATATTGTATCTTTTATCTTTATCTCACAGATTTTCCCTGTAATTATGTGACAGATTATTACTGCAACTGGAATTACTGGGCCATGAGGTCACAGGTTCTAGTCCACCTCACTCATGATGTACACCTCCCTTTCGAATACTATGTGTTATTTTCCTATTTGATATTCTGTCCAGAAATGAGATATTCAAGTTCTCTGAACCAAAAACCTTGCAAAAGATTAATTCATGGCAACATTCTTTCAGATTTGTTAGCTTTATTTTCAGGGTGTTGAAACAGAGGCACGGAGAGGTAGTATAAATAGCCCTATGGTTACTGAACGAGTTAGAAAAGAAATCCAACATGAACTTTCCTGCTGTGGCCATCAGATTACATCTTCTGTGTCCTGAAGCTGGCCTGATTTTCCAAGTTCTATTCTTGTAATATTCAAGGGGAAAGACTTAACAGATTTATTTTTAATGAAAAACCTATGTGGTCAACGGGTATTAATTTGGACTGAAATGATTGCCAAGGTCCATGCTGAAGTCTCATTGACTCTGTCAAAGATACAACAAACATGCTGATCTGTGTTTTCATTTTATTTTCATTTTTCCATTTTCAAATCTATTCCTGACCCTCAGAACATTGAGCAGGACTCCCTGGAGTTCTTTTTTTAGGTATCACAGTGTGGTTGTGTGCATGCCATGGAACTACTGATAAATGAGGACAGGTATATTTTAATAACCTTCCATGTGGAAAGTATTTGTGCACCACTCTTACACACAGTCAGTCACTGTGTATCTTGGCAAAGAAAGATCTATTTCTGAGGAAAGAGAACTATTTCCATCCTTAATAAGTCATTCCAAGTTTCCTGTGATGTTATAAATAATCAGGCAAGCAGCCGGCTTTATTCTCCCTAATTTGATATGGCAGACTTGGAGAGCAGAAAAGTTCAGCCTCAACATAAGGTCTAGAGTTGGACTTTGACCAAGATTTCCCCCTTCTCTCTCCTAATGAGATAAAGTTTATCATAAAACATGCTTACCAAGGCAGCTGAGGCAGGGCCCAGGCTTCACATCTATTTCCTAGGAGGCCCCTGCTCATAGTCAATCCTGCATGCTGCATGCATGAGGTCACAGCATGCTGGGCTTGCTTTGGGGAGCTGGCAGCCAGTCTGACAGTCTTAGCTAATACACTTGTCAATTTGGAAAATAATAATAAAAAAAAGTGACAAAACAGTTTAAATTAGTTTGTGAATAATTGGAAAAGTAAATATAGAGTCAGACTCTTTTATATGTGTGTCCGGAAGGCAGTGAGGTGACGCATTGAGTACCTGGGTTACTGGCAATGGTCAAATACGCTCATGACAGGTTGAGATCTTTTCAAAAATGGGGAGATACAGTGATTTTCTCAGAAGTTTCAAGAGCTGCATGATGCAGAGACATAAGGAGGTTGCAGAATTTATTTTTATTCATGAAAGAAGGTCAATTGAAAGGGTACATTCCTTCATAATCATTAGAGAGACAAGAAAAATCTGTGATTATATTAGAACCTGAGAATATATATATATATATATATATTAAAGTTTGCCTCTGCAAATGATGCTTTGCAATCTTTTGGGAAAGTTGTTTAAGCTGTTTCTAATTACCATTCAGTTGCAAAAGAGGTTGAATAAGTAACCTCCTACCTACATCTTGGAAATTTCAGGAAAATTAATTAGATAATGTTATTGAAATGGTTTATAGGCATTCTATAATACTACCACAGGCCAAGGCAGTGCATAGAAATTCATTGCTTTCAAATACAAGGGAAAGGTGTTTTTTTTGTTGTGTTGTTGTCCAAATGACTCAGGTTATAGTTTCAGATCAGCTTCATTTCCAGAATGCAACCCAGATGTATTGTTATGGGCTTTAAAATAAAATTATTGCTTAAAGGTAAAGCATGATAATAGAAAAAAAATAACTTGTTCTGGTGAATCATAACACAAAGTAATATCCCATTAAAAACAAAGCTAATACCTAAGTTTTTTTTTTTCCTTTACTCCAGATGGCACTCCTTCAGAAGGGGTAACATGGATCTATTATGCTTCCTAAAACACTCTGTGTTCCTAAAAAGAATTATTATGTGGGAATTGAGAATATTTTCCTAAAGAGGTCTGCCACCATTTTTAAAATCTATGTTAAGAAAATTAGGTTAACTATTAGGCTTTTTTTTTTTTTCTTTCTTTTTTTTCTTTTTTTTTTTTTTTATCACTTTTTGGAGAAAGATTACCCAAGTACCTTTTCTAGTCCCTTCTATCTCTTTCCTATTTCTGTCCATTCCAGAATCAAAAGAGCTCTCTTCAAGACTGAAAAGGTTTTTCTGGACAGTGAAGTAATGTTCTCAGGTAGAATGGAGGATGAAAAATGTAGAGAAACTGAACTATTCATTTTGGGTAGTGGGGTAACTCTGGTTTCTTGAGAAGAAGTTTCTGCTCCTTTAGCAGCAGGTCTGATCAACACAAACTCTGCTTTCTGGAAATTGTATAGCTGAATCTCATTTTCACAAAGATTGCTTCACACCACTCAAGTGGCAGAAAGGAGTCTTAAAGTAACTATAAATCATATTTATACCTACTACAAGGCTGCTTTATACGGCTAAGTCAGTGGAAAGCTGCTTTGGTGTAAATGCACTTTAGGACCTCATACTTTTAATTTGGCAGAAATAGGAAAAAAAAAAAAAAAAAAAAAAAAAAAAAAAAGAGAGAAAGAAAACATTTTCCGTGTCCAAAGTTAAGGTTGGATAATAGCCATACTGTAACATAAGCTAGGATTTCAAAGGTTTCTCAGGAAACAGGTCTCCAGCTTCCATTCACTTTCAAGGGGGCTGAGTGACTCACTTCCTTAGACCTGTTTGAAACCCTGTCCAGAACGATTACCCTGTGTGTGTACAACTAGATTGTTTTCTAATGACTGGCTGCAGTCTGACAGATCCACTATCACAAAGAGTCTACTTTGGGTCAAGCAATAGAGCTCTTTGTTTTCAGCACTGGAAGTCTTACCTGGCAGTCCATGTTCAAGCTGCAGCTGGCAAAGGTATTGGTTTTGCCTGTGGCATCACTAAAGTGCCACTTCTGAGTAGCTAAACAGGATGAGGTCTGGCCTGTTCTTGAATGCTTACTTGGCAGATTTCCAAGCAAAACACCAAGTGTTAGTCATTCTGTAGGTCTCACTCCTCCATTTTAGTTAACAGTGAACCATTACCCCAGAATCTCAAAAACATGGAACTGTCTTGTGACCCACCATTGACTGCAGGGTCAAGGGTTTTTGATCCATGCCTTCTAACATTGTTTATTTTCCAGAACTACCAGAGGCACCAGCAAAACTTAGATCCCATTCTGTTAGATGAACACGGATGTATGTGAAGAGGCTTCCCATGCTACCATTCTGAGAAAACAGAATGATGAGATAGAAGAAGAAAGATAATAATAATAATAATAATAATAATAATAATAATAATAATAATAATAATAA
>CM021769.1:19683232-19760310 GCA_011076525.1 Nettapus auritus
GAAAAGAAAAGAAAAGAAAAGAAAAGAAAAGAAAAGAAAAGAAAAGAAAAAAGAAAAGAAATAATATAATAGGTAGAAAAGACTGTTAGAAAACTCAGGATTTTCTGACAGGATACATCTGCAGTACAGTGAGCATGTGTGGAGTGCGTCAATATCCATGTGATGCTCCAATGAACCAACATTACTTTTAATTAACCACAATAGTCACTGCACCCATAAATAAAAGATGACACATGGCCTCTGATTTATAAAAGAAGCTGACATAATTAAAGAATAATTCATTAAAATAAAACACCAAGCACAATCTCTGAACTTTCACTGTCATTATTTTGAGAGAGAAATGCTGAAATATATGCTCTTCAGAAATAATTCTGTTAATTTCTGAAGATCTCTATACCTGAAAAAATAGAGATGATAATGAAAACTGTGTATGATGATATGGTAGTAACAAAGGTTACCTACAAACCTAAAATCAAGAAAAAAATTCTTTAGGGTATATTGCAACCCAAGTCCCTTGGGTTTAAAGCAGGGTAAAAAAAAAATATGACTAAGGCAATAAATCTTCTTATAAGGAAAAATAATTTTATTTCCTGACTGTTAATCCTCCCTTTCTCCTACCCCAGGGTGAAACCAGCCTTAAGCACTGTTTCTGCAAGGCAAAATTTCAGCTTGTTGCCGACAGAAAACCTGCAGTTTTGGGTGAAGAAGCAAACGATGTCTGCAAATGACCTTGTTTCCAAGCAGCTGTCAGTAACAAAAGAAAAGTAAAATAGAGAAAATCTATGAGGCAGAGGCAGGAAGGTGTTAGGGAGTTCAAAGCTTTTTTTTTTTTTTTTTTTTTTTTTTCACATTTTTCACTGCAGCTACATTTCAGAGCTCCATCCAAGCCTAGCCTGACAGTCTGTGAGGTCTGTAGAGCTTATTTAGAAGCAACTCACCACCCAGCTAACCTTTACTGTTAAGTTTATTGAAATTGAAAGTTAAGACTTCTGTTAAACTAAAAAGAAAAAGAAAAAGAAAAAAAAAAAAAGAAGAAAAAAAAAGAAGAAAAAAAAAAAAAAAAAAAAGGAGAAACAACAAGTAAGATCCAGCACCTCAGCAAAACAAAATGAACAGGAAGGCAAAAGGGAATCTGTTACATTACTCAGGTGGCTGAACAGGCTGCTGAACTCTGGCCCAGTGATGGTGCAAGTCAGGAATCTGCCATGCACATTTCCTGTTTTGCATTTTTTCATGAATCCCAAAGCATATGCTGTGCCACTGAAGTCAGGAAATGCCTCACCCAACTCATTGTTTTGTACATTATGACAATAAATATTAATGATGTAAAATTAGAATTCTTCATGCCAGGGTCATTAATCTGTCCAATGGGCCTTACTATGGCCAGAAATGTATGATAATCTTTGACTTCCACCTTACTGCTTTAACCTTTAAGATTCCAGTGGAAATTTTGTATTATATTAATGTGTTATATTATGCAATGTATTTTAATGTAATGCATTGCAATGTAATGTATTGCAATGTAATGCAACAAAACAAATGAAATAACATACAGTCTGAATTTATGTCATTTAAAGGTATATCGCAGTGGAAACATGAAAACTAAGCAGAAAGTTTCTTAGTTTCTTGGACAGGAAACTTTCAAATAAAACTAAGCTTTCAGTCTTTAAATCTAGTGCTACTAAAGAGTTTTAAACTATGTGAAATACTTTTTGGGGGGTCAATATGGCTATGTGCAAATTTTATTGAAGTTTAATATTTCAAGTTTGTAGGCATTTTCCTGAAAATGATGCTTAGCATCAACCTTATCCACCTTCTGTTGAACTAAGGAAAACATTGCCACGGATCTTAAAGAAAGTTGCATTAAACTATGTTTTTATTTGGATTAAATAACTAAAGAGGTGAATTGGATCTTACTTCCATGCTCTTTTTTGAGCAGAATCAAGATTCAGACATATCCTCCCTTGTTGTCACAGAATCATAGAATAGGTTGGAAGGGACCTCTGGAAATCATCCAGTCCAACAGCCCTGCTTTAAGCTGGGTTATCAAAGCAGGCTTTAGAGATCAAGTAGTTATCAATCAATGTACACAATGATGTAAATCAGAAAAAGTTATTTTGAAACAAGATATCTCAAAAGTGCACTTTAAAAAATGGTGCCATTTCATAATCTTCTTATTAAGATGTGATATTCTCAGGCATCCCATGGGACAAAATCACTACTGATTTTTTTAATATATGAAATATCCTTTCCTCCAAGAAATCAAATTTATAGTTAACAATGGAAATTAATGAGGGTATTTCTCTGAACCTGTAAGAAAAATAAAAGATTAAAATATTCTGTATAGGAGAATCAGTTTATAGTGCCTTAGTGACAGTGCAGAAAGCTTGTCATAGTGTATAGCAGTATTTCTTGCTCAGAAAGAAAATCATCTAAAGATTTCATTTTCTTTATTCATCATTTTAGAGATTTCTGTCATTATGAGGTTTGTACTATTATTGTCCACTTAACAGACTGTCAGGAAGGAGGCAATTGTATTAATGGCAAAAACCTACAACAAAAGATCAAAAGGGAACAAGTCCTTTAGTAGACTGAGACTGCAATGTTTATATCAGTTCAAAAAGTTTCAGAAGGAAAAGTCTTATACCACTGAATTTTTGTCTATTAGATCTTTGCATGGTATGTGGAAATAACCAAAGGAAGGAGAAAGTGAGGAAAGGGGATGCTGGAGACAGAATACTTCTTCTGAAATGCTGAGCATCGGGTTGTCAAAGTATATAGTATCAGGTTTTATAACCATGCACAGAACTGCCAAGGATTCCTGCATCTGTACACATTTACCACTGTCAAGCATCATGGTTTATGCTTTGGAGACACTGCAGTTGTGTAAGGAAAATGACAGTCAGCAAAAGATATCTGAAAGAAAAAAAAAAATAATAATAATAATAAAAAAAAAAAAATGAAAGGAGGGACATATTCTGATTTTTCTGCTGCAAAAAGATGGAACAAAGCATGAGTAAAAGATATCTGTAGATCTTATGAAACTTCCTTTGAATATGAAATGCAAGGATATATTCTGGGAGTTTTTTGTTATTCATTCAGCATATATTTACGCTTATCAGAAACTATCAGTCCACACATGAACAAAATGAACTAGAGACCTTATAATAGCCAGGCTCTTGTAAGACTTTCAGCATTTCCCAATAAACCACAAGATGTCTAACTTCTTTCCAGAGCTTACTCTGAATTTTTTAATATTTCCTCAAAAAACAGTGACTTGGATTTGCTTTACATCTGGAAATTGCAAGACAATCAGAGTGGAATAAAGCAAAATACATTTAGTGCAATTATCTAATTACAACCCCATAGGTGAGTTAGATATCTTTATGACTTTATCCAAGAGGTCAGCTAAGATAAACATTCTGGGCCTTTCATTATTAAAATCTGCCATTCTACTTCATCTCCTTTGCTCCTTTATTACTTTAAAATTAACTTGAAACTTGAATTTAGAATGTCCGTTTCTAAGTGTTTCACAGTTACTAACCTAGAACTGACATGGCATGCTGGTTTTAACAGTGGGCCTCACTTGTACATCAGGGAAGAGGTAGCTTATTAGACCTTTGAACCATATGTAGAAGTAACCCAAAGTGGTACAAATATTTACTTTCATTAACTTCTCATGTTGAGCCCTTCATTACACTTACTCCTTGGAATTGTTATTCAGTCCTTTAAAGCCCTGGTGAATTCATAACATTTGTTATTCCTTATCTTTATTTTATTTATTTATTTATTCATTTATTTTTTCATGACATGGGACACTAGTTGAGCAGTATTCAGCCCTCTACATTAGCACTATTCTAATTTCAGGAGAGATTAAGAATAGAAATTTTCCTTCTCAGCTATTGTGAAGAATTTATCTAGATTCGAAATTCTCAGTAGTGGCGAATATAATGTAATCACAGGTCACATTTTTCAGACCACTTCAGCAGAAATTGTAGCTTCTAGAGTAGTTGGGACCAGAGAAGGTTCTTTATATATGCAGAGATTTTCAAATGAATGGGATGCAAGGTCACAATGAACGTTAACATTAAATTCAGCTTCAGCTAAACTTTCATTTAAAGCTGAGATTCAGTGATATAGATGATGCCTATATATGATGCCTGATATAGCCTATGCTTGTAGATTCCTAATGACTTGAAAGTGAGATCTTTAAGATATATACATTATTTTGTTATAGAGGTTTATTATTTAGAAATATTGGCCTAAAGTTATTTAGATGGCCTAACGTAATTTAGAATTCACAGCTATTTGGTGTAAAACCTGTCACAGAACTCCACTGAAGATAGTATCATCTTATTATAATGCTATTTATTTATTTATTTATTTATTTATTTAAATCAGAATGTGAGTTTGAGGGACCCTTCCAACTTGATATGACTCATTTAGCTTTAAAAACAATTGTGGATTTCCTCAAGTTGATCCTTCACTTTTAACTCTCCTATCTCTTTTTCAGTACTACAAACCCATCAGCTATGTAGTCAGACCTTTGACCTATGTTTTACTATCTTTTCAGGGATTTCTTCTAAGGCAGATGTCAACAGCTACATGTAAATCCATCTGCCAGTTGCAACGCCATTCAGGGAATACTTGAGCAGACGTCTTTCCTTCTGAGGCCGACACCCTTGCAACAATGTGTCTCAAGGACAAAAGTCAAGGCAAATGAGATAACACCAGAAGTAATCTACTAACAGTCTGAAACCTTTTAATAGTTGGAATCTGCTATTTTTCTGGGGACAGTTTTGCCTCTTTCTAGTTGGCAAAATCTGTTGATAAGGCAGACAGCTTTGCTATCACTATTTTGGACTAACCAAGAAACTTGTAATAAAAGGGAATGTTAAAATATTTTCTTGGGCAGTGGTTAATACATCGTGACGTATGCTTTTTTTTTTTTTTTTTTTTTTTTCCCTAAGGGAGAAGAAGCAAGTATTCCATTCATCTATATTATCACAGATTAATGTTCACACTCTCAGCATTCACTGGCTTCAGGAGTTGTTTATCAAAAATATGGAGCTGTGTCTCAAAGTCAACAGCATTCCCCCAGGGTGTCCATTAGGCAGAAGGGCAGCACAGTTGTAAACAATCTATTTTGTAAAGTCAAGGAATTTGATAGAAAAGACATCTAAATAATATTTGTAAATATTTCATATTTTATATTATATAGCTTGCAGGGAGAGAGAAAGAAGAAGAAAAAAAGGAAAGAATAATTTAAGAAGAGTTACTCAAAGGAAACAAATCTCTCCAATAATAATCTAATAAAATTTCATATATTTTTTACAAAGTGG
Source organism: Nettapus auritus (assembly GCA_011076525.1). Taxonomy (NCBI): domain Eukaryota; kingdom Metazoa; phylum Chordata; class Aves; order Anseriformes; family Anatidae; genus Nettapus; species Nettapus auritus. The sequence continues at coordinate 19,688,575 of CM021769.1, forward strand.
ATGCATCATTAAAGCTCTGTGTGTACCAGACAACACAAGTGGGTTTCGTAAGTTGGATGGAGAAATCCATACCAGGGTACAACAGGCCAAATAGAGGCAACATATACTGGCAAGTTTGTGTGCTGTGAGTGTAAAACCTCTGGAGATAAAATATCTGTGCTGAAACCTATGATAAAATTAGGGCATGAAGAACCTCATCTGTACAAGGTCACAAGCGCAGATGGGCATCCTCTGTGGCTAGCTACCATATGGCTGGTGTTTACTATGTGTAGATGAAGTCTACAGGACTGATTAAGCACTTGGTGAACAAGCAGACTACTTAAGTCCCCTCCAAACATCTCCCTAGAAGTCTCCAGTACATTACATCTGACCTCACTGCTTTAGGGGAAGCTATTGGGGTTGTCTTCTCCACTTCTTCAGTCAGGTGGCTGTGAATGAGTGCATGATGGTGCCAGCAAGCTCTGTGAGTATGTGAGCATTTTGTGTTATTAGCTAATGAAAGTAACAGCTTGATTTTATTCATAACTGTAGCTTAATGAATAAAAGATGTTCTAAGAAATACTGGCTGTGATATATGTCTCTTTACACACCCACACCTAGCCACCCATCCCATCCCATATTAGAAGGGAATTTACAATATTAAATAAAATATAGAATAATATTACCTGATCAAAATGTTAAAAACTTCCAGTTTTCATCCAGGAAATCATGGGAAAAGCTTGGCATCCGGACACAATTTTGCACCATCCTGAAGTATTAAAATTGAATTTTATAGGATCTATATTTCTTCTGTTACTTTTATCAGTCATAGGTAGAGCTCATCAAAGAATGTTAAATATTCATTAAGAAGAATAATTTACAGTAAACATCTGTAGCTTTAGAAAACACTCTCTCTAAAAGTAATAATCACATCTTAGAGATGTTCTTTGTTCTTTCCCCACTTTTTAAAAAATAATTCTTTCCATCAGCCAATTCTGATTTAGTGAAACACCCTCATTTTATTTATAGTATGGCTGATGTTTTGTTGTTGTTCTATATTGTATTGTTTCTAAACAGGAAAATAATGAATGGTATTTATAAAAATGTTTAACATATCTTTAAGTCTATAATAATATATTTTCAAACTTTCAGCATCTGTAATAATCATAATTATTTTAATGATAAGAGCTAAATACAATTCACATGACCACACCTCCTTTAGCTGTACTGGGTCTGGCTGGGATGGAGTTAACTGTCTCTGAAGCAGTCCATACAATGCTGTGCTCTGCACTTGTAGCTAGAACTGTGATGGTATCACACCAGTGTTGCGTCTACTGCTGAGCAATGCTGGCACTGCATCAAGACTCCCTCTAATGCCCCCCAGAGCTAGCAGGCCGGGGGTGGGCAAGAGGTGAGGAAGGAACATCACAGAGAAGCTGGCCTAAACCAACAAAAGGGATATTTCATACCCTATTCCATTCCACATCACACTCAGCAATATAAGGCAGAAAAACGAAGAGGAGGAGTGGGGTAGGCTCTTAATGTGAAAATATCTGTCCTCCCGAAAAATGGCTATGTGTGTTGAGGCCCTGCTTCAAGGACGTGGTCAAGCATTGCTCATCTGGGAGGTAGAGAGTAATTTCTTTCCTCTGCATGTCCACACAACCTTTGTTGCTTGTTGTTGTTTCCCTTTTTCTCCTTTCCCTTTTTCCCCTTTTGTTAAATTATTTAATTAATAATAATTTTTCCTTAAAAATTATTTTTTTCCTTTAATAAATTATCCTTATCTCAATCCATGAGTTATTTCTTTCCTTTTTTTCTTCCTCTTCCCTTCTGAGGAGGGGAAGTGAGAGAGTGGTTGTGGTGGAGTTCAGCTGCCCAGCTGGGTAAAACCACCACATTAGGTTAGCATTATTTCATGCTAAAATACACATGTATATTTTCCCTTACTTTCATGTTTTATTTTGAAAGCATAGAGCCTACCTAGTTTTACTTGCCATGATCTCAGATTAAAAAAAAAAAAAGAAAAAAAAAGAAAAAAAGAAAGAAAAAAGAAAAGCAATACTCTGATAATTATCAAGTTTATTAAGCCCTGCAGATAATGAGTTTAATTTCATTTTTTGAATAAAATCCAAAATCTGTGTTGTTTCTTGTAGTTTCAAGTTTCCTTATAAATTCCTAATATAAAATGACAATTGTTAGTACTTTCTTGCATGTGAGTAGATAATATCTCTTGTAGATAATTCTTATGAGGAAAAGCAGTAGTAATCTCAAACCAACCACTAATGGTGGTAAAGTCGTTCATAAAGCACTACAAATAGGCGGAAGGCAGTGCACGAACCTAATACATCCCAAATGTGTATGAAATACAAATCTAGCATTGGTAGCATTGTAATATTTGTTTCTACAGACCAGAGTTTTCATCCTGAACATAAGAATGTGTTTCTACAAACAAGTTACACAGTGTTCACTATTTCTGGATAATCCTAGACTAGTAATCCAATCAAAGGGCTGAGCCACAGGTTTAGTTTTTGGCATGCATGTCTTGCTGCTTGTTCTCTTTTTCACAGTTTTAGTTTTCATTGACTAGCACAATTCCAGGAAATGCCTGGGAAACAAGAACTTTTCTCAAAGGAAGTTCTGATGATGCAAGTGAGTCCAGGAGGCTGCTATATGTGATGTATACATTCTAGAAGTGACAAAGAACAAGACCTAGGGTATTTTATCTGCTACCATAAACATAACCCATGTGATGCAAATTTGGTCCAGGTCACCATGGCATTTCTAGCATATCACTAATAGTGCACTGAACAATGTTTATGCCAAATTTCTGATTTTATTCCAGTTTTCAACCAGCTGGGAGAGTACACTTAGTAACTCATACCATACAGGCTGTAGGAGAAAAATATCCTTAAAAAATGTTTGAACTGCCGTCAGTAGAGCCAGTTTACTCCTGTTAATATTCTGTCATGTGGAAAAATCATTTATTATCCAGTACCAAATATCCTAAAAGTAGGTTTGATTTTTGTTGTTTGTTTGTTCATTTTTCCCCATGAAATCATAGCCTGAAAGCTTTTTCTAAGTAAGTATTTTTTTTTTTTTTTAACTGCCACCTTTCCACACAGAATCAGATTATTCTTCCTACCACAAGGTTTTTATTGGAAACTTAGTAGTCATGGTTTGTGTTCATGCTGACTGATTTGGTTTTGGTCATGCTTTGCATGTGACTTTGGCTCTCACAGCCATAAAACAAACATCCACTTTCCCCCAGATTTATCCTGTTTTTTTTTTTTTTTTTTTTGTTGTTTGTTTGGTTGGTTGGTTGGTTGTTTTCAGGTGGATTACAGTCTTTCTATGTTCATTTGTCATAGCAGGTTAGGAACGTCCTACCCTGATTAACAGACCTTCAGAAATCCTGCACTTACTGCTGTCTGGTAAAAAACACAGCTCAAGTACACTGTCCCACATACCTATACATGGTAAATTTAATATTATTCCAGAATGAACAGAAGTACCATGCTGTATATATATACACTGGGTGCTTTCTGACACCTCCTGGAAGCAGCAGATGTGCTTCTCCTTCCCACTTGCTTTCAAGAAAATTATGTGAAAATGATTTCAAATACTCTCTGCAGTTACAATGTGCACACAGAATTCCTATGCAATACTGAAGTGTTGGAAGTTGTGTTACTGTACTGAACAATTATATGGTGAATGCATACTTATGTCTCATAAAAAACTGTTGCATTCCACCCCCCCACACCCTGTATCTTTTATTAAGATGAGTAATTACAAAGGTATTACACTTAAATTGGTTCAAAACACTTCTTTTTGGAGCCTTCTCCAAACTTCACCCTTGTGCAAACTGGATTTTCCCAAAGGTTCAATGTATGTTGCTACTTAAAAATCAGGAAGAACTGCAAGTGTTACCAGTGTGATTAAAACAGTTGTTTTTCAAGCAGCTGTACTGTATGAGCACTGATTTATTAAAATTATTTGTAATCAGCAAACCATATTTGGGTATACGTGTGCTGAGGATTCAGAAAACTTATCAGCAATCTTAAATCTGAGCAAAATCAGAGCAAGGAAAACTAAAAAGTATAAATATGTGGTTGGCTGAGATCTCTAAAAAAAAAAAAAGAAATCTCAAGAAAGTTTCAATCAAATATTTAAAACTCCCTGGCTCCTAAAGCACATTATCTTATTAAGATGATTTGTAAGATGATGTTCCCTTTGAAGTAGTAGCCCTGTTATTTAAGGTGTTCCTGGTGCCCCTGGCTGTTTTCTTGTTTTCTGCCAGGTTTATCATTTCACAGCCTGCTTCTGAACTCATTATATGAGTAAATCAATGAAACTAAAGATCTCTCAAATGCCTAGACAAGAAAACAATCCTTTTTTTTTTTTTTTTTTTTTTTTTTTGGCTTGTTGTTATTAGCTGTTGAACCCCACAACCTAGCAAATCCGTTCTCCACTGTGTGTTGGGACATTTGTTAAGATAAATTTCTCTAGGACATATTATTCCAAACAGAACACATGGACGCACATGAAATTACTGACTTGAAGATAAGAAGCTCATTTGGAGAGAATACAATTCAGTTTAACCTGATTTCAACATAGAAACTTGGACATGCAAGATCAGATTTGAAGAGGAATTGCACTTCAGATCTGGGCTGTATTTAAATGATTAGTTGGGATATAGGTATAAACCAGCTTTGTTCAAAGTCACTAGACTCAGTAGGGTTTTTTTGTTTGTTTGTTTGTTTGTATGTTTGTTTTTAAACAAATGCAGTAAACACTCAGGTTCACTTTAATATAAAGTATAAGTTTACTCCAAAGAGAATACTGTAGGGCAAAAAAAAAAAAGAAAAAAAGAAAGTAAATACCCTCCTTGAAACAGATGTTGTAAATTTTTTGTTTACCTTTTTTTTATATGGAGGCATTCATACAAATACAAATAAAATTATTAGTGCTGAAGTCATCTGAGGCACTTGCTTTGACAAACTTTTTTACTGCATATGTTATGAAATGATTTCTCTACTTCATTTTAGATATGAATTTGGACTCACAGATTCAGAAAAAATATCAAGAAGAAAGAGAAAGATGGTTTTATTTTCTTGGTAGAGTTACATTTCATTGCAATAAGAAAGTATAGTTATATAAAGCCTTTCATTTTTTAGAAACATTTTGTGCTTGACAAACTGTATGCAGCATGTATGACAGAACTAGAACTATTTTCACTCAACACTGAAGTGAAATCAACATGGCAGGTGCCTCAACAGTATGGCACAATAACTTTGGAATGGAAGGAGAAATAGCAAGTGCTGAAATAAAGCTTTACGAAGAAAGAGTGTGATCAGTCTTTCAAATTAGAACATAGCTTGACCTGTTTTTAGTTAAAGGTTCCCTTGAGAAGAAAGTCACACCAAAACAAATTATTTTGGTGAAAAATATTCAATTTATATACATTAAATCAATCTTATCAATCAAGCTAGTTCTTCTGGAAACAAAGACGAAAAGGGGTACAATAACTTTGGAGAGGAAACATATAAAGAGAGAAAATTTATAAGCAAATTAAAACAAATGATTGTGAAGCACACTGGCAGCCATTTGAAATGAGAATGTTGCCAACAGCTTTTTAAGAGTAGATGTATCTACTCAAAATTTCTGGATCTAATTCTCTTGTTTAAATATTACAGCATAAATTCTTCATATCTTGAAATTATACTTGGTAAATTTCCATATCTGAAGCGAAAGAAGTTCCATAAACAAGGTAAAATACCAACCTTTCATTTTATACCACTTTTCATTATGCTATTTAGTAAGGATACTTTTTTTTGAGCTGTCACTGTGACTCTTGCCACCAGGATATGGCACACTGCACATGTAGGCACCAGTAACAAGGCTCTTGCTGATGCTGAACTATTTGTCCCCAGTAGAGCATCCCCTCAGGAGCTCAGCAGCACTCCACTTTCACTAGGTATGTGTTTGCCACTGAGAGGATAAACATATGCTAACCAGTTCATCAAGAAAAACTCTTTTACAAACATTTATTCTCATGATGCTCTTGAATGTTAAGCAAGTTTTATATCAATTTCACACACAGACAATGCATGAGATGAAAAGGTTAAATTAGACTGCAGAGTACTTACCTTTCAGATTGAAATCTAGGAATACACCAGTATTGGCTTACAATTCCCTGTTGTAGTTGGCAGTCCTTCTCAAAACTGCCTAACACTGAAGTAACTTGATTTTTTTTTTTTTTTTTTGTGCGATTCTATACCAATGAAAAGTACTAAATACCTGCCTTGTTAATTTAATTAAGCCTTAACTTTCAGTAGTCATCTGGCATAGGTCACATTAAAGAATCTTGAAAGATTGTGAAGCATTCCTTGAAAGAATGTGAAGCATTATAATTGTGCATAACACAGTTCAATTAATAATAAATATCCCTTATCATTAAAAGACATACCAGTAATTTATGGAGGTAGTTTGATGTACAGCTTCTGAAAAGTAGGAAGTAAAGTGTTGCTCAAAAACCTATGCTGAAAATGGGATCTTATTATTTTGACTGAAGAGAAACTGGTCAGTATTGACTTTTACTTTCCTGTAGGTGACTTTATTTATTTATTTATTTAAGTGACAAGAAAATAAAAACAACAGGTAGAAATTAAAATATTGTTCCAGCAAACAGAAGATGCCTTCTGTTGATATGTATGAAGAAGAGAGATGATACAATAATAGTTTCGTCTTTGTAATTAGATTGATTTTATTTTTATTGCAAACTTGGATTCAGTTTTTGTTACTGAAGAAGGAATGAAAATTGCAATTTTTTCTAACTGTAAATCTAGAGGAAAAAATGTTCACAACTACAAAACCAGTTGTAAAAGACGGGCTTCTTAGCACTGTAGGCAAAAGTGGGTTTTGGATCACAAAAAAATAGGCAAAGAAGAGGGTCTGAAGTTATACTGGGACAAAGATGCTTTTTCTATTGGAGAGACAGGTTCTACTTTAACATTGTAGCTGGACCTGCTAGCACACAAGGATGAAGACAGTAGCATCCTTAGTATCTCTCAGATAGTAGGGCTGGTTTGCTCAGTCTGAAACTTTTTTGACAATGAAAGGACTAATTTACAGCAAAACTTTTGAAAATCTATTAGGAATACAATTCTAACTCTGAGGAGAGAAAAGCCTTAAAAAGGCTACCAAGAAAAAAGTCCTTACCCATCAGCATTTTACAAAAAGACTGAAGTAATTTTGTTTTCAAAGAACATTAAAATATTTTTATTTTTATTTTTCTATCAGATATAGTTCAACAAATTTCTGCATTAGAGTTCTTTCTATGCCATTCTCCTGTGGTGTAATGGTAACTGTTGTTAGTCATAACTGTATTTACAGAAAATGTTCTTCCCTGATAATTTCTTCAGGTGAACTAATACAGTTTGACTTAAATTTTGACTTTACCTAACTGAGAAAAGGAGGATTTAAAAATCATGGATCTTTGTACTAGCCTGAGGCATAGATGCAGTGTTAAGGAAACAAAGGGGAAAAAAAAAAAAAAAAGGTCCACCTCCACTGGAGCACCACATACCTTCCACCAAAGACTCTTTAGATCCTCAACCCTAAAATAGCACAGTGCAAGAGAAGACAGTCCAGCTGACCTACATCATTTAGCAGTTTCATGCCTTCTCTGAAAAATTGAATGTTTATAGAGATTTGCCCATAGCTGGTTTTGGGACGTTCCTCTGTTATATATTTGGTTCATCTAAAGAGCACATTCTTTAAATACCAGCAAACTAACTCTCCCAGAATATGCTGTGAGTCAACCACACACATTCTCTTTTAGTGAGTTTAAGTCATGCTTTCTGAAAAAGTCACGAAAAACTATAACTTTATAAAATCAACCCTGTTTTGTTGAAATTCTCAAATTCAAGCAGTGTCGGTAGAACCCTGAGACTTACAGGAGCATATTACTTTAAATAGTTGATCTACTCCTTTGATTTTTGTGCTTTTAATATTTGCAAGCAACCAAAATGGCTGTGACAGTGACAGAATAACATGAGTTTGTTAGGTATAATGCAGTTGGGTGCAAAGTATACTACTTTGTACTGTGATATCAATACACTTTGACTCTGATCTTTGTTGTTCCAGGTAGATGTCACTGAAGGCCTCATAAAATATCATGAAACAAGTTGTGGTTAACTTAACCCTCTGCAAACAAAATGGACTAAAATAAACAGAATAAAATCCTAGAATAAAAGCACCCTTAAAAAGAACCCTTATTTCTTGAGGGTAACAAGTATTTCATTTTGTACTTTTTTTTTTTTTTTTTTTTTTTCTTTTTAAGTTGTAGACAATGTTTCTCTAAATATGCAAAAGTATAATACAATTGCACATAAAAAAAGGATTCTCCTGATAGGACTTGCCAAGTCTGTCTGGAACCAAAATCTGTCCATCCACTGCATAGTCACTGGGGCTGAGGCACCACCTCAGCAATACCTATTATGTACACCCAGAGAGACAAGTGTTTCATGAGCAGCAGCTCCAGGGGTTTGGGAAGAGCAAGACCTTGCTGGCACTGGCAGAAGTCTTATAACTGGCTTGCCTATTTCCATGGATTTTGTTAAATTTTAACAGATAACATCCTGTATGAAAACAAAAATGCTTCTTCCTTTACAAGCAACTGCATTTCCAGACAGTTGCATGGCATAACAAGAGAAATTGAGAAACTCCCTGAAATTGGGATTGTCCTGGGCACATGTTTAAGAAGATTATTCTTATTTCACAGTCAGAGCCTCTTCTGAAGCAACATGAAATACGATAAAGGCATAAAATACATAAAGTTTAAGAAAAGTTTAAACAAAAGGCCTTAACCAACTGAAACTTCAGGGCATTCCAGGCAATTAATCAACATGCATGCTAAGAAAAAATCTATTAAGTATTTGTTCAACTCTCTTTGTATGCATTCTATCTTCATGATCCATGAACATTAAGGTGTTTGAGCTTCCACTCATCAGGATTCTCACAGAGACAGTGATCAACTTCAACTGGAGTTGATGGAAAGAGATTCTCGCTAATTTCTAGGGATAAGACCCAAAACACACTGTACTCTCACACATCAACTACTTGCAAACAGGATTTGTTGCACTCAAACTGATGATAATAACTTGGCATGGGACATTGCTGAAAAAAACAGGACTAGAGGTTTCAAAGCTCTGTTACAAAAGTCAGGAAGTAAGAGTACAATGCAGTTTATAAGATACAAACACACACAAAATTACGAATAGAAATCAAATATCAGAATGCCAAATACAGTTTTTGAAGTCCCTGAACATTTGTAATCATTCTATCCAGTAAAAAATAGCATGACAAAAAATAAATAATTACATTTTCAAAACAAAAAATATGCTTTTGGTTTGGTTCACCATGAGAAGGAAAAGAAAATGAAGCTGTCAAATAATATATATGCCATGAATCACTTGCTTAGATCTGTTCATTAAACTAAATCTTTTATAAAACACACTGTTCTATATGAAAAATGTCATTTCTGTTTCTTCCCAGCTGCATAGAGGTCTTCCATTCAAAATTTCACTTTATTCTGCTAATTAATTACACTTCTTTATAGCTCTAATTTTAAAATATTATTTGAAAGAGAACACACTTTTGAATAAATATCAATCACATTGCTTTATTTTCTCAAGGGAAAAGAGGATGCTCAAAGGAAATTAATCTTATATCTATATTAACTTGCTGCCATATAAAATGTGCTCTCTTATTCTTTGGAAAATCTTCAGCATTTCTCATATAAGTCTCATTTAAAGGTTTCTCTGTAATTCATTCTCAAAATAACTTACATTTTTTTGATTTAACATGGCTGTTTTTCAAGAAAGATGGAGTGATGTAGTGTGATGTAGTGTTTTGTATTTAAACAGTACGGTTCTGGTAGCGGGGGGGGCGGGGGGGGGGGGGGGGGGGGGCAGGGGGAACCCCCATGAAAAGAATCCAGTAGCTGCTCCATGTCAGATCAGAGCCAGCTCAAGCCAGATCCAAAAGGAGCCCACCATGGACTGAAACTGCATCAGTGAGCAATGCTGGTTGCATTCCTGTGAGAGCAGATTTAAGAAAATGAAGAGAAGGAAAAAAACAAACAAATAGAAAACAAACAAGCAAAAACAAACAAAGAAACAAACACTGCTGTAGAGCGAGGAGCAAGAAACAGCACCGCAGACACCAAGGTCAGTGCAGAAGGAGGGCAGGAGGTTGTCCATGTGCTGGAGCTTCCCCTGTGGCCTGTGGAGAGGCCCCTGGTGGAGCAGGCTGTCCTCCTGCTGTCCATGGGTCCCAAATGGAGCAGATCTCCACGCTGCAGCCTATGGAGGAGCCCCCAGTGGAGCAGGTGTATGTGGCCTGAAGGAGGCTATGGCCCATGGAGAGCCCCCATAGAAGCAAGTGATCTAAGTGATATGGGGGGAGCTGCCACCCATGGGGGACCCGTGTTTGAGCAGTTTGTTCCATTTTGAAACAAAATCTTGTCTAGAACATCTCTCCTTAAAGGTTGTTGAAAAATATGTCTTTTCATGTTTAACTCTATCTTTGTGGACACAACAAAAGATAAAGTTTTCATTTTTTTCCATTCTCTTGGTAGCTGCCCCTATTATCATCGTAGGTCAGAGAATACTAAGCTCATCCAGCTTCCCTTCTACTTTCAGACTAAAATAGATACCAATTCTTTTTAGAACATGATCTGTGAGACTGTTCCACTCCTTTCAGCTCTATGCTTTGCTCTTTTGATAGCCTTTTCATCTGCTGAAGAGATTCTTCAAAGCTATGTCTGTGGTGTCTTATGAATACTGTGAGGATAAATCCAAGTGCTTGAGACAAATTACTGAAAGTATATTTTGGACTTTCTTATGTGTTTGCATACTTAGTTAATGTGCTTCCTTTTGAAATAGGTGTGGAGAACAAGATTTCCATGGTCTGGTCTACTGTTACAGAGCCAGACCACCAAAATTTCAAGGAGAACTCTTCAAGCTAAGATAAATCAGATCCTTTCTAGTTTTCACACACCTTTTAATAAATGTTTACTTATATTGTGTTCAATACAGTAATTTTCTAGCTTCTGTAGTGAAATGTTAAGATAAACTTAGTGTGATTGAATGAGTTGGAACATTTACTCATAATACTACACATGGTTCAAAAAATAGAGGTATCTCACAGAGATATCCTCCATTCAATATCTGAGGTCCTTTCAGACTGTTTCATAGAATAAGGTTTTGTTACAACACATAGCTAGAGCCTCCCTGCTAGCTTAATAGTTGTACAGTTGATCAAAGCACTGTCCCATTTGTACAGACAATAATTCAGACCCATTTTGCCTCAATACTTTACTGAGTTGCTATATTACAACACTTCTGCATCTTGACTTTATTAATTTCAAACTTCAAGAATTACAGAATTCTCTAAGGGGTTTAAGCAATACATGGATTACAGCAATGCATGTCTGTATTAAGCTCACCTTCTGTGCTCCTTACAGACTTCTTATAAGAAATCCAAACTACTTCTGGCCAGCCTTAATCCAGAATATTTAAATATATCACATTAAAACTGGGGCCAACAGTTCTGCTATTATGCCATGATGAAACTTCGCCATAAAGACATATTTCATTTGAATAGAATGCAATGCTTTCTCCTGGATACATTGAAGACAAGATACTGAATCATTGTTGTAGTGCATACCAGCAACTGAGATATTTCATAGAATGCATTGCTTTCCATCCTAATGCAAGACTGAGTTTTGGCTGTATAACGGCATCATGACTGAACCCCATGTACCCCCTATACACTGGCAGGAACAAAATAGTTCAGAAATAGTTTTTGCCTGAGGTAATAGATTCCACCATTCATTTAGTCACTTGTATAAATTCTATCAAATTCAGAGGTATGTTCAGCCATTCTTTACAATATATTCAGAATAAGTATAGCGTTCACCAAGATACAAAAGCTAAATGAACAAGAAAGAATGGGAAGAAATTATTTGGCTCTGCACTGAGAAGCAAACAATTACTGTTATAAAGATTGGAAATATATAAGGTGGAGAAAAAATTAGCAGTGAAGCCCAAACTACCAGCCTTATACAAAAAAAAAAAAAAAAAAAAAAAGAGTTACACGTTTTCATCACACTAACCATGATGTGAGCTTAGGGAAAGCTTTGATTGCACACCATAACAGAAAAAAAATTGACTAAACATAGCATGGTATACTGGAAAGGAAAGCCAGAAATGACATTCATGTGTTTATGAACAGTCACAATGGACATCCATGTATGTATTTCAATGAATGATGTCTCTGTATGTCTCAGGTCTCCTTATGAGAATATGATGGAGTTTATAGTCTTTGCCTGTGATTTTCTCTTTATACTTAGCTCACAAATTTTCTTTCTAGATTAAATAACGCTGTGATAGAATGTGTTCAAATGATAAGGTTGTCTTTGAGTACTGAGAAATTAATTATTTGAAGAAATTCTAACAGAGGCTGGTAGCAGAATTTTCTCACTATCCTGTGAGATAATTAATCAAGCTTGGTTATAAATAACTTATGCAAAGTACAAGTTAAGACCTGTAATATAAGGAAGGTGCTACCTTAAATACATCTTTGGCCTTGTTAGATATAAGTTTTAAACAATTAGCAAGAGTATTCCTGGTTTGAGTGTATAATTACAATGATTACATTTGCTGATAGCGTAATTAAATTTGCTAATGACAACTAGCCATTTGCACATACAATTAGCTAATTGATGTGCACAATTTCAAATGAAAAATGGTGTCCTTCACAGCTTTTAAACATAATTTTCTGTATTTTGGAAACTGGGATTAGTGACAGAAGTTTACTTTAATAACCCATACTGATCAGAATTATTTCAATCCACTGTGTTAATCAAATAAACATACTCCATAACCTCACTGCATATATACCTAGCTGTACAGAACGTAGGTGTACCATGTCTTTACCTCATGAACTAAGAAGAGAGAATGGGAAATTTTCCTGGGGTATTGCTAGCTATTCCTAAAGGGAATGTAAATAAGGAATATAGAGAGATGGCTACTAACTACTAATGTCATGTTCACTTTCACAGTAATCTCTTAAAATTCTCTTGATTATGAACAGTTTAAGCTCAGGAAATTTCTGGTACAATTAAGGTCAGGTCATATCCTGCATCACAAGACAGCAGTAATGATGCATACACAGACACACGCATAAGATCATCACTTCCTTCTGGCTGTCGTTTTTGTTTCCATCTAGCTAATCATAAGATACCAGGCAAAAATGTGCAAAATTCATTACTGCAAATAGTTTGAAGGAACACAGAAGTGAGCAGACTGATGAACACATGAAATAATGACATTAAGTGAGATGACTGAAATTCAGTATTGCATTTTCTATTACAAACACTATTAATCATTTAGTTAAATATGGAGATTGGAAAGCACTTTTCCAAGGTGGTAAAAATCATAAAGCAATATAATATAGGCCAGAAGCTTTCACCATGATCATGTCTGGCTTCCCACAGAATACTTTGCAGGAGATTTCACCAAGCTACTCTTGGCATTCCTAATGAAGTGGCAGAGGCAAAAATTGACTTCTTTCTGATTACTCAGTAAGTCAGTGGTAAATGTGTCTCAGACTCTAGACTCCCAGCACTTTTGTAGTTCAACAATAAGTTCTTATGTGATAGGAGAAACAGAAAGGGAAATGTTGCACAGTAGATTTTGAGACAGGCTTACGTGCACAAAACATTTGCAGGAATCTGTAGTTAATGGTCTATATCGACTTCAGTGATGGAAAAGTTAATTTCTGTGAAAAATAATAAAAATTATTAGGAGAAAAGTAAAAAAAAAAAAAAAAAAAAAAAAAAAAAAAGAGCAGGGATGGGGTCCCAAGGCAAGCTTCCTCTTTTGGGTATCCTCCCACAGGCAGCAGGTGTTCCCATCAACAATAACATCTTTTTCACAGTAACTATTACTATTTCCATCAGCACACTCTCACGTTTCTCTAGTCTGTTAGAAATAGCCAATGTTACATTGATCTCTCTATGCTTAGTCTGTTTTGCCTATGATGGTAACTGCTGAGTGATGTCTCAGTCTTTACCCCAACCCCTGAGCCCTCTTCTGTCATATTTTCTCCCAGTTTTCCTTTTAGGAGGGAGAATAAGAGATTAGCATGGTGGAGTTTAACTGTCTATCAGGGTGAAACTACCAAGAAGTACTATGCTTTCACTACAACAACAGTTAAAGGTTACAGAGCTGTCTGTGAAAGACATGCTACAGGACTGCAAATCTTATAGAGAAGGCATTTGTAATGGAAAGCTCAGGATGGATCTTATTGATATACTCTGTGACTTCTGCGACACTGTGCAGGTACTAATGATATAGCCTATATATGTATATAGCATACCCAGATTCTTATCTCAGTAGCCAGAAAGAATTAATTGAATATTTGATTTCTGTTTATGTTAAGGACAGGAATAATGGTCATATAGATATGGGATGGGAACTCTAATTTCTCTTCTTGGACATGTAACATTTCTGGAGATTAGTGTAAACAAATTAATGTTACATACAGATGAGTAATAATATAAGATCATCAATATTACTCTGTTTCAGAAACGTGCTGGAAATCTTATGTTTGTAATGCATGTGAAAGTCTTAAAGATAATTGAGACCACCTTGTATTGGTTTTGATTTACAAAAAGACATAAAGAAATTATATTATTAGGATTGTTATTTCACACTGGTTTCAAACTTATGTTGAATTCTGCCTTTCCCTCTGTTCTCAGAAAAGAAGTAAATTAGGATTCAGTTCAGAAAACTGATGGGTATGCTGCCATCATGCACTACACCAAGAATGAGAGCATGCCTTCAGGTTTTAATACAGAATTGTTTTATTCCATTGATGGAATAAATTCGCACTCACTTCTCACCTCTCTGCAGTGTATTCTGTTATAATATTGTTATAAAGCATTGGGTATCAAAAATACAGGGTCTTATTCCATCCTGATGAGAATTGTTTCATTTTATATATGTAACTGAATATTCACTGGATTCATTAGAAAATAATTAAGACAGAATAAAAGAAGTACTACAAACAAAGCAGCTCTGCCTGTAAGGTTAAAGGTAACCTAGGTATATTGCATCTTCACAATTAGGATATAAATTTATATATGTATAGGATAATGCTATAATCCTAATTATTAGGTGTTATATGTGAAATTCAGAGGAATTTCTTATCACTTACCTTATCTCTTACCAAAAACACTCCGAGAATGGCTGTGATCATAGATATCACTTCTTGCAGGTGAACAGCAAGAAGTTCTTGAGGCCTTTAGCCTGAAAAAATGTCCTCAAACATCTTCCAGATGACATGGGTTCCTGTAAGATGAATGTGAAGGTGTTATGCTTTCCCCTTTTTCTATGGCATGCTGCTGTTTGTCTTGCTTATATATTCTTATATATTTATATATTCTAAACTCACATCAGATAGATGATTAGGCTTACTGTAGTGCTTCTCTTTGATAATCTGATTTAAGGCTTTGGGTTTCTTTCATTTCTTGGTCTCTGGGAATGTATACTAAATGGATAACTTTCTTTAAGTTATAGCTCCTTAACACCAGAAACAATTCATTTTCACAATTCCATTTCACTGACCAAACAACTTCAGGATTTTATTTTTGTTTCCTGTTAAAAAAAAATAAGGTTTGTGTTAAAAGATAATGAAGAGTTATAACCTAGTCTTGCTACAGCATTTAACAGGTCAAACTGTGTTACCTTTGCTTCTATTTTTCTTGGAAAGTGCCTCAAAACCAACAAATAAAATGCTAGGGAACTAAAAAATTATTTGTACAGAGAAGACATCAGTTGGTTTTATCAAGAGCTACCTGCAACATTCCAATTCTCATAAGCACTAAATGCCCCAAACCTTAGATGATATGACAGCAGCCCCAGGTGCATCTTCCTTTGCCGAATTACTCCATTCAAATTGACAAACTACTTTAGGAAAGGATAGTAATTATCTTTAGATACACTGCAACATGGGAGAAGCTTGATTTAATTTAATCAGTAGCACTGTAATTTAAGTTATGATGCATGCTTTAATTATTCAAAGCACAAATGTTCTTCTCAGAAAACTTTCATTAGGGATCCAGTCACTAGGAAAACCTAGTCATATATGAGTTTTCTTGCCACAGTCACTCTGAATATTAGTGTTGTCTTTTTTGCCTTTTTTTTTTTTTCCTGAGAGTTTTAACCAATCACATTTTAATAATGATTAAGTCCAGCTAAGTTAAAATTGTATGACTGATAGCACAATCAGATACTTTAATTATAGTTAATTATGCATTAAATTTACAAATTCATAAAATTATACCATTATAGTTTTTGCAACTACTTTTGCTCCAGTTCCTGATATTATTTTGTTCTTGTTTTAATCACATAATTTTAAATTAATAAAGGAATTTTATTAGTGACACTGGAGAAATCAGTTAATGACACATACCTACCAAATGGGAGAAAAAAAAAAAGAAAAAAAAAAAAAAAGAAAAAAAAGTCACATTGCACAAATTCTTCATGAAAAGCAAATAAGGACTAAACTACCCCAAAAGAATATTGCTAAAATTTTGATTTTTGAAGCCATTCCTAAAAACAGGCAAGATAAGCAGGCTAACAATTGCATTATATTAGTGATCATTAGTGTTTCACATTTACATAAAACTTTTAAATATTTCATAATGTATACATGACTAAATTAAATGCTTCCAGAAGACAAAGGAATAAACTATACTCCAGAACTGTTTGTTTTAAGACAGAGAAATGTTAAAACACTCAGTGAAGTCAATCTTTAGAATGGAAAAAGAAAACAAACACAAAACAGCAAAAAACAAACAAACAAACAAAAAAAAATAGAAGTCATGCTCCTGAGCCTTGATCAAACTACCTAGTACTCTTAGAGCAATAGTAACAAGAAACAACTTTAGTGGAACTGTCTTTAATTCTAAGTCATCCTACTCCTGGTAAATAAATTCTTCCTCCCACCCTTAGTGGGAGGAAGACTAAAAAATACTAAAAAATAAGCATGTCTAAAGAGGAGAGTATTCCTTCCTTCAAATCCAGTCAGTTGTGAATCTCATAGAACCACTTTGCTGCTTTGGTGTTTCTTTGCTGTTGATTTTTAGTAAACAAATAAATATAATTTTCATATTATAAAATATATTGCCATTACTGTTAACAAGGACCTTAAGGTATGATGACAAACACTGGTAATTTTACCGTCCTCCTATAAAAAAGCTTATAAGCCTTCATTCTCATCTCCTTAACCCTAAAGTAGTAAGTGTGTATATATACATAATATTATGTATATATATATGTAATATAATATATATATATCATTCACTGTCTCTATATATATGTATAATATAATATATACATATATTATACATATATATATTATATAATAATATATATATATTTTTTTTCTCTGTGGTTTTCTTTCCTACTTTTGCAGTTCACAGAATATGTTTGATTGTTACCATTTCTGAATGGTCATTTCAGAGTTTAAAAACTTCAAATTATTCTTGAAGAAAAAAAATATTCAACAAATACTTAGAAATTCTTTTAACATCTACTTATTTTTCCCCTCCCCTTGTATCTCCTCCTTGCATTTAAGAAATGATTTTTCCATGCTTATATGAGAAAGTAATTTGGATTTATATCCCCAAATTCAGTAAAGTAATACAGGAGAAGTTAAAAGACCCTGAAATTATGTTTAAATGACCTTGTAGGTTAACAATTTTTGTGTGTCTAATAACTGGCCAGTCATATAGTGTCTACACAGACAATATGTGTTAAGAATACAGCGCTAAAAAAACTTTGCATAGAAGCATAAAAGTCATAAACTTATTTTATCCATAGCCAATTTAATTTTAAACTCATAAACTTAGAAAAAAAAAAAAAAAAAAAAAAGCCAAAATACACCCAGCAAAATGGAAAAGGTGTCAACCCCTGATGTACACTAAGCTCTCTACCTTTGTGTAGAAATGGACTGGGAATGGATAGAGAGTCAAACCTTGCACCTCAGCTTCCAGGATACTTCTTAGGCTGCTTGAATTCAATTATCAGAGCATGTCTGGCTGTGCTGTAAGCATACACAGGGGAGAAAAGTATTTAATATCTGTAATTTGCAGGCAAAGGAGAAGCTATAAATATTGTGCAAAGTCATAACAAATATATGTTCCTTAGAATTTTACCAAAATTTCATTAAAAGTTCATAAATAATATTTTTTATTTTCCCTGCAAGTTATATTTTTAATATGATGACAACTGATTGCTTTCTAGATTTTTGACTTAATAGCCAAGACTTACTTGAGTACTGTATATACTTTTAAGATATATGAAGAGCATTATGAAACATCTTTCTCAAGAATGGTGCTACACTGCCAGTAGCTATTATTGTAGCTATTAACTTTAAGAATTTTTAATAAAGAAAATTTTTGCAAATATTTTTTAATTCAAATTATATACACTTTTAATTTTCCCCTATGTTCATGTAAGACATATATGCATATAAGACAGGCTCAGATTCTTTACTGTGAAAATATTGGAACATAAAAAAAGGCTTAACTTTAGAACAAATTAAATGGAAAATAAATTCATATTATTTTCATGTTTCAATCCACTTTTACAAATATATTTTAAATGTATAAGATTGAATACCCAACAGATATCTTATTTCACAGATGTCTACATAGAAGTTGACATCTAAATGATGTTGAAAAAAAACAACCCTGCTACTTGGAAGAAACTATTATTTCATTTTTTTTTTTTTTCCTCCCCTTTCCTCTAAATATAAATGTTGATTTATTCTGAGTATATTTCAGTTTGATTTCAGTGGAACTGGGCTGTCAATATCACCTGACAATCTAACAACAATTTAAAAAATATCTGAAAGCAAGTTTCAAAGCCTTGTGGAAAATTTTTAGCTCTGCACATCATTTTAGTAAATTGTCATGAGATTTACATCCTGAAAGTTCTCTTTCAGAAGATATTATTTATCTGCCTACAATCCACCCCAAACCACGGATATCACCTCAGCCTTTTCCAGGTTAATGGAAGATTTTTATGGTACTTGAATTTGCCCCTGTCGTCTTCATCCAGCTGATCAGTTAGTCCCTGTCTAACTAAAGCACCTTTTTGCACCTGTGCTTCGTTCACTTCAATATGCAAATCAGACAAACTTATCAAGAATTAATAATATATCTAGATTAAAATTAATAAAACTGTGTCATTACAACAACATATAAAGCTTTAGAATATTTTTTCCCAGTGTACTTCTAGTAATGCTTCCTTTCTTTAATAATTTAAACAAGTAGAGATACAAACCTGCTGTGGTAAGCCTCACCTAGGGTCTATATTTTGACTACCAGTGCACTGGAGTTTAAGTTCTAATTATTATTATTATTTTTTCTTTCTGTTTATGTGAATATCATTCTTATGCAAATTCATATTCTAATAGCAGACACTATTCTCTATAGCAGACACTATAGGCTGTCAGATAAGACAATTTCTGCACACTGACAGTTAGGCCTTCTAGGCATGGAGATGTAATGAAAAGTCTTGTTCTTTAAACAAGTGGCCTTTTGTCCACATAGTGTCATAGCATGGTTACTATTGGAGACGTGAATATATCCCTATCTTAGGTGTGGCAGTCTGGGGTTTACAAAAACAAACAGACAAACAAGCAAACAAAAACAACCCTACCTTTCTGTGATTGCTTGTTTGAAATTGAGGTATAATAAAAAATTGTTTGCCATGTTGAGGAGAGCACAGACAGCAGTAACTCCAACGGTCCAAGAGAGATGCAAAAGACACAAAAAGTGCTCTGGGCAGAAGCACAATCAAATATGGTTTTCCTTTTTACAGGTCACTTGTAACAGTATGCATTCAAAATAGTTGTAAATTTAATTTTTGTGAGAATAAAGGAAAAGTTTATACAGAGTTGAAATTATTCTAGACAACAAACACTGAAGAAATGGATGCCTTCTGTGGACCTATACTGAATTCTTCACGGATATCATGGTAAAGGTATAGTGATTTCCAAGACAGTATTTTTGTTCTTGCAGTCTGTCAGCTCCCTTCTTTTCTTTCCTTAATTCCCTTCCATTCATCTACAACAGTGCTAATTCACTGATTTAAATGGGAGAGAATTGCAGACCTCCCTCAAACTTGATTAAGTGTAATAGATGGTTCAGCACAGTGAGTTTGCTTAATGCAGTTATGCACAGTCAATTGTCTTCACTTATAATGCAATATTATCACATTAAACTTAGAAAGGATCATATGTTCTGCCTGCTCACTGAATAAAGTGTGAAATACTGATTTTGGCATATTTTGCACCATGCAGTTTATCTATAATTTTATAATTCACTGGACATGGAGCAAGGAATAAAGAAAACCTCAGTAACATATTTTAGTAGATTTAGTTCTTGAGTGACTTGTGTGTAGAATCCATCCTGTCACATAGATGTGGAGTTCCAGCATTACTTCAGATTAAATCCATAAAAACACTTAGATTTCTAACAAGACTCAGAGAATTGGCATTGTAATAGAGAGATTTTAAACTCTAGGGCACCTGGCTCATACCCCACTTAGACTGCTGGTGAGTGAAAGCTGACAGTACCCAATGGCAGCTTAACAGACCATAAGTGAACAGAGATGGTGGTATCTGTCTGTCACTGGTGGATAAGGGGCTCCTTGCATTCCAGATGGCACTGATGTCACATAGAGGGGGAAATAAAAGCCTCCCCTGTGAAAGCTAAGGAGTGAAAATGTGGCGAGTTAGTGTTTACTCCTCATATGATTTCTGTAGGCTGCAACAAAGTTATAATACTGATGAAAGTTTCACAGATTTCACTTACTTCAGAAGGAAATGTAGAAACCATAAAATCTATATCCAGGTATATATTTCTACTATATCTCCCTCCATACAGTATGTTGTAAAGCATATGCCTTTTAAAAATTAATTCAGCCATCATTGAAAATTAGTGTTTACAGTAGATTATAAAAATGCCAATAAGATTGCATGCAAATATATTCTAAGGTTGATTCATAGGATATATATACATATATATACGTATATATACATATATACATACATATATATCTCTTATCATACCAAGCCTCGATTTCAGTAAAAGTACAGTTGAATGTCTTTAGAATCAAGTAGTTGCATGGCCACAGAATGTATTCAAATATATAGCAAGTCATTAGCATAAATTAATACAGATGCAATTAATTCAACAAGCATAATCATTTTGTACAGTTGCAGGCCTTGAAAATTTGACCTGCAGTCAGTGACACATCAGACTTAATAAGCTGTATGTCTGGGAGAAAGAAAACAGGCACTCTAGCAAATAGCCAAAGGACACATGCCATACCATGAGATTTAAAAAGTTTCAACAAAATAATCAAATTAATCAGAAAAAAAAATCCCAAATTTCTTTGAGGAAAATATTAATTGAAGTAATATTATTTTTGTTTTTAAGTAAATGTGAAATATGAACATAATTATATATATCAGCTAGATTTAAGAGGACAATGAAAATGCAAGTCAAAGCTAGTCAAGCCAAGTAAAGGAAGAAGGATGACAAACTGTCCCAAAACACATTCTGCTGTGATATTGTGTGCCACCCGCAAATCCAAGCTGTGTGTCCAGATCAGTTTACCTACAGGGTGAATGCAACAAAAAAATTATGTGGTGTCTTAATGAAATTGTATGCTTATAAATAATTGTGACAGAACTAACAAAAAAAAGTGAAGCTAAAAATAGAAGGAATAACAGAGATAAGATGTAGCATTAAGAAGGTTTTCTTTAAGGAAAGGTTAATGAGCAAACCTTCCAGGTATAAAAGACTCAGTGAGAAAGGACCAGAAATAAACAAACGAGTAATGACAACAAAAAATATGTGCTAGTTGATTTCTATTTCACTGAAATTTGACCCATTTTCCCAAGTCATCTGCCATTGTGGGCTCCTTCAGACCTAAATCTATGCTGTGTGTCCAAATAGATAAATGCAGTTGGAAGCATGAATATAAACATTTGAATCTGTCTTTTCACAGAACTCTGTAATAGGCAAGGTATACTTAGGTAGGATTTGGTTTATTTGTGTGTAAAGTATTCTTCATTATTCTTCAGCATTCTTCAGCTTTCTGAAATAGGCAATAAGTTATTTTCTATTTTATGCAGATAAGATTGCTTTGTCATATCAAAATTTCAGAACAGGAAAAAAATGAAAATAGCCCAAATCTAAAATTTAGAGTATTTAGATTGTAAATGCCTATTAGTATTTTTTAAATGGAAAATATAAAATACACCTCTTCCTTACACCTCTCCCCCAAAAGTTTTTGAAAGTCTGTTAAGAACTGTGGATGAAGCTGTTTGTAGATAAAACCTTCTGCTTATAAAATTAAGGGAGTGTAAAGAAATCAATTATCCTCTTGTAGTTCAATAATAATTTTTTAAAATCTTTTTTTTTTTTTGTATGCTTTTATTACCTGGAAGATTTATTTCAGCATGCTTCAATGCATAAAAGATCAGAATGCAATTCTGAAAACAAATGCAAGCATTGTAAATGGCAGATTTGAGCCATTTTTAGCTGGTGAAACTTTTTTTTGAAAAAAAAAAAAAAAGCTTAAAAATATTTTTTTTCTAGTTTCTGTCACTTATTGAAGTGTTTTCTAATCTGACTAGTTATTAACATCTCTAATTAATCTTGGATGAATAAGGGAGCCAGGATCATTGAGGCTGAAGTCAATTATGTATAAAGAGAGCCCATTATTTAAAGCATCATTTTTCCCCAGTTCATCTATTATGTCCCTATCATCTGGAAATTACACATTCTGATTAACATTTCTGCATAAATTAAAATATTTTGACTGAGGTAAATTCCATCCCACTTAGCAGAACTAGATAGGAGTCTCATTTATACAATTTCTCATGCTTTTGAGTCTATTTGAGATTTTCAGTAGTAGCCAAGGCAAAATTTCTGAATGTGCATAGCAAAAATACATTCAAATATATGCTTTTTTCTTGCAAAAAAGGTTGTGTCTTCCAGAGCATTTTGAGACAATTTTGTGATGTCGTTAGGACTATTCATAGCAAAATATTAAAGTAGAAGAACCAGCCTAAGTTTTCTATAGTTTTGTTAGCTTCTGTTTAATTTTTGCCCTGGTAAGACATTGATTAAGTCAGTATCATAGAAGTCACAAAAACTACTCTCTGAGACCTTCCTTTACTTTAGTTATACAGCATAATAAAGATGAGTATTGACCAATTCTCTTCACCAGTCCTTTACTCATTTTCTCTTCTGGTGGATTTTTATATTCCAATTTCTTATATTGTTTGTTTGTTTGCTTGTTTGTTTTAAATCTCCTAAGAGTTACACTACAATTATTTGCTTTAATATCTATATGAGGATATGGTATGGAAAAGAAATAGGAAGCAAAGATATGTATGTTTTAGGCAATGATCAGCTTGCAGTGAGGGTTGAGAGGAAATGGCAAATTAGCAAATTCCATTTTTTGGTAACTTTTAACCTTACATTTTTTTTCTAATTTCAGACAAACCTGTATCAGGTCAAATGAGGAATGATTTCTGCATAGAAGAATCATGCTTTGCAAAAGAATAGAGAAATTTCATATATGCTTTAGTATGATTTATTCACTGACTAAAACCAAAAAAAAATGTGATCACTTATCTTTATATTGTGTGTGTTTATTGTTTTCCATGTCAAACTTTTGCCACTTTTAGTTCCCTGTGTGACCTTCTCTGGATCCATTTCCACGGTCAGAGAAGATTTTCCTAGCCTCATATCCCTTGCTACAACCAATTAGGTGAAGCTCTATTACTACTTCTACTTCACATAGAGTCCTTAGTGATGTGTGACAGACTGCAAAATCAAAACATAGAGAAGAGAATCTGCATTTGTCTCGCTTTGAGTAAACCTTGAATCATAGACAATAAATCAACAATTGTTACAAACACAGAGAGACTTATCATCTAGTGTGAGGCTGCTTAAGCAAATCCAGCCTCTTGTCCAGTTCTAACTGCCACTTTAAAGCAGTAAATATTTATGAAATATGCTTTGTCTTAAGAATTTAATCTAGCTTTTTCTGAATGGTTTCTGATCTTTGTAAATTCTGAAGATTCATTATTTTTAAGAGTAAAAAATTGTCTATCAATATTGTGTATCATTTTTGAAGGGGAAAAAAAAATCATTGTCATTGAATGAATTGACATTCATTCATTGCTACTTTTGATAGGCAGCTCCCTGTTTAATGCCATTCTTTCCTTTTTAAAGAAAGAGTTAATTTCAAGGAACAAGAAGTATTATATTACAGGGTATGAAGCCTTTAATTTGTGGTGAATTGTTCATGCAGAGAAATGGATTTTACAATGAACTGAGAGATTCCAAACCTTTTAGCTGTTTAATAAACCATCTAAATAGAAGTGATGGTTTGGGACTGAACTTCTCAGCCCACCTGTCAACCTGCACATATGGCTGAAATACTCTTTGGTAGCAGAGAACAAAATAACCTCTTTCCTATGTCTATAAGCTAAAAAACTCATGAGCAAGAATGACAGACAGGCCAATCAACCAGGCAAGTGAGCACTGGTGGTGGAGGGATATTTTTGTTTCACTTTCCAGTTCAAGAAAAATAAATAAATAAATAAATAAATAAATAAATAAATAAATCCAAGAGCTGGAACTTATGATTTCTAACTTCATATTTATTGATTTCTTATTCCTGATTCTGTCCATAGTTTTGTATCCACTGTTTTGATCCACTGTTTAACCTGTATTTGGTCTTCCATGAAGAAAAAAATTAAGGTAACACACATATAAGTTTAGAAATTAAATATGCAACAGCTATATATACAGCAGCTATGTCAGTGTGTTTTTGCTCTCCTTAACCCCTAAAGAACTGCTTGTAAGATGGCAAAAGAGACTTTGACATAAGCCATTTCACTTTTCAGCCTTTGTGCGGTGTGGAAGTGCAGCAGCTTTCACTAACAGCTGATAACAGAAACTCTTGTCCATAATGAACAGCCTTACTAAATCATAATTTTCTAAAGATAAGTGTATAAACTTAGGTTCCAAAAGAATCATTTGAAAAGGTTTATTCATTTACTTTCATCTTTTTTTTCTGGCCTGTTCAACTCTTTCCACAGCTTTTTTAATTTTGCAGTATTAAGTTTAAAAAATCACTTAGTGGAGAGCAATTTTGAAATGTAACAATGTTGTATTTTTTTCTGTTTGTTTGATTTTTTTGTTGTTGTGTTGGTTGGTTGGTTGGTTTTTTCCCTACTTCTTTTTGTTGATGTTGTTGTTGTTTATTTCTTCTTGGCCACGATTTTTTACTCTACACCTTTTCAAGATAATAATATTTGGAACCTTCCTAGGTGATTGCCTACTGTAAACACTAAATAGCAAAATTGTTATTCAAAATAATATCAACCAGCATTCATATTGTTTCTTTGTTAGCAGTATACTTAAAGATTTATAATTTCTCCATTCTCAAGCCAGAGATTTGATACTGAAAAGAAACTAGAAAAATAAATTTTTCCTGAATTCTGGAAACTGCTGATATGGCAATCCCTGGTCTTTGTTTTTTTTTTTCTACAGTCTTATTATAGTGATGGAGAAACTATTTAGTTTCCAATATGCAAGAAGTACTTCACTTTGTAGGTTCAAACTGTTTACTTTTTTAAAGGAAGGACGGGAAATTTTCAAGGACAACAGCTTAATTACATCCGAACTTCAAAAGCCGTTATGTATATTCTCTTTGACTCTTTTTCTCTACACCTGATTATCTGAAGCTCACCAACTATTTTGCTTTCATGTGAAGCAAAACTATTCATCAATACTTTTGTTTTTAAAAAAGAGTTTTGTAACTATAAGTATTTCAATTGCCTTATGCTTGTTTCCTTAATTTCTGAATCACAAATCTTGAAATGTCTATTGATATTATCTTACAAACAGAGAAGTGACTCAAGTGATAGTTGAATGTCAAGGATGGATGAATTCTAAATGTATGTTTTCAAAAGTGTTGATAAAATTTTATTCTTGAAAAATAATATATGCATCCAAATTGCATATACATTATATGTATACAACGTGATGCGATTATGTGTATATATATGTATGTGTGTGTGTACCCATGGCTTGTGGAGGTTTTTCAGGCTCTTTCTTCCATTCCATTAGAGACTTTGTAAATCAAAATACAGATATGATTTAGTTCAAAGGTCAAGAATCTATTTAAATTGTCATTGCCTGATGTTGGGAGTCTCTGTTTAAATGCAAGTTGCTATGTTGATTAGTGCCATAAGTGTTATATTACTGTGACCCACCAAAGAGAGCACAGACTGCAGCCAGCCAACCTGAGGAAATTCATGAGAATGTTCCAATTTTCATTCTCTCTCTCTCTCTTGCTCTCCTTTTTTTTATTACTTGTGATAAATAATCTGGTCTCAAATAGGATTCCAATCAAAAGTTACAATTTATTAAATGAATAGAGGCAAGCAAACAGCGCTGGGTGTGCCGGGAGTCTCTGCTCCACCAAGACACACACCTGTTACATCAGGCGGCTGGTTTTTATGTTCCTAAACTAATACATATTCGTCACTAGTCCTAGAAAAGACAGGGTTAGTATAATTAGTTTCCAGAGTCCAAAATTTCTCCTGGATGCATGCGTATCAGTCTCTGGTGGTCTCTCTGGGGGTCTGTCATGCTGAAGGCTAGTAGTCTTCCACCCAGGCTTTGTCCTTCAACTCCCCCTTTCTCCTTATTTGGTGATCTCTTTGCCAGATATCAGAGGCTTGCGCAGCGTCCCATGCAACAGTCAGCAGTTTCCTAAAAAAAAACAACTCCTTGGTTCTTATCTCCCAGACCCGAGTCTCAATGTTCGTCCTTCAAACCCTCTATTTGCACAAATTGCTGGACCTTTCCTTCTTCTGATACAAGAACTATGTACACTAATCACTCTGTTTTTCTTTGGTAGAAGGTTATATGCAGCCCTAGTATTATTCCATACTGACACAAATCAAATTAACACATTTCACATTACTGATTATGCAAAACAATATCAGGAGGTCAGTCCTCTCTGACACAATTACTGAGTTTCTTTTATAGTTTCCATCTTTGCCCACCAATTAAAGAAAATGACAAGAACATAAGATGTCAAAAATATATCTCTGCATTGGCTGTTCCAGTAAATAGGACAATGATTTTTCACAAATGAGAAAAGAGATTACTCAAAAAATAAATAAATACGTAAAATAAAAATAATAAAAGATGGGGGGGGGGGAGTTACTCAGTTGTAACTAATAAGTCTTTAATTATATTACAAATTATTGTTGGGCCTAAACTATATACAAACTAATGGTAGTACAAATAGGTGAATTCATCATTGTCATTATTTGGCAGGTGATGCCACAAGAATAAGCAATTGAAGTGTCTCTGGTCTTCCCAAGCTCAGCTAAAAGTATGTGAAAAAAGTTTCTTCCACCTTTAATACCTGAGATATCTTTACGTGACACCACAAGAGAAAATCTTTTTTTTTTTTTATCTAAAAAAAAAGAAACCTAAAATCCAGTGTGACTGGTATTTCTTCTCATTTTACCATGGATAAAACGGTTTGTAAACATAGAATATATTACTTATTCAATCACAAAAAATTTATTGTTCCCCTAACTAAAATTAATTTCAATGTCTGTCCTAGAAAAAGATCAATATTTTTACCTCAACTTCACCATGTAAGAAACTAAAATTCTCAACAATTAGTCAGGTTACCAAAACCTTCGCTATACATATCCTATCTGAAAATAAAGATAACAAATATATTTCAAATGGGAAATCCACACCAACCAGTGGAATAGGTGATTCAATAGCATTGTCCTTTCAGGGAACTATACAAGAGACTCACTGTTAAATATAGAGAGTGTCATTATTCTCCACGGAAACCACTGCAGATTGGAAAATACATGATGAAATATACACATTGATTGATATTTTTTGATTGAAAAAATAGCTTCCTTTGAGGTTGTCTTTTCATCAGCTTATGTTTTGGCATTACAGAGCTGTCCAGGGATTTGTTTTTTGTTTTGTTTTGTTTTGATTTAATTTGATCTGTTTTGTTTCATTGGGAAGGAGAGGAGGAGAAGGGTGATGGGGGATGGGGGGGCTTTCTTCTTTTTTTATCTTTGATATTTAATACTTTAAAAGATTCTGTTCATAATATTTCATGTGCTAAAGTCTCTCAGATATATTGGGCACCCTGATTCATCTATTCTGAAGAGAAAAAAAAAAAAAAAGGTAACAAAAGCATAGTTAAAAAAAAAAAAAAAAAAAGCTGCTGTCAAAACTTCAATAATGCCAACAAAGAAGCTTTCTTTCTTACTTCATCAACAGTGATCAAATATCTATTTATTAGTAGTATTAGTATTCCTGTTACTATCATTACTATCATTACTGTCGTTACTATTACTATTTACTATTTACTATTGCTATTATTACAAGAAAGAAAAGACCAATGACAGGGGAGCTTTAGACTGCTTATCAGGAAGAATTCCTTCACTCAGTGGGTTGTTAGGCATGGAACAGGCTGCCCAGCGAAGCAGTGGAGTTGCCATCCCTAGAGGTATTTAAAAGATGTGTGGAAGTGGTGCTTAGGGAATACTGTTTAGCCATGGAATTGTAGTGTTAAGTGGATGGCTGGACTTGAGATTTTACAGGTCTTTTCCAACTTACATGATTCTATGATTCTATGACTACAACATCCCTAAACCTTTTTACTGGTCGATATAATATTGCATTTTACAACTGCCAATAACTAGTAAGTATTATACTTACTAGTAAGTATATACTTAACTAGTAAGTATTGAAGTCCTCTCTGCTGTCTTACAATAATTGTAAATAACACTACTACTTACACTGGTGACTATGTTCCATTTTTAGCTATTATTTTGGAAAACCCTTGTATTTTCATACTTCAAGAGCAATAAAATTCTTCATATGCCAATAATTGTATTTGCTGTTCTCAGGTTGACTCCAGGTGAAATTTTGACACTCATGTTTTCAACTAATCAACTGATGCAGGTTAATGGAAGCCAATAGGGATATATTATATACCAAATGGAAATAATTTCTTTTTACTTAAAATAGGACTGACTACCTTTTGCTCTGCATCCTTTTCTTGATCTTCAATTTTATATAAAGTTAAATTCAAAGCTAGTCAATTTAAGTCCTCAATTACAAAACAATTGAAAGCTTTATAGCAAAACAAGACCCAGAAAAGGAGATATTTATACATCAAGTGTAAGGGAAGAAAAAAGTAAATTAAAAGCATGAGTGATGATTAAATTGTGTACAAAGCATGTTAAACTAAACATGAAGTAGATATTATGTTAAAGAAATTAGGAAGAACTGATGAATATGTCCTTACACAAACTAATAAAACTGTTGTGTAATTCTGCTTTTCTGAATTAGGTATTTCCTCTGAGGCTAGAAGAGTTAAGCTCACTACATGACTTGTATATCTATGCTAGAAACCCTTTTACTTTAAACTATCCTCACAGTTCTGGGTACATTTATATTATTTTCCCATTCTTCCAAGAGAATTCTTGCAAATCTTTTGGGGCTATTTTATTCTGTGATCATAAGCCACAGAAAGTAGTAGTTCTGCAAAAATACATGGAAAAACATATTGATTTATGCTGGAGAAAATAACTAATTTGAAGTACTTTGGCTCTTAATAAACAACTTTGTTTTTTGATGCCATTAAAATAAATGTAACTGAGATTGGGGTTCTACCAATTGCCTTTTAATTTGAATGAAAGTTACACATATTGAGAAAGCTAAATTAATATCAGAAATGTATTGTCAGGGCAGCTGTTACTGAGATACAAAAAATAGATCTGTAATTCAAATTGGACATTTTTTTTCTTGATTTGAAGGAAAAGACAACAAGAGAAGTCAATATTGGGAGAAAAACATAGATGATTTATAGTATAAAATTTAAAAAATGTAGCAGCTCCTCTTCATTTTCAAAAGTCGTCTGATTGAAAAATAAAAAGAGCAGATGAGACTACAAAGACTGCATTGTACTTGTTCCTAATCATGTATGATAAATAGTGATACATGACAGACACTGAAATCTATTCACAAATGACCAGTTTCACACAGATGCTTAAGTCAGGACTACTATGGCAGACCTATCACTGAGTAGGAAAAACAATCTTTTAAAAATCTTCACAAGCTTACCTTGCTAAATGGAAAAAGTAGACAGTTCTTCAATAGAAATATAATTTTAAAAAATATTTTAAAATATCTTTAAAAAACTCTTGATAAGATAATGGCCAAGAGACACTGGGATATATTTACTTGGGATTTTAATGCTGAAAATATCATTTGTATTTGAGGAAATTGTCCATTCTCACTTATGAGAGAAAGTGTGTTCTTTGTTTTTTGCATCTTTTTTCTTTCTGTAGGCTGCAGTTTATTGTTTCTGTGGCATGAAGATCATCATTAAACAATCTCATTATCCCTGTTTGAGTAAAAAAACGATGTAGAAGCAGCAAATTTCTGCATATGGATTGTATATTAGCTTGCATCCAATATAATCATAATAAATGAACTTATTTTTATATAATCTTTTATGCTGAACTTCCAAATGATGAATTATTTTTACTCTCTTGTATCCATTACCCTTGGGTTTCCTAATAAAACTCATAGTCACCACAGAGGTATCAGTGCCTATAGCAACTCTATTAGGAATGAAGACCTCTTAGTCAGACCTCTTTGTCACTGACATTTTTAATGTTTCCAGTCTTCATCATTCTTTGCTAGTATTAGCTGGTAACATATCAGAAAGCCCCAAAACCACATATTATCATTGTCCCTATCCTAAAACAGTCAGTCCAAAGTATGGTGGTTAAGTGAAATACAGGGATCAAAATTGATTTTATCCTGAAGTGCAGCAATAGCACAGCTTCAAACATAATAATGAAGAATGTAGAAACTCAGAAGTTGGCTCCTATTCTCCTCTGTTTTAAGATCCTCATTTGATATTGCCAGTGGGAATTCCAGTGCTAAACCAGAAATCTGCTGGGTTGATCAGTGATTAAGGTGTTGATTAATACTGACTTTCTCTCCAATAATCGAAGAGATTAGTTAGCTCCATGTTATAAAGGTGAAGTAATTAGAAGTCAAATACAGTGAGGAAAATCTTTCTCCCCTGCAAACACAAAATGTCCTCATGACTTTCAGACAGTGAAATCAACTGCTTTCCTTGTCACTTGCTTTGGACTTCATAGCAAAAATTCTGTATTTTAGGTTCAAAGGAGGTGGGGAAGGGAGAAGGCAGCATGACAGAGATGTCCAAAACCACATTTATCACTATCTTATACAACAGAACTTATTTCCAAGCAGTGCCTTGAATCAAAAACTGGCTATTTTGCAGCATGTAATAGTCTGGTAGTTCAAAAATGAACTGCTTTTGAGCACTGAACCACTGTGAGCTGGACTGTGTTGGAAACTTTTCTACAATAATTATAAAAGGAGTCATTGGTAATGCAGCTTTAGCTGTAGATCCTGTAGACACTTAAAATTAGGTGAAATACATCAGACTTAATATCTTTGATATAATATTACATAAAATTTAATTCATTAATGCAGGAAATAAGTAAATAATAAAAAGTAAATAAACAAACTTCTTTTATGAAATAAAATTCAGAAATAAAATCATATGCTCAACAAGAACAGTGTAAGAAGTCCTGAAAATCATCAAAATGCTTAATATCAAATAAATAATGACCCATTAACTAGAACATCTATATACACAAATAACAATGATGATCCCTATAGTTAGGAAAGAGTTCTGCTTTCGAATTAAGCAGAAGACGTCCATGAGGAAGTCAATCTATCAGTTAAAACAAAAACAATTAACAGTCAAAACAAAAACACAGGAAAACAAAATTGAATATTTTTATTATTCCTAATCAATTTAATAAAAGATACTATTTGCCTTTTGGGAAAGAATCATCTGAGTTTTTACCCCTAGCTGAATTCTGAAAATTACTTCTGAACCACAGTTAGGATTACTTTTCTTGCTCATTTTCCATTTTAATAAATGAAGAAGATGCCAAGGACTTGAGCAGAGATTTCCTCCAAGAGAAATCAGAAACAAGTTCATCCAACTCCAGTTAGGTTTATAATTTTTTAAGTTTTCCAAATCTGTCTTGACCTGTTCTGTAACTCTACCAAGAAACATCAGTGTGATGTATATCTTAACTTCTACTGGTTACACTTCTGTCAAAAATCCAAAGAAAAAACAAAAGATTTAATTCAGTAGCAGAATGCACATGGAGGTTTGGAGAAGATTTTCATGATATTTTTTGAAGGAATCCTTGAAATTGAACTGGTTCATGAGCAGACTCCTCTTGGATCAATTACAAATTTGACTTAAAAAAAAAAAATAAAAATTGCTTATTTGCTTTCTGCCAAGATATAAATTAAAATTCTCTCTACATATATATTAGCATGCCTAACAACTGTATTTGTTATCAGTGGTCTGTGTGCAAAAACAAGAACTTACACCTTGACAAGCATCCATTCAAGCTATCTTCTGAAATGTTTTTATTTCTGGAAGTTGCTATTTACGTTCTTCATAATTAGTAATAATTTTGTGTTGTTATAAAATGGTCATGAAAAACAAACAAAATATTTATTACTGAAAGTGATGGGGACCACCTGCATACTAAGTTGCAGCATTTCTCTTGATTTTTGTAGTCTCTCTAAACCAGTTCTTTTGGAAAGATCAGTAGCTTCATCTATACATACAGGTATCAAAAACTTAGTCATATCCACCAAACTTCTGGAAAAACAAACAAACAAAAAAAAACTTGTCATAATAGGGATAGAATATTATGAATCCTTTGTGACAGAATCATTAGTTCTACTTGAGTAAACAATAAAATTGCTATTGATTTCAGTAAATTCTGATTTATTAGAGGATTTTATACAAGTTCTACATCTCACCAGTCTATGTGCAATTAGAACAAAGAACCTAAAATGGAAATGGTTATATTTTCTGTGTGAACTAAAGACATTCCACTTTCAATCAATAAATTTGTATTTCACATTAATAATGGGTATTCCACCCCCTAAACAAGGGACAGTTTCAGTTTCTGCAAATGCTTACTGATTTCATAGTGTCATTAAAACAGATGGAGTAAGGATGGAAGGGAGTTAATATATTATTGATGGTAGTGGTGTTTTTTTGTTTGTTTGTTTGTTTGTTTGTTTTTTGTTGTTGTTGTTTTGTTTTGTTTTGTTTTGTTTTTGTTTTTGGAGCAAATGTGGTATTCAGTTTATGATACTTCTTTCCAAGCTTCTGGAACCAGGGTGGGGAAAATAGAAAGATCAAGTCCATCATATGAAAACCCTGAAAAGCCTTTTGCATGATTCCTGTTGCTATTTTCAAGATTTATGGTTCTAAATATAAGCTGGCTAGTATTTTCATCTTCAAATGGTAAATCCACAGCCTGTTTGGCATGGGTACAATTATTCAGGCATGGGTACAATTATTCACAGCTGTATGCAAGATGATGTTAAATGCAGAACAGCATCTCTAGCTATCTCCTGCATACTGTCAACAAACAATATTCAGCTGATTCCTCTGTCTAAACAATTCCTCCAAATGACAAAAACCTGCATATCAAACTGGCAACTAATAATAGGGTCTATTTGGTTCAATATCACCTCATTTTTCACATTGATCAGATGAATGCAATCAAAATGGAGACTGAGATGTTTTTTGTCATCTGAATAAAAATATTTGGTTACTTAGTGAATTCCCTTCATGTTATCTTCTCTATAATCACTGGAAAATAATTCACAATTATTGTGAATTATTGTGTCTCTCTCTACATGTACCCCTTGTAGAAAACTCAACCTAGGCCTCAGGTTTAAGGCGTTTTGTTAAAAATTATGATTATGCAGTGCAAACCTAGTTTGTATACTTGTTATTCATTATGTCCACGTTATTGTCTAGGTGTATATTTCAACACTGCTACTATCCTAATGTCAGCATATTATTCAAATATATTTTAGATTGAAAGATGCATTTGGACAAGCATCAAAACTATGGACTATTTTCTAGTTCAGGACTTCAAACCTTCTTAAAAATTTTATCTCTAATTCATTTCAGTGTACTACATAAGAGTTTCTTTTTATTCTCTAAGGTCATTATAGGTTCGTAAGGAAAATAAGGACCAAGGTGTTACACATGTTGTTGTATACTACTGTATTTCTGTGAATTACTGTACTATAGGAATGACCCTAATGGAAAGTTACACCTTAGTAAACTTGATATTTGACTGATGTATTCTCATATTGTGGGGCACACATATATATATACACACACATACGTATATGTGTATATATGCATATCTGTATGCATATACAAATATATGTATATATTTGTACACATACATATATGTAAAATACCTCTTGTCAGAAATTACTTCTCAGTAAAGAGGCCCTCTTTTTTTTTTTTTTAACCCTTTTTTTCTTTTTCTCTTGTTCCCTCTCCCCCCCCCCCCCAAAAAAAAAAAGAAGTGAGTCTCTCAACAAGAGAACTGAATGAGAAAAATAGATATTGACTAACAGCACAGAAATCTAAAATTATAACATATTCACTTGAGAGTTTAGGAAAAAAATGTATTAAGATATCTGAAAAGTTCTTTCTTTTCAAGACCAAGCTTGAAATGAAATGCTAGAGGAATAATTTAAGTGACAAGATAGACAGCCTACCTTTTTTGAAAACATCCTTTTAGTCTTACTTAAATAAAAATATGTTTCTGACTTTCTCAGTCCAACACAAATAATTTCACTGCAGTTTTTAGATATTTTTTTCTATATCTTATGAATATTTTCTCTTTTGTATTTGAGGATTTAATCACTGAAACTCTAGATTCATTCTAGGAGTTGTGCTAAATTAGGAAATGTGGTTAATATTATCAAGCTGTGGTATTTCATCTAGAGTTCACAAGGTTTAGAAGAATGCTTCTTTCCATCACAACCAGTTATAGCTATTTCCCATGATAGCTGTGAAATTGATTTCTATGTAAAGTGGAGGTAATGCTCTTCAAAAGTACTGTCTTCTCCAAAAGAAAACTAGTGAGACTGGGGCAATTTGAACAAGAAAGGGAGAGATCTCTGGAAATGGCCAAGATAATTCGATTCCAATTGCCTTGAGCCAACTTTAAGGCCAAAACAAACAAACAGAAAAAAAAAAAAAAAAAAAAAAAAAAAAAAAAAAAAAAACTTTCAGAAGCTCAGATTGTCACTATGAATCATCATAAAACACCTTATATTGTATTCAGCGAAGCATTTAAATATAATAGTTAATTTCCTAAAAAACGCTGTGGTCATTCAATGTCCTACTGTACTACAGACCTCTTTTGACTGTAAGCATAGTTTATGGACACAGTTGAAGGTTTTTGAACATTGAAGCATGCCCACTTTACACATCTGCTAGAAGATCTAAACTAAAACATTAGCAGTGGAGCTGGCAAAACATCAAACTTAGAACAGATCTAATTTAAGTGATAATGTATTCATTTGTGCTTTTGGAGGCAGTTTTTCAAATGCCTGAACCATCAGTTATTTCTAGAAGATTCCAACAAACAGGCATCAGAATTTTAAACTACTTTGAAAATGGTCGTAACTGAGAAAATGAGACTGGTGTTTATACTTCAGAGGCATTTCACCAAGTATCCTGCATATGCAAGAATCTTACTGTAAATTTAAGTGTCAGAAATATCTGAGCTTGTAAATTCTTTCAGATGATTGTGTAAATATGCCCATATCTTCACCACTGTTTTTACTTTGAGTGTAATAGTTTTTCATTTTATATTACAATATATTTTAGCACATTCCTGACTAATTCTTATATTTTTGTTCCGGTAAACACCTGTTTGTTAGACTATTACAGTCCCTACTGCTAAACTTTCAAAAAAAAAAAAAAAAAACAAAGGAAAAGGAAAAAAATAATAATAAAAAAGAAATTATGCAATATTCCTCTGTCAAGAACAAGAATATAAGCATATTAGTAAATTTTATTTCTATTACCATAAATGTTAAATATAAAGCACCATTCTACGTATGGTGAAAGTCAGAATACAAATCACCACAACTGTGTGTAATGTTGTTCTATACTTTTGTGAACTACACCTTGAGAATATGCCAGTTTAATAATGGCACACAATTTTAAAGTCACTAAGCAGTCTCTAAAGAAAAAGACACCGTATATTACCATTTTAATCTTTACTGGACACAGCTGGAGACTAAATTATAGTTCAGCATGAATGGAATAGGAAATATCTTACAGTGATTTTTCTCTCAACCTATTGGGGGGGTGGAGGGGGAGGTAGACAAAACAAAACAAAAAAAAAAAGGAATATTGTAGTAAACTATCTCCCGAAACAAGCAAGCCACATCAAAATGACTCTGAATTTGAAAGCAATCATACAGGCTATTAGTTTTATGTAACTTGTGTTCAGAACAGACAAGTTGAAATACAAATATTTTCCATGAAGTTTCAGAAGTACTATAACATGTACAGCTCCCAGCTTTGTGAGTATGTCAAGTACATGTTAATAACTACTTAACCTCTTAAGTGGAGTCACTTATTTAAGAAAAAAATTTCAAAGTGTCTACACAGAATCTGGGATGGCAAACTCTTATTGACAACAGTTGATGAATGTTTTAGTTAGATTATTGATCATCTGCAAACCCCAGACTGAAGTTATGGCCTACCACAAATGATATACATCATTGGTATACAGCCAGAGTAAGATTTACTTGTTCTTCTGGGTTGATTGCACATTTCCACACATTCCACGTGTAGGATTCCTGTAACAGACTTCACATTTTCCCTCCAAATGCAAATGTGGTGTGCATCTCATCTCAGGTTTCTTAGGTTAGAAAGAGTATTGGTATATTGAGAAATAAAAATAACTTTTCTATAAAACAGAACACAAGAAAACTTTCTCCCATGTAACAATCTGCAGTGAACTCGAAACTATTTTCATCAGTGCAGAATCACGAGATTTAGAAGTAAAATACAGAGAAAGTTATGACAGTTATAAACCCTCCCACTCAGTTATGCCCTTAAGATGTCCCACTGCAATTAAAATTTACTGTGTTTGCTTGCATTTTTATGTAATCTTACATGAGTATAAAATATAACATGGTGTATGCCTTCTTGAATATAATGTAACATGACTTCTTTGCATGCCACATCGTCAGATTTTTTTTACATAAAGAGAAAATCTTGCATACATTGTTATTTACTGCACCACTAAGAGCAAAATAGCATTATTTCAATAACACACTTCATCCAATCGCATTTGGTACTACAATGAAAACTATTAGCAACAGAATGGTAATTGATTGGCATGGAAATTATGATAAGGAAATGGTCCTTAAGATCAGTTAAGACATAAATTAGAGTAGGCAAACAGGAGTGATAAATGATGATTTCCTGTATATGCTACTTCAACAAAACTGAAATATGTTGAGAATACATGGAGTTGCAAAATATTCCTGGTAGACAACTTTTCTGGTGTTGTGGTTTCAACTGTTAGAATATTAAATAATTTTGATCTTGATCATGGTTTTCTTTCAAAAAAATCTTGAAACCCTATACTTTACTTTCCATCCTTAAACAATGACCTTTTTATCTCTATCTCACTAGATGAAAAGGTAACTTTGAAGTAGCAGATTTTCCTACAGACTGGAAATTGAAATCCTAAATTTTAGTCAGCACTGTTTTTACCAGCATCATCACCATTTACTCTGCAGTAAAATCTGAAACCTGGTATAGTCTGAGACAACTGTTAAGCTCAACAATAAAGATATAGAACCAAAAATGCATATCTACTGCTACAAAATATATAATGTCTAAACATAAATATTACTATTAAAATACAGATTCTGTAATCAAATACTATACCCAACAACCAGTTCTACATTTTTATTTATTTCCATTGTTACACTTTTAACATATAACAAGTATAGCGAGTTTTCTATTTTAATCTGGTTGAGGTTTCATTCTTGAGACAAGATTTCAGGTTCTAGCTACAAAAGTTTAATCTCAGTGCAATAGCATGACATTAACAACCTGTATATGCTAGAGCACATGAAACTGGGCAGACTGGAAAGCTGTGCTAGCTAGCACTTCACAGGGTTTTTGTGTCCCCTGATGCATTGTTGAACATCATACATGAGCACTGTCTCAGAAAAACTTCAGACTTGACAGAGTTCAGCAGTGGAGAATCAATAGATAAACTTCAGCAGAGCCCTAGTGGTCACCCGAGGTTAAAAATGTAACATTTTATGGGACATGTAAGAACCACTAATGTTTGTTTTAAGACTAGCAATCACTTCCCTAAAGATTAATTGAGCATATAATAGGGGGAAAAACACTGTGATGCTAGGACTCCTGTAATTCACTTTTGTTTCACTGCCAAGCACAGTGTGGAGCAGGAGCAGCTCTGCTCCCTTCAGACTGTGTTGTCACTGCTCACTCTGTACTTTGTCACAAACCAGATAGAAAAGAAATTAAAGCTGAATCCAAACTAACAGATATAGTTGAGGGAATAAGCCTAAATGAATGAACATTTGCCAATATCTGATTTACAAAAATCCACTCTGAATCTTTGAAGTCCTCGAAAATTAGCATTGGGTGAGACAATAGGCATGTTTGCAGGTCTGTTGATTCATTTAATTTTAGTGTGAAAACATATAAACATGCATTGACTAGGTCAGAAAAAGCCAATCTTTAAACTGTATCTTGATGAAAAAAAAAAATAAAGTGTTGAATATCTTCAGACACAGACTACCAAATGATAAAACATAATGATTATCTAACTTGCTTAGCAAGTAAGCCTGAACCTCATATATCTGTCAAGAAACATGCATACCTACCATAATCAATTTATATCAGCACCATTTTGTAGCACTCAAATAAATGGCTAGTGGAGGAATGCATGGCCTACTGAGGGAAATTTACTACATAGGAAGGTTTTAAGTAGAGTTACAGTTACAGCATTGACCACTTGGGGTAACATATTCAAAGAGGGGACACAGCTTGTTAGTAAAGGGATGGATTAAAATTAAAACCTAAATTTGTAACTATTAAAAGTTTTACACTTTGTGATTCATTAGAGATTTAGTCAAACCTAGCTTTGAACTACAAGGCTGAAGACCTAATAGGAACTTTTTTTTCTTCCTTGGAAAGACTGTCAACCTGAGTGGGCATTACTGGGAATTATATAACTCAGCTGGAATTAGTGAGTATTAAGTGGTTTACTCTTAATAGTAATACAGAAGAGATGAGTGATTGCACAGGAAGTTTAAACCCATGCAACACAAGCTCCACCATGAAAGAGTTAAGCATTGATCTAGTAGCTTTCTTCACTGTGCAGACATAGTATCATTGTAATTGAATGAAAACTTATTTGGAATAAAAGCTATTTAAAGCTTACAAAACAGTGAAATCCAACTGTAATATGAATAAAAATTCAATTGAAGAGTACATTTTTCCCCCACCTGTATTGACTTGAGTACTAGATAAAACATCACACAATCTGTCACAGGCCTCATATTGCTGCAGTCACAGACTTCTGTTATTAGGTAGTAAGCCATACTTTTCAGTAGAAGGAGAGCAAGGCTCTTTAGTTTTTAAATATGTGATCATGACGTGCAACACAGTGAAAATTGTTCAATCTTCAAGTTAACAGAAAGATAATTATATTTTATAATCATTATTATATCTGATAGCTAATATAGCTTTGCTTCCAAGATAATCAAATGATAATGAATCAAATAAGAAAGCAGAAAGAACAAAATATGGTGTGTAGAACACTGGTTTCACGGGTAATAATAATCATAAAAAATCTCCCTCTAGCCATAGTTTCTACAACAGCTAAGCTGACTCCAGTCATCCTTTAAAAAGTAATTAGGAGATTGAACAACATTTTATAGGAGCTAGTATTAAATTGCTCAGAGCTTGGAAAATATATCACAACTGGCAGGCTCCATTTGTCTCAGTTTTCATGCCCCATATTTAAATGAAGCTCAGCTTCTTCTAAGTGATTACAAGAGTGTTTTGCTCACTGTCACTACCATGTAACAGAGTTACACTGCTGTGGGATGAAACTCTAGTTCCAGGTAAATAACTGCTGCTTACATTCATTTCCTGTCCTAAAGTTCTTCATTCATTATTGTGAGATATATAGTATTTCTTGATCCCTGACCAGAAAAGGAATCTCACAAGATCAGTATCACTAGTATTATAGAAACAAAGAACTGAAATGGGAAATGTTATTCCATAAAGAGAAAATAAATAAATAAATAAATAAATAAATAAATAAATAAAATTCCTGGCCCTCTTGAAGTCTCAAGATATTCAGCTTGGTTCTATTTTTATTGCTTCAAAAGTTCCCTACCATGGTGCAACCAAGAAGTGAGCTACCCAAAATTCACACAATAGATGGTGCCAGGAACAGGTGAAAATTTGACAATAGCTATTTATAAGCTCTTTGTAACTAGATTTTGGCATAAGAGAGAAATGCACTACAGTGTCTATAGACACACAGAAAGTTTATCCTATTAACAAATTCCATAAATGTGTACAGTATCCATCTCTCAGACTATCTTAGCTAACTTAGCATAGGAAACAAGGAGTCTGTGTTCATGTTACAGAATATTGTTCTCAGTGTTTAGTGCTTTAATTTAGTCAAAAGGAACTGGTTTTATTTATTTATTTATTGTATATGCCTATTGGATAGCTTAGAAACATCTTGTTGAAAAAAGTTTTCAGATGAAGCATGCAGCTTAATACCAAACAGACTGCTACTGCTACTTCTAAGTTTGACTGCAATTGTTTCTATTCTGCACATTGCTGTTTTGCCCTGGAACCTTAAAAGAGACTTTGTCAGCAAAAAATATCAGATAGATTATGAAAATTCAGGGTAATTTGACAGAATAGGGAAAAAGTGCAATGGTTTTTATTTCCTATTAAAGGAAAAGGCAGTTTAAGATAAACCAAATTTACAACAATTCGACATAGCTGGAAGGATTTTCAGTTCTCCTAAAGTTTTTCTAGAGAATATACATAGTGTCACACTCTCCTGTCTGGTCAAAGGATTCCCAGTTGTCTGACTGTTGTCTTCATTGGAAGGTAAAAGCTTAAACTGAAGCAGAAACATGATTTGCCCAAAATAACAAAATAACTTTGTCTTAAAATGAATCCACACTTTAATCACAAATATTTATGAATATTAAATTGTGTTACACTGGATTTCACCACTCCACTTACCACTGGTTAATTCCAAGATAAAAATATATCCTATAAAACCTGTAGTATAAACATCAAAATGAATCCTCTGCATGTGTTTTTGTATGTGAGTGTGTTCACCGGTGTACATATTTAATGACAATAAAATATTTTTCTTAAACGTCATCTAAGAAATTTTAATAGGAAAAATATGGCAGGACTGGTCTATGTCATATGTTATAAAAACTAAACTAGTGGTTTTAGAAATGTGAATGAGCTGTGACAGCCAAATTGTCTGCAATAGAAAGTTCTAACTTTTAAAAATCCACTTATCAGAAGGGTAAGAAAGGGATGTCTTATAAGCAATGTGAAAAAATAATATTCCTTATTTGATACCTGTAGCATACCATAAATTGATGCTTGCACATTAAACTCTGCAGTGAGGAATGAAATTAAATAGGGATGCCTCACAAGACCTTCAGGTTCTTAATCCAAACCACTGACTAGATCTGTCTCATACTTCCAAGTAAGCTATATCCCATCTGGATTACACCCTGTGGAAAACTCTCCCAAGTAATGATAAGAAGGATGTGACAGTTGTCCCAGGAATGAAAATGACTTTCTTTGGTTCAGTTCATTGCTGGTAACTTTACTCCAATGTAGGAACAAGACAGTATTGTCTGGGTAGAAAAGTTAAATGAAAAAGAAACAAACAAAAAGCTATTCTGTAGAAGTGGAAAAGAAAGAATACTTGAAAAGTCTAAAACCTAAGAGAATCTTCTAAATGATGTATGAAGTCATGAGAGCATGAGGAAATTTTGTAGATTTTGTATGTGGTTTGATCTTCAGTAGTGTAGGTGCATACACAGTCAAGAGCTAGCCAGAATACCAGAACCAAACTCTCACATCTGTTTGACTAAAAAACCATTTCTTCTACTGACAAAACACGGCCTAAAGAAAGACTTATAGCAACATTTCATAAGTAAGCTAGAGACAGCCATTAAACTCATATTTCTTCAGTATTTCAGTTCTTTCAATTCATTATATTAAATTAAAAGAAAAAAAAAAAAAGAAAAAGAAAAAAGAAAAGCTATAGTATTTAGAATTATTTACAGTCATGGTCACAGTTCACACCTGTGTTGCTCTATATCAAGTTTACTTTCTTTGCCACCAGGCAAATGAACTTTCAAGACCAAGGCAAAAAATACACTGAAAGAATTTCCCACCTCATGTATATGAGTTAGCACCCAGATCTTCAACTTGCAGGTATTTGAAAATGCTATTTCTTATGAAATGAGATGTAACACTGGGGGTGGTTATATTGCTGACAAGCCTTGTAAATATCTAAATCCTGGAAAGCCTTGGGTAGTCTGTTACAGGAAAATAAAGCACTCTAAGTTCTTGTAGGTAGTTTTGTATTTCTGGCCAGAGGTCAAACAAAATGTCTGTTTAACATCTCCAGTTTTGATCAATTCTATGTTAAGAGAAATGTGGTAACAAGGTGTTGGGATATGGGAAGCAATGTGACTACAGCTTGAAATATGTAGGAAGCATCACTCTTGGAATCCCAGAACTTGTGAATTAACTCCAGGTGTTATGTAGTCTGCTGTACATAGCTTCAATATCTGAAAAGCACCTAGTAGATTACTTTTATTTGGTTTATCATTTTTAAAAAGGTTATATTCACTAATCCACCTGAAATTTGAAATGCCTAATAGAGATACAGAATTATGTTTCTAATTGATTATTATTATTATTATTAGGTTATGAATCATGTCCCCTGGGTATCGTAAATCACATGTGCAAAGAATTTCAGGCACAGTTGGATGTTTCACGTCTCTATCCCTCATTTTGCTGTTCAGATGGGAACAAATACCAATGTTGTAAATTGTGAACATAACTTCTGCTGCCTGTAGCTTGAAATTGTATAATGACAAGCATTTGAAATTCTGTCCCATTGTCAACAATTCAACATTCCTATTGAGTGGAAACAAGTCTTACTTTAAAGCCTTTATAATTATTAATTTGATTATCTACAATTGTAAATCAAACTCAAAAGCACAATAACCATGGTGTTTTAAGGTAGAAAGCAAAGACAAATAAGTAAATAAATCCAGTGTATGCCTGGATGTTTCATTGAGAAGATGGGCATTCTGAAATGTCAGAAAACCTGGAGTTTTACAGAAATTAATTCAACAGTTGTTTGAACATTGTCTGTGTTATGATAGAAGGTGCAAAATCTGGTCTGTGTGAAGGCTGTAAATGAAACGGCCAGGAAGTCAGGAAGGTGGAGTGAGGTGGTAGGTAAGATGTGTATATTCATCAGGATCAACTACCAAATCACATTGACCATGTTAGCATTTATCAAGAGAATTGTATTTCCTGTTTGAAATAAAAGAAAGTTCCCTTTGTCAGAGCATTGACAGCTGCCTCTTTGACTTGCTTGAGACTTGTTGAAATTTGAGGTGACAGTTTTGGCAAGTGCTCTGGGTACCAGTCACTTCAGACAGGGCTAGCA
This sequence comes from Nettapus auritus, assembly GCA_011076525.1. NCBI lineage: Eukaryota > Metazoa > Chordata > Aves > Anseriformes > Anatidae > Nettapus > Nettapus auritus. The sequence goes on from CM021769.1 coordinate 19,732,516, forward strand.
GCATGAAAATCATGTTTACAATGTGTGCAGAAGTAAAATGAGGCTCCAGTAATACCACCTATCCACTGATGCAGACAGTCACAATCCAGTTTCGCACTGGAAGAGAAAAGGAAACTCTGAAAAACTCAATGCCTCGTAGAATTTTTCAGTTTATATTATTATTAATAACTCTTTTATATTCACAAGATGTTGGCAAATAAATATTTTCTCTTTTCTGTTTATTTTAAATGAACATAGTTGTCAATTTAAGATCGATATTCGATTTATATCGATAATGACTGCATTATCTACATTATGTTAACAGGAAGTTTCAACCAAAATCAGAGTCAACAACACTGGGTTTTTAGGCCGTGTGTACTCTTAAAATGTATGCTTCATACACTGTTGAACACAGGAGTCCAATTTTTAAGGACATGAACATGCAATATTCCTATTGTAGTATGTAATATTCCTATATGTCGCACACTGGAACATGCTCCCCAGGGATGTAGTCATGACACCAAGCCTGTCACAGTTTAAGAAACGTTTGGACTGTGCTCTTAGTCATATGGTCTGAATTTTTGGGTAGACCTGTGTGGTGTCAGGAACTGGACTTGATGATCCTTGTGGGTCCCTTCCAATTTGCACTATTCTATTATTCTATGATTCTATATCAAAGGTCACACCTTTGACCTTTGCGATAACAATTTACATAAAGGTTATATAAACCAGATATGGCACAGACGAAAACTTAGTGAGCTCTCTTGAGTCTGAATCCAGTGCCTTAACATTAAAAACATCCTCCTTTAAGGGCTAGAACATTTCAAAAATTGTTGATAGCAACATTAATATGCATTAATATATTTGTGTTATTCTAGAACACATATAAGGTAATGCGTCTCAAAATATTTATCCTATTGGATCATCCAAGATTTTTAACTAGAAAATTAAGTAAATGAGAAAGATAGCAACCAACCCTTGAGATGCTTTCCAATTTACCTAATTTAGGCTGTCTAACTTTATACAGCCATACAGGTTACTTCTATAGTGAATGGAGAGAAAAACAGAAATACATCTCAAAATCAAAATTCAGTCAAGCCTAAGGTATGGTTTAAGACTGTTTTGAATTCTCTTCCAGGATACATCAGAGTAATTGCCTTTTGGAGACACCCTCAGTTTACCACAGAGGTGCTTTATATAATCGGTTTAGAACAGAAATGTATTTAAAAGTTTCTTTTGTAAATCCATTTTTAACTGGTTCCTGATGAGGTCCCACTCCTTTCCTGTGCAGCTGTACTTTAGACATTGTTTCTTAGAAGTAATTTTGAATACATGAGTAAGCATACTTAACATCTCTGTTTGGACTTCGTAATTTATTTATTTTTTCCAAAGTGTATATATATATATATATGTATATATACCATTTTTTCCCTCCTTTAATTGTAATCTGAAAAAAAGATGGTCTTATTTTTCCTATTTCTCCTACATTTCTGCCCTTTAGTTAGAAAAATGTTTTGATTATGATTTGTAGAGGAAAAAGAAAAAAAAATTGCAATCATTTAATTGTCTTCTGATATTTATTATTAATATGAAAATAAAATATCTAATTTCTAACAGTATAAGGACTGCATATTCTCCCTTACTAAATGTATTGAAAAGTATATTCTTTTCAAACCACAAAATAGAATCACAGAATCACAGAATTTCTAGGTTGGAAGAGACCTCAAGATCATCGAGTCCAACCTCTGACCTAACACTAACAGTCCCCACTAAACCATATCCCTAAGCTCTACATCTAAACGTCTTTTAAAGACCTCCAGGGATGGGGACTCCACCACTTCCCTGGGCAGCCCGTTCCAAGATACAAGAAAAAGAAAGTATGTTCAGTAAAACTCTCAAGTTCCATTTTATTCAATGCATTTTCCAATTTCTGTATCTATGAGAAGAATTTTCTATACGTTCTTAACTCCAGAAATAATTATGAGACTTTTAAAATCTACAATGCAAATTATTTCTTTAAAAATAAACCAAATGAAAGTATTCTGACTGGGTATTTTAAATTTTTTTTCCAATGACATTGGACCACAAAGCCGATAATATAATAAGCTTGGGGTAACACATCTGAGACTATTTTCTAACTTTTCCCTGAAGAGACTGCTGGATCCATTCGATGTAGAAGCATAAAATATAAATGAAGTCATTTATGAACTGCTGTAACTCAAATCCTGTTCCAGGCCAGTGCTGAAAATGAGACCCGCAGTCTCATGTTTTTCTCATATTGGAGGAAATAAATGAAATTGTTTTCTAGCACATGAGCAAAATATTACTAAATTCAAAAGAAGAAAAAAGAATGCAGCTATTTGTAATGGTTATATTAAAATACAAAATCATCCTAAATGTTTTTCCCTTCAAACAGCCTGTGGCTGTTTACAGTAGCTACATAACACAAAAGGGCAAATATTCCTCTCTCAGAGAAACAGCCTAAATTTAGATTAGGTACATGGTGAATGTTACAGATTATGGATTGTAAATTTTGTTCAGAAGGATTTCCACATAGATACAAAAGAACAAAAAGAAGTAGCTGAACCTTATTTTAAAATGTATACCAAAAAGCAGAAATCAAGAATCATGACATGACTGTATTTAGACCTTCTGGTTACAATACATACATACAAAGTCCTCATTTCAATGTGAAACAGTATAAGTCTCAAATTCAGGTACCAGTCTTGTCATACAGGGCTATATTTAATAATTATATTTAACACAATAATTCTTATTTAAATTTGTATTTATTTGTTTGTATTTAGAATGCTAAACCCTTGAAAAACAAACAAACCAGCAAACAAAAAAATATGATCAAATCTTTTTTTTTTTTTTTTTTTTTTTTTTTTTTTCCCTATATTTTATTTACATAAACGTGCAGGTAGCCTTTGACATTGCACAGCCTATTTGCTATTAGCACAACAGCATAAAATGCTGGTTTTAAGAAATTTGTCGTAATCATCAAAAAGTATGTCTTACACTTCAATACAAGAGAGATATAATCATCTGTGTGGTGCCAGGAACTGGACTCGATGATCCTTATGGGTTCCTTCCAACTCAGGATATTTCATGATTCTATGATTCTATGATCTGCTGTAAGCAGCATCTTACAGGAAGATAAGGAACAGAAAGGAGTCATTGAATAGTGGAATCCTGGTACAATTTAGGTTCTACCTTTGGAAATCGTCTAGTCCAACTACATGTTCAAAACAGGACTATCTGCAAAGCTGAATATTTATTTGAAGTTAGCTCAAGTTAAATGGGGTTTTGTCAAGTTTTGAAGACCTCCAAACATGGAGACTTAAGAGCCTCTTTAAGCAACGTGTTCCATTGCTTTACCACTCTCATGATGAAGAATTACTTCCCTATATCTGATCTGAATATTGTTTACTACATTTTGTTGCCTTTGCCTCTTGTCCATTTCAGGTACATTTTCAAAGACACTCTGACTCCATGTTTTCTTTATCCTCCCATTAGTCAGATATAGGCAGACATTAGATTCTCATTTAATTTTCTCCTCTTCAGTCTGAGCAAACAGCTCATTTGTCAGCTGCTCTTGTCCCCTTAACACCTTGGTGGCATTCCACTGACTCACTCTAGTCTGTCAGTGTCTTCCTTGTACTGACAACCTTAAAACTGTATACAGTACTCCAAATTTGGCCTCCAAGCACCAGAGAAGGAGAAATAATCACTCCTCCTGATCTGCTGGCTGCATTCTTGTGATTAGTCCTCAGTGATGCAAGAGATAACTTCTGATCTATGTACAATATTTTTCCACCCAGACCCCTATGTCTTTTTAAACAAAGGTAAAATCAGATAATCATAGATTATCCCAAGTTGGAAGGGACCCACAAGAATCATCGAGTCCAACTCCTGGAACTTTCCTGCCAGTCAGTCCCAGGCCTGTACAGCTGCATGGAGTAACTCTGTCTGACATACCACACTGCATTTGCTTTTTATGAACTTCTGTGAAGTTTTGTTTAGTCCATTTCTCCAGGTTATCTCCCAAATGGCATTTTGATACCTCACCTGAATTTGCTGAAGATACAGTCCATCCCACTGTCCAGGCTGCTAATGCCATTCTTAAATAGTATTGGCCTCACCATCAACTCCTGAGAAATGTTGTTGCAACGGGCCACCTGTCCGAACTTGAACCACTAAATCCTGATGGTCCAAGCACTTTTTTACCCACTATCTAAGCATGTCTTATCATCAGTATAGTATAGTATATATATATTACCAGTATAACCATCCAGACAATATCTCTTCAGTTTGGATAATCTTAACCTGTAACCTTTCAAATTTCCTTTCTTGTTTCTGACAGCTCACACAGGAGGAAGTGTGTGTTTTTATCTGTTGAGTTATTTATGGATTTATTTGCAAGGGAGATGAAATGATAAGCAGTGACTATTTCTTTGTTATTCCCTGTTTTGTCTCCCATCCTTATGAGGAAATGATCCTTTCACTTCTGAGGCAGTGTCTACAAGATACCCATCCTTGGGATAATGAAAAGCTTCAGTCTTTAGTGTTGTCAATATAAAATTTCACGAGCGCTCAACTACTATCACGGAGCCAAGATGAGAGACAGAGAGAGTAATATGAAACATTATCTAGTCAAATTAACATTTGGTCAGTCACCGAATTAAAATATTTTCTTGCTATAATGCCATTTCCTGAACATGCCATACAGAAAGGCAGAACGTTTTAGCAAGTGATAGTACCAGCCTTACATTTCTTCCTTTGTCTTTCCAATCTCTCTCTGTCTATTTTGGCTTTCAGAAGAAAATACATGGGGCATATTTAAAACAAATGGGCATCATGATTAATAAGGACATCACACTGAGACATAAAACTGCCCTGTCTCCTTCATCTGTTCTTTTGATGCAGTGATTAACCTTTGAGTTTATGAGTATTTTTGCACTTGCCTCGGATAAAATGTTTTATTACTTACCTCCCAGGCAACCTGGATTAAACTTTTCAGGTCCAGGAAGACAGTGGACCATAATGACTGTTCTCTTGGAAATCATATCTACCTCCTTACCACATTATCAGAACATTCTTTGTATGAAACAGATGGATACATCAAGACGAGATAATACAACTTGTTAAGGTCATATTCCACCTTCCTATACATCATTCATGCTTAGTTGACTCCCAACCCCCCCCTAGAGATAGATTGCTATACATTATGAATGTTGAGAATATCAAAAGATCATTTTATTTTTGACTTTAATTCCCATTTGTAAAGTCTTCTGCCTTTACTGAAGTTGCTTTGGTAGCGTGCTTGCTAATGACTTATCACTGCTTTTCAGAAACAGGGCAGAAGAAAACATATTTATCTTTTGGCAAAAACATTCTTCTCTGACACAGCATTTCAAGTATTCCGCTCTCAGTGTCAGAGAAGTAAAACCTAAGAGGGGAACAAAGGAGATTCAAAGGAAACCACAAGACAGATCCCCAGAGATTGTGCAGTAAGTAGTTTAAAATGGCATCTTTTTATGTACTTCAGAACTGGTTTGAGGAATACTGCTTAGCTTCCCCCTCACACCTACCTGACATATCCTTCTACACTATACAAAGAGGTAGTCAATCATTTTGATGCATGTCTCCTGAACAGGGAAGATGAATATTTGAGTGTCAAATCTGCACTTGCTGTAGACCTCCTAATCATTTAGAGATACTGAAGTAAGTTTAAGGAGGGGATGGAGGGGGCAGGAGGGACAACAACAAAAACACCAAAAAGCTGTAAACATTGTTACCAAAGATCCTTCTCTCTTTCCTAAATATGCTTTCTCTAGCTAATTCAAACAAATGCAATGTGCATGAGTTGCTATCTATAAAACTATTAATATAGTGATGTAGGAATAACTATATCAGTGAAACGTTACATTCAGTCTGCACAAAGTATTAAAAATATCTTCAAAGAACTTAAAGTGTAAGAATACTCTGGCTGCAGCATTTCAAAATATAGTTATTAAGCCAACAATAGCAGGTAGCAGCCCTGGCAGAGAATATCTTGGGTTTAGAATCCATCTCATTACAATAAAACTGTCTGTATACAACTTAGAAGTGGAAAACTGGTTTCTGGAAGGGATTTAATTCATTGCTTCTCTGATCAAACAAAGTGAAAAGAGGTGGATGGAAGTCTCTTTTGGTTCCATAGTGCTTCAGTTTATCTAAATCATAGAAAAGAAACACAACAAGCACTGAAAGCACTATTGGCCTTTAAAATGTTTTCAGGCTCTGTCCTGCTTAAGTTGTGAGCATGCTGACTACTGACTAAATTATAAATAAATAAAAAAATAAAAGTGTCCAGATACAGATTACTTTTAATCCCAGTTTACTATCAAATACATTTTGAATAATTTCAAACCAGCCTCCAGTTTTCAACTCACATCTTAAAAGTTTACATCATCAGCACATAAGAATACACAGAGCCTCTTGGCTTAAGCTAAGGTAGTGCCACAAGGAGCACTCCCTATGTTATGCATTTCCTCTTTTAAAACAGAAAACAGATGTTCGTTGGTGGAATAATTTAGGCATAGAATGAAGTGCAGATGAGCATCTTTCTTTGTAACTGTTGCTAACACCTACTTCATTTCCTTTGGCACTCTCAGGATCCTTTCATGTGCACTGAAACAAAGGGAAGAGGAGAGGAAGGAAAACCAGACACTTTGTTTGCCCTACCCATCTCAGAGAGCAGCTTCAGGTATCGGTTTGCTGTAGAGAGAAGTATCATCTCTGTACTGCTGTCTCTGGCAGAAATATAAACTGTAAAAAATCTTTTATTTTCCCTAGAACTCAGTCATTTAGACATGAACCTTACAGTTTCATTGCAAGATACTCTTCACACAGAGGAACTGTCAGGTCAGAGAAGGGGGATAAAAATGAAATAGATGAGTTTCCTTTACAGTTTCCCAGTGGGAGTGCTCTGCTGAAATGCCAGTCCAGCTCTACTGGTTTCTGCATCAACAGATGGCAGACAGCACTCCGTGTGTTTGTTTCCCATTTGGTAAATCACAGGTCACATCTGGTCTGGCCTCTGTTCTTTCTGAACAGATGGGAGTACACGTTCATTATCGATTGCAGCGAGGAGATTTGGGGATGGTAGAGAGGAGTGTTCATGGGGGGATGGAAAGTGAGAGGGAGTTAGAAAATAGAAAAAAACTAAAGAAGTCTAGACTTCTTTTTTAGACTAAAGGAGAGAACTTAAAATGAACACTAACAAAATAATACTGCTGGTGAAAATGGAAAATTTAAAGAAGCAATATACAGATAAATGGATACTAGAAATTACTTCCAGATGTAAGGCACAATTGTGAGAATTTACTTAGAGACTATGATGAAAATCCACAGTTTAAGTGACTGTCACCTCCTATTCAAAGCTATTGTATAGGACAGATTTTTTTTTTTTTTTTTATCATTCCTGATTTCTTTCTACACAAGTTATTAACTAAAAACAGAAAACACAAAGAGAAATGACCTCACTCACTGTCAACCAGAAGCTTTGTTTTAGATAGAGAAGACCAAAAAATATATATATAGTGATTCATTTCTCTTCTCATAGAGAACCATATTAATTTTTTAAAAAGATTTTTCATTCAACTTTCTAATAGAAAATGGGGTCATATTTCTGAGTCTGTATATATTTTCCTTTAATCAGGTTATGACTCTGAATTTTTCATATTTTTATTGGCAATCTTTTAAACATTTATAATTACATACAAAATTAAAGAATTCTAATTACCTCAACAGAAATTTTAAAATGTTGATTTTCAGTTAAAATTTGAGTTGTAAAGAAAATACAAAAAGCAACAAATTCTACTTTCAGAAATATAAATAACCTGAACCTTAAAAGTGAACGTGTTATCATAGTTTCAAATACACACAAAACAAACCTACTCAAGTATAACAAATTCTTCTAAGTGGAAAAATGCACACAAGGGCATAGACTTTGTAAATATACATGCAAAACACAAGCATTGTTGATCCTTGAAGAAGGTGTGAACGTGTTTTACACTTGCCAAATACTAACATGAGTAATAAATTTAATTCCTGGGTCTTAAGAAGCAAAGGTACACTTGATTGACTTGACACAAAGCAATGTCATGCAGAGCGCACTAATCAGAGCTATATAGGAAGAGCTCTGTGTTTTCCTGGAATACAATAAGTATTATTTAGGACACTTAATTTGAACAGGCTGTTTTGACTCTGGCCTTTTGGTGTTTTACACAGTTCTACCATCTCAAAATATATTTTGACAAGCATCAGTTGTCTATTACTATCACTACATCTAATAATAAAACTTTTTTGAAAATTAACTATTCAATAATTTTCCCAAGGGAAAAGAAGAAAAAATAAAAATTCTTTCTCTTTTTTTTCCCCTTCAGCCATTCAAATGGTTCTGTTTTTACTTCAGCTTAAATAAAACAGGATTTAAGTTGGCTTTATAGATAATAAGACTATTATAATTGTTGAAAAGGATAAAAGCAATTCAAACTAAATTAGGTTAAGAGAGACCAGATATGCAAGTATGTTTTTTTTTTCCTATTTTTGGTCCATATCAGTGTGAAAGTCAGCATGGACATTTGTACCTAGCTATGAGCAGCAACAGAAAGAAAAAAAACAAAAACAAAAACAAACGAACCAACAAAACAAAACTTTTCTAATCATAAAACTCAAAGCATAGTAGCTCTATCACCTTAATATTTCCTGTTCTTGAATTAATCCTAAAAAGAGAGAGAAAGTGTTTTTGTTTTCAGAAGGTTCTTTTAGGACCGAACACTTTTTTTTTTAATACAAAATCAGAAACAAGCTTATGTATTTTGGAAGTGGCACCTTAGATCTTAACCAGATAAAATGATTTCAGAGTACCTGAAAAAGTTCAAGGATGTGAGCCTCAACACACTTCAATCCCAAAGTCAAAGAACATAAAAAGTTCCCTGTCTTATTTGGTAAGTAGAAAACAGTAATGTCACCATATCAAGAGTGTTGTTGAGTCTGACTTTCTGACAGATCAGCAGGAGTCACAGTTAAGAAAAAAAAAATAAAAAAAATTAATTCCGCTAAAATACTCCTTTAATATGAACTTTATATCTAAACTAGAAGCTAGATATAGGAATAAGGCCTGGCTTTAAATAACTGGCCTGTGTTTGGATGGGGCTGTGTTTGTTGTTGTTTTGTTTTGTTTTTATACTTTTTCAATACTCTGTTTGAAGAATATAGAGTAGAATTTCAGGGCCGAAATATGTATGCTTCTGGCTTTAACTGAACTGACAAGTTTCTATTGACACTGAGTACAGAGATAGTTCAAAGTAGGTGTTTAGAAAAAAAACAATCACAGAATCACAGAATCACAGAATTTCTAGGTTGGAAGAGACCTCAAGATCATCGAGTCCAACCTCTGACCTAACACTAACAGTCCCCACTAAACCATATCCCTAAGCTCTACATCTAAACGACTTTTAAAGACCTCCAGGGATGGTGATTCCACCACTTCCCTGGGCAGCCCGTTCCAATGTCTAACAACCCTTTCGGTAAAGAAGTTCTTCCTAAGATCCAACCTAAAACTCCCCTGGTGCAACTTAAGCCCATTCCCCCTCGTCCTGTCACCAGGCACGTGGGAGAACAGACCAACCCCCACCTCGCTACAGCCTCCTTTCAGGTACCTGTAGAGAGCGATAAGGTCACCCCTGAGCCTCCTTTTCTCCAGGCTGAACAATCCCAGCTCCCTCAGCTGCTCCTCGTAGGACTTGTTCTCCAGGCCCCTCACCAGCTTCGTCGCCCTTCTCTGGACTCGCTCAAGCACCTCGATGTCCTTCTTGTAGCAAGGGGCCCAAAACTGAACACAGTATTCGAGGTGCGGCCCCACCAGAGCCGAGTACAGGGGGACGATCACCTCCCTAGCCCTGCTCGTCACACTGTTTCTTATACAGGCCAGGATGCTGTTGGCCTTCTTGGCCACCTGAGCACACTGCTGGCTCATATTCAGCCGACTATCAACCATCACTCCCAGGTCCTTCTCTGCCTGGCAGCTCTCCAACCACTCATCTCCCAGCCTGTAGCTCTGCTTGGGGTTATTGCGTCCCAGGTGGAGGACCCGGCACTTGGCCTTGTTGAACTTCATGCAGTTGACCTCAGCCCATCGGTGCAGCCTATCCAGATCCTCCTGCAGAGCCTTCCTACCCTTGAGCAGGTCGACACACGCACCTAACTTGGTGTCATCTGCAAACTTACTGAGGGTGCACTCAATCCCCTCATCCGGATCATCGATGAAGATGTTAAAGAGGACTGGCCCCAGCACCGAGCCCTGGGGGACTCCACTAGTGACTGGCCTCCAACCGGATTTGACCCAATTCACTAAGACTCTTTGGGCCCGGCCATCCAGCCAGTTTCTAACCCAACGAAGCGTGCGCCAGTCCAAGCCAAGAGCAGCCAGTTTCGTGAGGAGAATGCTGTGGGAAACAGTGTCAAATGCCTTACTGAAGTCAAGGTAGACCACATCCACAGCCTTTCCCTCATCCACCCAGCGCATCACTTTGTCATAGAAGGAGATCAGGTTCGTCAAGCAGGACCTGCCCTTCATAAACCCATGCTGACTGGGCCTGATTGCCTGCTTGCCCTGCAAGTGCTGCGTGATGACTCTCAAGATAATCTGCTCCATGAGCTTCCCTGGCACTGAGGTCAAACTGACAGGCCTGTAGTTTCCCGGGTCAGTCCTCCGGCCCTTCTTGTAGATGGGCGTCACATTTGCTAGCCGCCAGTCAACTGGGATCTCCCCCGATAGCCAGGACTGTTGATAAATGATGGTAAGCGGCTTGGCCAGCTCCTCTGCCAGTTCTCTCAGTATCGGCAGGGATAGTCCAAAGTAGGTGTTTAGAAAAAAAACAACCAACCAACCAAACAAACAAAAAAATAGCTACTGCATATAAAATTAAGCTGGGAACAAGAAATGCAGTGTAAAAGCAATGGGATTGGTAGAACAAAGGAGCTGTACAAGTAAGACAAAATCAAAAATTATGAAAGTGTGGCAAAAAAAAAAAATAAATAAAAATAAAAGACCATAAAAAGTTTGGGAGTCAAGAGAGCTTTTAAAAAATTGTTGTGTTGAGCTTCAAGCAAGTCAAAATCAGAAAATATTATACCAGAGAAATTATGATTCTTCTGTTTCCTTTAGCTTATGAACAGGCTAGACACAGCTTCTATACTGTCCTAAAGAACCTGAGTAATAGTGGGGATAGCATGAAATCTAAACTAAACATGATTCAGACTCTAGAAGACTGGGCAACTGTAGTGTAAGCCAATTGCACTGGGCACTATTAAGTTTACTTGGCATTTTCCATTATGCAACTTTGAATACTTGATACTGGAAGACAGAGATTATCGCCAGCTAAGACAATGTGGAGTTAACTATAGGAAGAGAAATTACACAGAGAATTCAAAAATGGGGAGAAAGAGAAGAAGAGAAAATGCAGCCCGAGAAAGAAAGAGGAGAGGGAAGGAGAGGAGAGGAAGTGAAAGAGGGAAGAGATGAGAGGAAAGAGACAGAAGGGTGAGAGATCAAGAGAGAGTGGTGAGGAAGGAGCAAAAAAGAGAGAAAGGGAAAGAGGAACTGAGAGGAGAAAGAGGGCAAGAGGAGAGAACAGCAGAGAAGAATGGAGAAAGAAGATGAGAGGAGAGAAAAAAAGAAAAGAGAGAAAGGAGAAGATGGAGAAAGAGAGTGAGAGTGAAAGAAAAGAGACCACAACAAAGAAAGGGGAAGCAAGAGGAAGGAGGCAAAGATAGATAATATGAGGAGAAGGAGAGAGAACATACAAGGACAAGGGGGAGAGAAGAATTGAGAGGAAGAGACAGAAAGAAGAGAGAAAGAGGAGTAAAGAGAGAGAAGGGTAAGAGTCATAGAATCATAGAATGGTTTGGGTTGGAAGGGACTAGTTTCAAAGAAGAGCACATATTTAATTACATTGTAAACATACACTTCAATGATTGAGGGACGTGCATTTCTACACCTATCAAGAACGATCTATGTAATTTTGCAGTTAATCTTTGCATATAACTGTAAATACTCAAGTTTACTAAGCACATGCTTAGATATGACTGCTTAATCTAAATAACTAAATTAATCTAGTTAGAATTAATAGAATTAACCTAAATTAATCTAATTAATATTAATATATATATATTATATAATTGTATATAATATATAATATATATTAATATAATTAATCTAAATAACTAGAATCTAATGAAAGGGCAACATCTAATCAGCATACTTGTTTGTTTGTTTGTTTGTTTGTTTTCCAAAGGACTTCTTTTTAATAACAAAGTCAATAAAATGGGTGTGGGGGGGATTATTGCATAATTCTTAAAGGTTTTGAGAAAAACCTCATACAGAATTCAACAGAGAAATATAAATGCAAAGAAATTTTATAGTCATAAAGGGAAGTTAAAATACTGACCCTTCTTCAGTTACTTCATTATTTTAAAAATCCTCCAAAGCTTTGTTTTTCCTCAGAAAAGAAAGGGGTCCTAATTAATATTTTCAGATGGCATGCTATATATGAATAATAAATAGTATTCTTCATTCCCTTTGTCCTCTTCCCCATCACAGCATGATTTTCTCTCCTTGATAGACAATTTGTATCTTTTTAATATTTATGAATAGCAATGTCTAAACCTAGATAACAAATCCCTCTAAAATCTATCATAAGGTGGAAACATTACTGCACAGAACTCAAGTCATGAACGTCTTTGTTTATGGTATCAGTAAAAGATGGGTCACTCAGTCTCTCTTCTCTCACATCTAATTTATAATATAATAGGACTGTATCAATTTCTATTCATTACCTTTAAGTCAGTAGTTTTGGCTTACTTGGATTCCATTTTCCATGTGAAATGCCACAGAGAGCTGTAAGTGCTCCAGGTAATGGTACACTTAACCCAGCTTTACATTGCTGCATATTTTCTGATTTAAACCATCCCACTTAATTGTAAGTAATACCAAAAAGCTGAATTACCTCCATGAAGCTGCTGTCCACAGCCACGCTTCCTATATACATATACTATTACTGCTTAACATTTAACACTGTTTCTTTCTGGCAGTGTTCAGTGTTCAGATAACTCGATTAAAACAGGATTTAATGAAATTAAAGTGCAAAATTTTAAAGTTCATATGCAAAATCTTTTGACTTTAGAGTGCAGTCATCAACTATATACACAATTTCATAAGAAAACAAAATTTCATACAAGTACATGTATTATATATATAAGAAAATAGTTATATGTGTAATAAAAACACTTGAAATTCTTATTCACATCTGTAGAAATACATCATCTTGTATATTAGTGAGCAGAGTTTAACATTATGGAACAGGCTAATAATTTATGAATAAAAATAAAGATTTAACTTAAAAAAAACCCTCTACTGAAACCTTAAGTTGTAGGGAAGAACTCTATTTCCTGTTAGTATAATGTTTTTGGAAGAATGTCATTTTGGGTAAGGTTCAGTGTAAGTTTTCACATGTAAATTAGGAATCTCAGGACCACTTATGATCTGGGAAGATCTAAGCAATACAGTTAATAACACCTAAGAAGTGATTCAGATTATTTCAATATAGACTTCTAGTATCAGTTAACCAAATAGCTCCTCCCTAAATGCATTGAGTAGTTGTCCATTAATTGCAACAGGAGCCTAGAAAATGAACTTTCTTCTAGACATGTACACTGAGATATCTTAAACTGGAGCAGAATTACCTCCTTTGTGCAAATGAAAGTCTTGCATATGTCTGCCCAAGTGTTTAGGAATGCAGATACTCTGATTCTGTAATTACTACTGTCATTAAAAAAAAAAAAAAAAAAAAAGTCATTATTTTGCCTTCTTACCTTAAAAACATATATATAAAGCCAATAAAAATCTATAGCTACATTCTATAGCTACTTTTTTTTTGTCATTTTTCACATCCAATAGGTCTTGAGCTGTAAAAAAAAAAGAATCAAGAAAGCTGGAGAAGAACACTTTATCAGGGAGTGTAGTAATAGGTATAGGGATAATGATTTTTAGAAATCTTTTTCAGAAAAAGTACCAGGAAGGAAATAAAGTAATAATAATTTCCAATAATAAAATTGCAGGAAGAAAGGAAACAAGCTAGTAAGCAAGCAATGAAGCAAGTGAGAAAAGAAGGAAAACTAATTCATTGGAGTAATTTCCAAGGAAGGTGTACATTTTGAGAGTTACTCAGATAATGCCAATCCAAGAAGAACAGAAGATTTACTAACTTCCTGTTTGTCCCCATATTTGTTGTCACAAGTTATTCCTGAAAAACATTTATATGTCAAAGGATAATAGACTTACTTTCTTGGTGGTATGTCTAAGTATTCCACAAAGAGGTCAGGAGTCCTCTTGAAGCTCAGCTCTAATGAGAGACTCTCATAGTCATATCATCATATGATAGCTCATGTTGGAAGGGACCTCATGAGGTCTTTAGACCAACCTACTGCTCAGAGCAGTCAGCCATGAGGCAAGAACAAGTTCCTTGGGGCTTTGCCTAGCTGGGTCTTGAAAATCTCCAAGGACTGAGACTGCAGAACATCTTTGGGCAACCTGTTCCTCTGCTCAATTGTCCTTACAATAAAAAATATGTTTACTCATGTCGAGTTAGAACTTTTCTTGTTTCACTTTATTCACCTTTTTTTTTTTTTTTTTTTCTTTTTCTCATCCTCAGACCACATAACACTCATGAAAATCTTGGTTCTATCTTGTTGATATATGTTGATATATTCCATGTAGGTGCCATATTCCCCCCAAACCATTTCTTCTCTAGGCTGAAAAAGCCTGAAGTTCCTCAGCTTCTCCTCACAGAGCAAGTTCTATAGCTACCACCATCTTCGTTGATTCTTCCATCTTCATTGTTGAGTTTGCTTAAGTCTGTCAATTTCTTTCTTGTACAGGGGAGCCAGAAGTGGACTTAGTGGTCCAATACACAGATGCTGTGTACAGTAGGATAATCACTTCCTTCCAAGCCACTCTATATTAAAAAGGTGTTAAATATACTATGATAAAGATACTGTAAATGCATCTGTGGATAATTATGATATTATAGGCCATCTGTTCCTTCTCCTGTATCTAACCAGTTAAGTTTCTCCTTCACTCAGGCCTGTCTCTGCTAAAATGAGAATGTCTAACAGAGAAGACAAACTGACTTCTTCAAAATGTTTCTGAGTGGGAGTACTATCTCACTCTACCTTTATTCTTTGAGATGTCAAGAATGTCTTTGTCAGACTGGAGAATCAAACATAATGCTGTGAGGTTTAATTTCTTTGTTCTTTACCCACTCTGTCCCAGCAGAATCTATCTCTTCCTGTTACATGCTGTCCTTGTATTGTCTCAACTTGTAGTATAAGTGTTCCCACACTTACAGGATCTATATTACTTCCGATGATAGGCCTTACTTCATGTGCTGTCTGTCCTCTTTTCCCTACCAACACATAACTAATATATTCTTTTATACTGGGTTTCTGTCTTGCTTGTATTCCTCCATCTTACTCAACTGACCTGAACTTTGAAATACATTCAGTCATTTTAGGCAACAGGTTATCATGGTACTTCCAGCAGTGCACACATGGTTTGTTTGAAAGAACACCCCACAGCTCAGGAACCAAGGCTTGAAAAATAATTATTTGTTTATAGCTGTTGAGAAGAAAGGCAAAAAAAAATCACAGCAGCTGAAGTCACTCTGTACACAATAAATAGCCTATATTAGACAAATCACTGTTATGTGTCACAGCTGTGTAATCTATTTCAAAATCTCAGGTGTCTCTATAAACAAGTGTTGATTAGTCTTCTGTAATGGACGGTCTCTTTCTTTTCTATAGATAAGCTCTTCCAGGACAAGAGTCTGGCTTGTCAGTCTGCCTGTTTGTGCAAAGAATCACACTACACTAATGATCATGTTTTAACAATCAGGTGAATAAATAAAGACATTTAGTGTCCAAGGATGCAGATCTGGTAGCTTTCACCAGTGATACAGTTAGCTGAGAAAATATGTGTGTGCATACAACAGAAATATTAAAATTTTCCATGAAGCTTTAACACCTTTTTCAAATACATAGAAGGAAACACTATATTTAGGAGAAACTATTTAAAGATTAGACTGAGGAAAAAAAGCTTGCATAGACAAGATTCCTGAAAATAATTTTCTCTTAAACAGAAGAACAGTTCTCACTTTTTTTGGGGAGAGGTAGGAGAGTAGTGTTTGTGGTAGTGTTTGTCCATGGTTTTCTTATCAGAAAAGCCTTGTTTTAGCATCAAAATTAAACCAGAACCATTCCTTTTAGTAAGAAAAATCTGTTCAGGTTTGCAATTCAGCTTCTTCTTTAAGAAGGTATGTTATGATTATTTTAAGCCTACATCTTTTTCTTTCTTTTTTTTTTTTTTTTTTTTTTTTTTCCCTGTGGGCCTTTATATTATTTTTGTGATATCATCCTACATGATGCCACAATCCCTTCTATTTTAAGTCTGCCCACTGTACCGCAGGCTTTGTCTTGAGTATTATCATGCTGATAATACTCAAGCTAATTCTGATTCATTCAAGTGATACAGAGGATAATCCAGAGTTTCAGACAAAGATCTCCTAAGAGAATTTTTTGGCACACAGATTTTATCCCACAAAGCTATTTTATTATTTGTGTAATGGATTCTTCTGGACACAGTTGCTTTGCATCTTTGTCTTTTCCGCTCCCCTCCCCACATATCTATGGTTCAAAAAAAAAAAAAAGGATTGGGAATAATAATCAGTGATTTGGCATGACCATTTTAATGTGAGGCTTTACAAAGTCTTTATGTTGATAAATTTAATTATCTACATTGTTGAGATGAATAAACTGTCACTTGGTGAACGTACTAACCCATAAAAATTAAAAGTGGAAACTATAACATAGCTTTCCTCAACTATCAAATGTAGCTTCTGTTTATGGTCTTTCCCCTTTTGCTATCTAAATTTTCTACATAACTCAAATGCATAACTATAATGTAATGAAAGAAAACATCTACCATCTTTTGAAGGACTTTTCTAAGAACTTCTAGTCTGGTTGGCCTATTAACAATTCACCTGTCATTAAAAACAACAACAACAACAACAACAAAAACATGCTAATAATTACATATCTGAGTAAAACTTCTGTTTATGACTAACAGTGACTTGTTTGTACAGTAATTCTGGTACACTGTTCTGCTAGCTCATTACTAAAAGCACATGCACACAAAACTGGAAGAGCAGCAATTTCTTTTTCCTGATTACAGGTAAAATAAGATTTTCAGCATGTACCTCAAGACCGTTTTCTTCTATGTTTTTCTGAAAGTACAATTTAATAAATATTTATTAATATACTTAATGCTTCCTGTGAGAGAAAGCTAACTGTAGCTAAAAAAAGATTTTCCTCTCACTGCCTGCTGAAAGTGGGAAAAAAAGCTAGCAAAATGGAATTCTATACTTATTGTTAAGAGGTAGATCTTTCACTACAATCAAGAACACAGGTTTCAAATCACACTTCCTTACAGTGTAAGAATATTTCTTTGGCTTTGTTTTTACCTCCACACTTTTCTTGTATTCTTTTTACTTACCTCATATTTATCTAAATTTTTTGAACCTTAACTGTATGGATTGATACAACACAAACAGGTTACAACAGACTGGTAGACTGTGTATTCATATTTTAAAATGTACGGTATTAAGAGATGTTTAAATATTTCAATTATTTGTTTTGTTTTATTATATTATATTAATTTAGTTTAGTTTAGTTCTTTTCCATGAGAAAAAGAACTCATTTACTATTTTTTCTTTTCTAGTAACTTTATCACTTAATCAAAAATTCACGTGGCATTCACTTTAGCTGAATGAGATAGACTTGTGCCTATATAATTTTCAGTCATAACTATAGGTTTGAAAATCTGTTGCCTATACAAACTGATAATGGGATTATTTTAAAATAATTTCCTAACAATATACAATATTTTTCTTCCTATCTCTCTTTAGGGTCCTTTCCTTGAATAATTTTAGAACAGAAGTCAGGAATTTTCTGGACTTTGAAAATATATGCAGAAATACAAACTATTAAATTAATTAATTAATTAAATATATAAATAAATAAAGCATAGATATATACATGGTGGATTAAAAATACTATAATCTACTATCAAGAGAAGCTCTGAACTGGATAAAGGGAAGAAAGAAATATCAAACTAGGCTACATGGTATTTATACAGACTATGTATATGCAGTGGATAGATTAAATATGTTCCTATTTCTATATACATCAAAGACCAAACATTTTTTGCACTGTGTGCAGGATCCAGACAAGATAAACACAGACAGACAAAGCAGTGATGAACTGTGGAGCCAAATGATAAATTGTATTTACTCCACACTTATGACCACCTTCCCTGCACTCTCCAACTGATTCATCTCCCTTACAGATCTTTTTGACATTAGAAGCCAGGAGCAACTTCAAATACATTCTAATTTTCTTTTCTAAAGCAACATGACATGTCCTTTTCCCACTAGAATTGTCCTAATCCAAAACTGAAGGCAAAAAAAAGTTTTGGTCTTTTACAAAACAGGTTTATGGATCAATATTTTGTTATTGGTTCTGGATGACAGCTTTGGATGAATACATACCAAAATACGCTGTTCTGGAAGTTGAAGAAGAATTAGGCTACAGTAATTATAATATAAATGTTTAAAGGATTTTAAATATTTATATATAATTATATATATGTACATAAATTTAGAAATATGATTTAAGATTTTAAAAGCCAGTACATGAAATAATTTGATCACGCAGAATAAATATTCTTTATTAGCTGGTTGTGTGATAAAGCTGAAAATAATACAATGATCCGAACAAAACAAATCCTAAGCCAAGAAATCATTTCACATTACCTTTTGCATTCTCTTATTATTCCTACATGTTTCTCTAAATACTGCTTCCTCTATGTGTTCTTTTTCTGCATGTTTTCTCCAAATAACAGTCCCTGCTCTTCTGTCAGAGATTGTACAATTAAAGAGTTTAGAGAAAGCAATACTCGTATTAGTATTATCTGATTTATTAATAAATATATGGGATTAAACTTCTCACACACTTTCTACCAGTCCCTGCCAGCACTGCCAGCAATCAGTGTTTGAATGACAGACTGCTCTATAAAATCTTGCAAGTAATCTTATAATCTATGGCACCAATCATAAATTCAAAGTGTGGAATGGGTTTATTTAATTCCCAGTGAATTAGTGTCTCTGTTAATAGAGTTCTAAATATATAATCATATAAATGACAGAAAGAAAAGTCTTAATCAGGCTTTCACTGTGCAGTTATTTCTAATGTAGAACCAGATCCATTAAACTTTGGGAGCAATACTTTGGATTACTCCATAATTGGACTTGCTATCTAAAATTCCATGCAGAATGGAATGGATGGCAGGTCGTGGATTTTATTAGGCTTTGTTAGATCGCCAAAGCACCATCAGTTCCTCAATCTCTTTTTCAGATTTTTATATACTACAGTCCAGATGACAAGCAGAGGGTCTTTAGGATGTTTAATTTGGACCAGAACTTGCTTCTCAAACTTGTTAGGACATTCTCATCTAGAAAGTGTTATGATATGGTTCTCTACAGGTAGGAAAAACAAGCTTCAACATTCTTGGTTTCTTGAACCTGAGACAGATATGTCAGTGATTATCTTGTTCAGCAGACTGGAATTTTATTTAAAAAATACACTTCAGAAAAATCACAGACCTTGATCAGTATGGGTTTTCTTGTGCTAAGGAAAGCCTTAAAACACTGTTGTCTCTTGAAATACTATCTGAGGCTGTATGTTGTCAGCCTGTGTGAGACAGCTGAACTCCTTTGAGCTGACTGAAGTGCTAATGTACATTAAATTCTTAAATGCTGTGTTCCAAAATTGTTAAGCATTTAATTTCAGCCCTGAACTACGCCATAGTTCAGAGAAGTCTAATATTTTTCTTTACTTCTTTCCTCTTTCCTGTTTTGCAGTATTTTATGTATATAAATACATACTCATATATATTTATAAATTTAAACCAACACAAGAAATCTACAGAAAATAAATTCTAAATTACTAATTGTGAATTACTTGATTAAACATGTTTGGGGAGGATTAGGATTATATATATGTCTGAGAGAGAAGGAAAAGAAGTTTGTAAATAGTTATTTGAATTAGTTTGTTTTTTATTACTATTATTCTTTATTATTTTAATAAATATTATTTATTTTTACATATTTAAATATTATTAGTTAGATCTTTTTATATTTATTATTTTAATATTTTTTTATTACTTTTAAATTACTATAAATCTGGTTTTTATTACTATTTAAATTAGTGAACTACGTCTTTGTGAGGTAAATATACTATTGAACATTAGGTGAGGTAGCTGATTCAACTGTTAGGGAACAAATACAACTAGTAGAACAAGTAAACTGACATAAACTTCAGAATCAAATCTAGAAGTGGAAAATTTATAGCTAAATTTGCTCAAAATTTTACTTTCATATGGTTTGGCTCAGCTTAAATAACTTTATTGTTATTTTCTATGTGAATATTTCAATGTGAATTTATCTGTGAATATTATTGATGTAATAAAAAGCATTAACTAGAAAAAATACTACTTTTACAATAAATAAATACTAAATTACTATGTACTTGATTATAAGTATTTGGGGATAAGGGACACATTTACACATACTTCTAAATGCCATCTGTTTGAATGGGACTTTGAATGAAACAAAGGAGAGCTACAAAGATGGTGAAGGGTCTAGAGGGGAAGATGTATGAGGAGCTAAAGTAACTTGGTTTGTTCAGCCCAGAGAAAACTGAAGGGTGACATCACAGAGGCCTACAGCTTCCTCACAAGGGGAGGAGAGGTGCAGACACTCTGGTGAGAGTAACAGGACCGAAGGAATGGCATGGAGGTGCAACAGGGAAGGTTCAGGCTGGTGTTAGGAAAATCTTCACTGAGAGGGAGGTTGGGCACTGGAACAGCCTCCCCAGGGAAGTGTTCACAGCACCAAGGCTGCTGGAGTTCAAGAAGTGCTTGGACAACACTCTCACACATACACAGAATCACACAGAATCGTCTAGGTTGGAAGAGACCTACAAGATCACCAAGTCCAACCTCTGACTTAACATTAACAAGTCCTCCACTAAACCATATCTCTAAGCTCTATATCTAAACGACTTTTAAAGACCTCCAGGGATGGTGACTCAACCACTTCCCTGGGCAGCCTATTCCAGTGACTAACAACAGTTTCAGTAAAGAAGTTCTTCCTAATATCCAACCTAAACCTCCCCTGGCGCAACTTTAGCCTGTTCCCCCTCGTCCTGTCACCAGGCACATGGAAGAATAAACCAACCCCCACCTCGCTACAGCCTCCTTTCAGGTACCTGTAGAGTGCGATAAGGTTACCCCTGAGCATCCTTTTGTCCAGGCTGAACAGTCCCAGCTCCCTCAGCTGCTCCTCGTAAGACTTGTCCTCCAGCAATTGTTCTCTTAGACGCATGGTCTGGTTTTGGGGTGGTCCTGTGTGGACCCAGGACTTGGAATTGATGATTGTTATGGGTTCCTTCCAACTCAGGATATTCTAGGACTCAATTCATTCTTAAGTATTGCTAAATCAGGTCCATGCTGAACTTTAGAAACTAAACATAAGAATAATGAGCTCATGAGCAATGTATATATGAAGATATACTTTACTGTCCATGAACACTTTCTGAAGAATGAACAGTCAAAAATTGCTATTTATTTGATCCGTTAATTTACAGAACACCAAGAAAGATAATTACACATCTATTTCCCTAAGACCTATAGAAGTGAAATAGCGTATGGTTTTCTTTTCCAGTTACTCTTATTTTACAACTAGAGAAATTCCAACTGCATATGTGCAAATATGTGTATATAATTACAGGTCTGGGTATTCAGATCATCATTACAATCTGTTCCAAAGGGTTTTATTCAAAACTGTCCTAATGTAGCTCTTAAAATTACAATTAGTTTCCACTGTAAAACAGTAATGTGAAATAGCACCATTAAAATTACTGTTCCACAGATGGGATCATTATGTTAAAAAGGTTCCCATAGTCCACTTCTGTTGCTAAGAGGTTGTCACTGATACTTTGCCTTTCAGTTTCTTATCCAATGATTCTTCTCTCAAAAAAATCTCAACACAATAATTTCATTATAATTCCCCAACTGAAGAAAATGTGTTCAATAGGCATACTGAAAATTTTACTGATAGTCTTGAAGGCCCAGTGTATGGATGGCCAAGTCTGCCACATGCCTTGAGTTTCAAGACTTGAATCTTTGAGTCAATGTATTCTTACTGGATTTGGATCTAGTTCTATATCATGGTTTGTGAAAAATTTATTTTTTTTTTCTGTTGATCTGGAACTGCAAATCAAATATTTCTCAACTTTTCTGATCCCTTTCAGGTAATCACAGACAGCTATCCAGGAAAGAATTATTTGATTAAGCATAAAACTTTACCTGGTTTCAAAATCAAGGGGATTTTTGTCCAATTAAGCATGTTTGAGGTAAGTTCTTGTTTTATCAATACAGTCTTACAGTGTCTAGATTCCATTTTACATTTTTAAATTTAAGATCTTAAGTACACTACTACCAGTAAAATCAAAATTAGACTGATTTTTATTATAAATAAGAAAATATCAAATGCTCTTTATAAAATACTTAATACTTTTTTTTTTTTTTTTTTTCTTTCACTTTACAATACTGTGACAATAAAGGAACCATCTTTACAGGCTTTATATTTCTTATGAATATGAGAAAAAAAAATAAATAAATAGCTTTCCAGCCAATACCAAGTATTCCAGAAATACATTAGATATACACAAGAAGACTAGTAGTCTTCACCAGTAGTGCCATCAGACAAAACTACATAAAAATTAAGAAGCAATCCTGACAGAGCAATTATATTTTTGCAGGTGAAAATTTGTGTCTCAATCTGTCCTAACCAGCACTTCACTTTTATGAAGGCTTAATTTCAAACACATTTCTCAATTAAATAATCTTTAATTATTCTGAATTCTCTTACTAATCAAAATATCCACTGTCAGCTTTTTTCATACATTTTCCTGTTCAGTCTGCTCCAGCTTTACTTTTGCAGTACTCTCCGGATTACCAGTTTCTGTTGCGGTCTGTTTCTGCAACTCACATTCAACAGGTAACAATTGTATAAAGTGATAACTATGTCCTGAATACTGGGGAGCTTTTCAAAGCTACACTTTCCTGTGTACAATAACACTACGGAGCTTCATTATGCTGTGTAATGTATAAAAAAAGCCACACACAGTAGAAATTAAATGTATGTGGAAGTTCATGAAATGGAAGATCCTCTGAGAATTCCAAACCATTTCTGACTTTGTGGGTTTTCCCAGTGTCTCTTTTTCCCAGTTTTCTCCAGTGTCTATTTCAACCCAATCTCTGAGTCCAATTTTAAATAGCCTACCTATTTCTCCAGCATTAGTCAAATACTACTTTTTACATTTAGCTAGAAAATGAGACTATGGGACATATTATAATTAAAATATCAAGATTTTGTTGTATGTAAGAGAGAAAAAAGGACATTTTTGCTTTATATTTTCCATAGAGAATAGTCTTTACACAGGGAAGTGCAAAGACTGTAGGGTTTCAATCATTTTTTTTTATTTATAAATATGCCATAAAATTCATGGTCTGTGAGGAACCATTCATCATTGACATGAAATTCTGTTGAAACTGGTGGGGTAGGACAAGCCTTATAAACAATAATTATGTTTATTCCAATGTTTTTTTCTAATAACAAACCACAATGACAGAAAGACATTACTCTGCCAAAAAGGCTGTACTCACACATAATCTCTCTCTCTACTTTCCCAGAGATCTTCACTGGTGGAAAATGATTGTTATAATTCCACCCTCATAGGTACCTTTTACTCCTGAACAGATGTAGAAAGAAGTAACACTGGAAGATTAATACGGTCAAAGTTTCTGTTTGTGTTCTACAGTACCTCTTCATTCACAAACAAGTTTCTAGGATTCAGAACAAGATCTTTTGTGAGTTCACCATATTGATGTGAGGTTCACCATATACATATAACAGCCCTACTGAGATAAGAAAACTGCATGGTTGAATATAGTTTCTCATAACTATCCTGTCTGACTGAATAGAAACACGCAAGATTAAATTACATAAAATTAATGTCCCTGTAAACTAGACCAGGGTAGGATCTCAAATACAAAGTTCATTCTGCACTTGGTAAACTTTGATATTGATAAAAGGCTAAATTAGTTCTTACCCCACTCTTATATTCTCTGAAAAAGTGTTTATAGGTCAGACTGATGCCTCTGAATGATTATCTCCTGACAAAATTTAAGAGCTGAGATGATTGTTTATTTTGAGTAGTTTAGGCAAATCCGGAATGCTATGGTGGATTGAAGTTTTCACAAACAATACATAATTTTTTCCTGGATTTTATAAAATATCCATCATATTTCAGAGACCAGTTTACATTCAAAACTAAAGTGTATAAATTAGTCTTAATGGGAACTAAATATATATATATATTTTTTCCAATTGTTCTTTTTCATTAGGTGGATAAAATCTAGTAGACAATGAAGGATTGCCATACTTCTAGTCAGTAAATTATTTGTATACATTATGATTTTGGACACATTTGCTCCAAATTCTGTGTCAAAAATGTGTAAATAAATTTTATCTTGGGCCACTTAAAAATAATAAAAAATAAACTTTATCAAAGTCACATTTAATAAGCAAATCAAGACTTACTCTCTCAACAAGTGCATCTGTTTCCTTCATAGAATATTTTGTTCTTCCTATTTTATCCTTATAGTCTTGTATTTAACACCCAAATATTTTAGTAAAACACAGCTATTTGGTTGACTGATCTTCATATGCTTTTTAAAAAATCATGTTAAAAAAAAAAAATCAACTTTTGAGAATTAGATGTTACATTAAATCCAAAAAGTTGGGTATGTTACATATTTTGAAAAATAAACAACTGAACTGTACAGGTAAGTTAATATACCTTATACTGTCATAGTCTCTATTCATTAGTTCGAGGTACACTACAGAGTTCTGTCAGTTACGTGTCTTTATTTGAGACACGTAGACATCAGTTAGCCCATTGAGAAAACCATTTCATGTATTTCAAGCCCTCTGGTCTCATAAGAGATCATATAACTCAAAGAGTCTTGTTGCTTAGGTTAAAATCTGCATTAATAAACTGAAATCAAGGAGTTCCTTCTTCTTCATAACCTCCCTTAGTTTCCAAGAGCATGCTCAAATTATACTCTTTTATCAACCTTCATCTTGTCCACACAATTCAATAACCTTCAGTTGATTAGCTTGTACTTACCCTTTGAATTCAACTAGCGGACACATTTATGGCCTTAATTTGTTCCCTGAAACTTTTTATTTCTCATGATATTTGAAGAGAGAATTGGAGACATGCTGCCTAGAGAAACAACCAAATTTTGTAGGTCAGCATATGGCTTGATGCTGAACTTCAACCTTCTAATGACTTCAGTGTACAAATTGTTAGTCTTAATTCATTGCTTTTATTTAAATGCCATATTTTACCAGTGTTCTGGTATATTTGTTCTCTCCTTATATATTGCAAAGAAAATTATTGGGCATCATACTGAAACACTGTCCTGAAGCAGTTTGTCAAGAAATATTCCTGTGGCATGAAACCAGATGCTTCTATAAATAGGTAGAACTATAAAAATCAAGAAATAATAACATACCAATTAAAATTCAATACATACTAAACCTGTTCTCCCTTCTCAAGCTGACTTGGTTAAAAGTGTTTCTACAGCAGACAAAGTACTAGATAATTAATACATCACCCTTGAAGTATGAGAGTTGTTTTAGTTATGAAATATATAAAAATCATACAAATGTTTCTGCTTTAACCTCTTCATTTAACATTTCTCCATATGGCAGATGAGCAACAAAATCTGGTGTAAAGATGCTAAATTATTGAAATATTTCATTCCAGAAATTGAATTTGTAACAGGTGTGCTTCAAAGTCAAGAAAATGTGAGGAAAGCAAGTTAAAACTAGTTAAAGCAAGTTAAAATGTACCTACAACATAATTCCAGCTTTCAGCACTTCTTCTGGAGCAAAGTTCATAAACAGATAGTTAGTCAGTGATCAGTAAAATATTACAAACATCCTTAAACTAAACTTTAAAATAAATAAATAAATAAATAAACAAAAGTCAATTGCAAAGTAGTTCATGCATTCTTTTTAAAGAAATCTAACTGGAGAGAAAAAAATCCAGAGTGGACTAGATTAATATGGCTTTTGAATATTTTTAGAAAACAGCAGAAGAACACTCTTCTACACCAGAATAATCTTAAAAGAACAGACAAGTCCTAGGCTGCCTTCTTTTTTTTTTTTTTTTTAAAAAAAAAAAAAATGTAAAAAGGAAGAAGAAGAAATTGACAATAAATTTTTCTCTCCTAAATTTATGTGAGGCAATTAAAATCCATTTCCACATTGTATAAACAGAGAACAAACAGTTTTGTTGTTGTGGTGGTATTTTTTTCTTTGTTTTGTTTTGTTTTGTTTTTCAAAATATAACACAGAAATAGATTGATCTATAGGGTACTTTAAAGAATTATCTTTTTACTTTATGGTGCCAGGAGCTATAGAAATCTGGGTCAGATTGCAAAGGTAATTCTAGGCGTATTTTATTATTCATAATGCTGGACATACAGCATTGGGCAAGTGCTGTAAAGCATAGTACATGACCTATTGCCACAAAAACAAACAAATAATTGAGCAAAAAAATAAATAGTCACTTAACAGATTACAGTTAATTAATATTTTTTATGTACTCATATTTGGCTTTAAAGTTTCATCTTTTATAAAAGTCTGCCAAGTATTTGAAGTGACAAAGAAAGTAATCATTCCCAAACTGAAAATAAATCCCAAAGCAACTGAGGAACACATGAGAAGAAATTTTCTATGTATCTTAGATAAATAGCCTGATTTATCAGGTCTCCTCATAGACAGCTGTGTTTCTGGTGTTCACGAGATATTGTCTTAGCCCATCCCATGTAGCACACAGTTGTTAAAAAAAGATACATCAAGAGAAATTTTGATTTATTGTCTTCAGTGCGTTCTGTAATTGATTTTGATACAAATTGATACAAACACCTTGTTGTGGTACAAATACATGTTATTTTGCTGTGGTTGGTTATGGTGCACAGCCAAGTACAACTGAACAGGGGGAACAAAACATCACAACTTGAACTTTCATGGGGTGCAAAAACAGTTACACCTCATGTCCAAGATTCAAGCTGAAATGACAGCTAGAGATAATCCTTTACGAAGGGATGGATTTAAGTTCAACAGCAGTGCTTTAGATCTGATATAAGGTTTCCCATTTCAATATTATTCCTATTCAACTCCATATATACTATTGACACCAAGAGAAATACAACCTTATTTCTTTCTAAGATGTATATTATAAATTATATTATTGATAATATAATATATATTATTATTGGAGCAAGTTGTTGATGAGTTCTTAGTTATGCTATGAGTGGGTTAGATACCATACTGCACAAGTTAAACTCTATTTCAGAGACTTAAAAACTTTTTTTTTTTTTCTCAAGATATGAAAAGATAGATTTATTTTGGCCTTTTTTTTTTTTTTTTTTTTTTTTTTTTTTTTTTTTTT
>CM021769.1:19760410-19784950 GCA_011076525.1 Nettapus auritus
GAAAAAAAAGGGAGAGAAAAAAAAGAGAGAAAATAAAAGAGCACTAATTGTAGGGACCACATGGGGACATATTTTGCATGCCTAGCTTTCCTCATGCACCTCTAACTCAAACCAATATTTAATGTGTATAGTACAAGTGATGGCTGAATTTTTTTTTTTTTTTTTTTTTTCCAGTGAGAAAGGATGTAAGTAACTTTATCTGAAAATTAACATTTTTCTGATGCCTGAAAAGCAAAGAGGAAACCTTACACTGCCATTCAATGTAAAAGCTCAATCACAAGTGAAGTGTTCTTAGACATTACTTTTCCCTCCTGTTACACCCAGCCCACAATAGCTGACCCATGGCATCATCTGTAGTTGAAACTGATGAAACAGCTAAGATAACATTCCCTAACCCAGTGTAAACATTGATAGATGCTCCAAAGGATGTTTTATATTTGCTAGCTTGAGTTCCGTTTCAGTTCACTGACAAGGGTGACCTTTAAAATAATGTATTTGCTATAAAAAAAAAGGAAGGAAACTCTTTATAACCTGAATTTATTGCCTACAAAATCATTTCCTAGCAAGAAGTCTGATTATAATCAAATAACCCACCAAAATGAAACAGTTTACCTGTGATCAATTTAACGTGGTAGTAAAATGTTAATTATGGGCAAAAACATGTTCAAGGTTTGTGGTATTGTCTATAAAATCTGCATGGAAACTAAGATTCAATGATGTGTAGAATATATGGGAAAGCAGCTGGCTGAAGGATTATTTTTAAAATCAGGACTTTTGCTGACAAAATATAGAATTGGTAGGGTATGATCAGAAAGCTAAGAAAAAGTTATTTATGGGACAGTAAGCATATATGCAGTATTTGAATTCTTACTAAATAGAAGGTAAAGAAGACCTTTGTGAATTAAGGTAATAAAGAGAGAGTTGATGTTTTTAACAACTACACCTTCTGATATGATGACAAGTTCAATCTGAGGAAATTTTTTTGTGTGTGCTGGATGTTTCTTGGCTGATTTTTAAAAGTAAAATATTTCTAGATCAGGACACCTAAAAGCTTGAGCTAACACAATTTTGCTCTTTCAATAACTTCTAGTCTAAACCAAAAACTAAAAGAAGTACAGGGTCAGGAAACATTTTGTCTAAAATAGGACTTTATGAATAATTTTGAAGAAAATTTAACATTATTATCCTAAAGTTAAAGCTCTTTAGGACTTTTTCAGCTAGCTTTCCCTGGTATTTTGACCTTTCTTTCAGATGTCTTTTTTGGACACAATTTCTGTAAGAAAGTTCCACCTAAGATACAACTACTGTATTTGAATCTCAGGCAAGATATCATACAAGAATAAGGTTATATACCCTAGATGCTTGTTACAATAGGATCTCTTCTAAGTTGCAAAACTGAAAAGCAGAAAAAATTGTAGTCTCACATTAGAAAGCAGAAATAGATAAACATGCAACTTTGAAGAGAATAAATGTTTGTAGAGGGAAAGGGATTTGTATTTAGGGAAAATACTTAAATGTATATAAGAAATAGAAAAAAACTGAGCTGGAGGATATCCTGAAATAGTGTTTCAGGAGCAGAGTCATAGTTTAAGGAAACTTAGTTTTCTTTCCTCTCTTCATCATGAATATTAACTTTTCATATGTTTTCTATACATTTTCAGTGTCCTTCGCAGAAAGGGCCAGGGCATCTGCTCTCATGACTCCATTGTTTAATAGCATTTCTGAAATACTTTTCCTTTTAGGTAGTTTGCAAACAGATATGTGTTTCTCTCTCAGAGGGGAAGCTGAATGGAAGTATCTCATAGAACAGGTCCACAGACACCACTGAAAGCATTTTTTCCTAAATAGCTGGATATTTGTGATAGGCTATTAAATAACAAAAACAAATCATATCCGAAGCTCATACAAAGGAAGAGAAGCTGCAGACGCAACATGATGTACAGTTGTGGCATGGACTCTTAAAGTACAAAAAAAAAACCCTTATCTCTCCCCTGCCCTTTTGAGAATCTTCCTTCCCTTCTCCTTCTAATTATTCTGTATCATATAAGCTACAGTGCATAACTGCACTGCTGAACAAATTTTAGATAAGTGGTGATTATTCATGGTATGAGCAGAGTAGCAAGTGAATTTTCTAAAGGAAGTGTGTTTGTGGCATGTCTATGTGTGAGTTAAAGAGAAATAGAGAACTGACTGTTTAGTCAGATCAAAGTTTTCTTTAGTAAACAATATCTTGGCATCAACAAAAAAAATTATTTATTTATTTTTATTTTTTTTAAGGTTTACATTCTAACAGACTCCAATATTGTTCGTTATTTGGGGATAATAGATAGATTTTACCACAACATCTAAACTTCAGTGAGGACCCTTCTATTTTATGAAGGGTGTGAATGAGATGAATCATATTTGTACAGGGGATTCCAGATGCATTATTAAGTTAATAATTGTTACTAAGTAAGGTTAAGCACTTTTACTTGTTTAAAAAAAAAAAAAAAAAAAAAAGTAACCTCATACAACCAAGTAAATGAAAAAATCTGTACTAAGTTATTGAGTACTGGCAAAAATTTAGTGACAGAGATTTTTCTTTAGTGTACATTTCAAACATTTTGTTTTCATTCTTCATGTTGCTTCCACTTGCCAACCACAGTTGCTAAATGCTTTGATAATTAATAAGTCTCAAAGGTGAGTAATTTGTCCTCAAATATAACGTTAAACTCCTGGGTTTTGTCCTTTTCATAGTACAAGCATAACTCTGTGAGAGACAATCAGTTCTTTCACTGCCCATGCTCACACAAGAGGGACCTGGAGAGATGTCAATCACTTAAGATCATTCAGGTCAGCTTAGTTTCTTTTAAAACGCAACATGTCTTTTCACCCAACTTTGTATATTGTACAGTGCACTTGTACACACCACAAACATGAAAGAAAAAAAACAAAACAAAACAAAACAAAACAAAACAAAACAAAACAAAACAAAAAACAAAAAAAAAAAAAAAAAAAAAAAAAACAAGCTGAAAAAGAAACCAAGCTGTAAATAGGACATCAGTGAACCATGGCCCATTTTGGATATTTGCAGTGAAATAAACATTGTTCATAATCTACTGTGACACCATGTGTATCTCTACAGTGTTTGTATGTCATCAGCTAACGTTCAGAATTTGCGTGTGATATAGTAACATTATGCTAAATACCTGTTGTTTCCCAGATTGCCCAAGACATAATCTGTTTCTTTTCACACATACCATAGAAGTGAAAAGTTTGTAATTTTCCTTGTTTAGTTCTCAAGTTTCCTAGTTTCCATCACCTTCTGCTTATTAAATGTAAATTAGGCTCTTACCTCGTCTCCTAGAACTGTTGATTGATGTCATGGAGTGGTATAGGGAAGACTGATGTAGTCTACCAAACAGGGGAATAAGAAAGAACTTGAGGCTGGCCTCAGCTATGCAAGGAGACAAAGAGAAAAATATGTTGAATTCCAAAGTATTCATATTTATCATGTCTGGGGCCAGGTTTACAAAGAACAAGGAATTCAATACATTTCAAACCAATTGCCTACGAGTGTGACTGCCCAGCGTGCTTACTATTCCCCCACATATTTCAAACATATACTGGTCTTTATTTATTTATTTTTAAATTGTTCATCTAAAATATTTTCATTATGAATTACAGTAATGTATGGCAGCTCAGAGCAAGATCCTGGGTCAGCACTTTTTAAAGAAAAATTAATTATGTGTACTAATAGTAGAGAGAAGATGACTGAAATAGTAAAGTGTACCTAGGGGAACACTAGCTTGGCTTTATTTTGATTCCACAGTTGGAATTTAAGAAGTGAATGGGTATCATTTTGTGAAATCAGCTAAAAATCAGTTAATTTCACTTTGAAGGTGCATGTAAGAAAAAAAAAAAAAAAAAAAAAAAAAAGTTCTTATTTGAAGAAAACTCCCCTGCACTTGAGATTCAGGAGGAGAAAAGAGCTTATTCACCAAGAAAGTATGGCATTAAAGAATTCACTTACATGTGCTTTATCCTCAGGAACATAGTCAGTGATTTCATAAGGAACCAGACAATTAAGGGAATTCAACAAAAACTAAATAGGGGCCTTTTGCAGAGGCAAAGATTGGATTTCTAAAAAGGACTGAGTCACAACTCCCTCAGCTGGTTTCTCCATGGGAAAGACAGAAAGATGAGATGGCGGAGGAGAAGGAAAAGGAGAGGAGAGGAGAGGAGAGGAGAGGAGAGGAGAGGAGAGGAGAGGTTAAGAAAAAAAGTATAGCAAAATTAGCTTACTCAAAGATATTGTCCTGGTTTCAGTTAGGACAGTTTCCTCCTAGTAGCTGGTGGAATGCTGTGTTTTGGATCAGGATGGGAAGAATGCTGATAACATGCCGATGTTTTGGTTGTTACAGAGCAGTGCTTGTACCAGGCCAAGGACTTTTCAGCTCCTCACTCTGTCCTGCCAGCAGGCAGGCTCGGGGTACAGCAACAGCTGGGAGGGGACAGACCCAGGACAGCTGACCCAAACTGGCCAAAGGAGTATTCCATACCATCTGACGTCATGCTAAACAATATATAGGGGTAGCTAGCCGGGGTGGGGGGGCCGGCTGCTCAGGATAGACTGGGCATCGGTCAGCGGGTGGTGAGCAATTGCATTGTGCATCACTTGCTTCATATACACTATTATTATTATTATTATTATTATTATTATTATTATTGTTTCCTATCTTAATAAACTGTCTCTATCTCAACTCTCGTTTCATTTTCCCGTTTCTCTCCCCCATCCCAGAGAGGGAGGGGGGAGGGTGAGCGAACAGCTGTGTGGTGTTTAGCTGCAGGGCGGGTTAAACCACAACAGATATATATTATAAAAATATTATTTGCCTCAGTACAGTACAAATTGTGATATTTTACACCTTTATTTATATAGAAGTACCAAGAAAATCCTAATATTCCACAAACTTATACAACTGGAAACAATTCAAATGTTGAAAAGAAAAAAGAAAAAAGAAAAAAGCACAAATCTTGTCATGTTTGCTTGGCATTATCCTCTTTCAAAAAAAAAAAAAAAAAAAAAAAAAAGGCACTAGACAAACTCATTCCAAGGGTCATCACTGTTTCATTTCTTCCAAATCTGACTGTAAAAACAGTAATGGCCTTTGATTAGATTGCTGTATTATGACTGGGAATGTCAGAGTTGAGGGTTTGCCGTGATCACTTCTGGACTTTTCAGATTATTGTTGATGTGTGTTTTATGTTGAATTTGAAGGACTGTTGATTAACAGTCCTTTCCTCCTCGGAGATAACTCTAAATTGGAGCTGTTGCATGTGTCCTGATCTTGCTAATGCCATCTAACAGAAATGGAGTCCTGCCTTTGAGATTAGATCACCAGAGATACCAGTGAGATAGAAAAATCAAAATTATTCATATGGAGAAAGGAATTTGGCAGGTAATCTGAAATATCCTTTTACTGATAAGACTCAGAATAATCTTTTATGGTCTAGACCAGTCTACATAATACCAAATAGTATTGGGCATTATTATTGACAGGAAGGTGATCAGGAATGATCAGAATGTTTTAACAAAATGAAATCATCCTAAAACAACCTAACTGCCTTTTACAATTAGATGACTACGCTGGTGGATGAGTAAAGAGCAGTGGATGTTGGTCACTTCAATATCAGGAAGGTTTTTCCCACAACATCATTCTAGGCAAGCTGACAAAGCATGTATTACATAAATGGACATTGAGGTTAAATGAAAACTGACAAAATAGCCAGTCCCAGAGTATTATGATCAATCACACAAACTCCAGCTGAGAACATTATTAGTGATTTACTCAAGGTAAGCATTGGGGCCAATCTTGTCTAATATTTTCACTATTGACCAGGACAATATAGTAGAGTGAACTCTCAGCAAGTTTGCAGATGATATAAAACTGGGAGGAATGGTTGATACACCAGAGGGTTTTGTTGCCATCCAGGTGGACCTGGACAAGCTGGAGAATTGGAAGAGAGGAACATCTTAAAGATCAATAAAGGGAAATGTGAAGTCCTGCACCTGGGGAGAAACAACCCTGTTCATCCTGGGGTCAGGGTGTTATTATTGTTATTTCTATTATTTTCTATATTTTCTCTTATTTTTATTATTACATATAATCTATTATTTCTGTTACTGTTAACTTATTTTCATTCCTGGAGTAGAAATATAGCTAAATCTACAACTGAATTACACTAGAAAGGTATTTGTAGGTCAAGAGTTTACATAGACGCACGCATACACACAAATACATCATAAATGTCAGTGCAAAGATCTGTATGGTTTGAATAAGGACGGTTAGGGGAATAAGGGAGTATGATACACTACCAAAAGTTGAAGAACTTAAGACACGGATGACAAAGAAAATGTGTGACAGAGGGCAGCTCTTAAATTACCTGTCTATTTTTTTTTATCATTTCTACCACTGAGACAATACAAAAAGATAAGAAAAAGATATTTTGAGTGAGCATAAACTTCAGTTTCTGTGATGGGATGGGACTTTGTGTTTTTGTGCAATAACTAAGAACAGATAAGTGGGCCAACATATTCCTGTCACCATTCCCCTCAACACTTAAATACAGACTATTCCATTTTTATATAGTTCTGAATGATTACACTTTTAAAAAGTCCCTTAGATTTAATAAACTTCAAATTTAAACTAAGTTAAATATAGTAAGTTTTAAAATATGCCTATTGATTCCTAACAAAAAAATATTATTCCTCTGTTTCTGTATTTTGCGTTTTAAAAGAATTGCATGTCATAAGAATTTTATAGTTGGAATTGTTTATGAGTGATACATTTAAAGAGCCTGTTTCAGCAAGTAACTTCCTTTTACTAATAATTTTAAACATGGGAGAAGCCTCCTGACATTAACTTTTCAGGAAATTTTTAAGACATTTCTCACTTAAAACATCAGCTAGGTATATGATAATCAAGTTATTGGTTTTGCAAATACAGGTTTTCACCACAATTTCTAAACAACAAAAAGCAAAATCATGTATATTCTTCCAGGTACTAACAGTTTGTCAGAGTTTGGAGAAATTATTTC
Source organism: Nettapus auritus (assembly GCA_011076525.1). NCBI lineage: Eukaryota > Metazoa > Chordata > Aves > Anseriformes > Anatidae > Nettapus > Nettapus auritus. The sequence continues at coordinate 19,767,491 of CM021769.1, forward strand.
TTCATCCCTCACATTTGGAGAACACCACAAAATAAAACAGAAGTAATTTATTTAAATAGTAGTGTTCAGTTAAAAAAAAAATCTGAAAATTGGGGAGGAGGAGGTGTAAAAAACTGTAAGTTCTCATGTTTACATGCATGAAGTATTTCAATATCAAGCTCTACAATATCAAGCTTTTCATTGCATCATTAATAAAACAACATTTATTACAGTAGTTTTAAAACGGCTATAGAATAAAGTGAATATGAACAATCATACAGGTGCAATTATCACAGAAAAAAAAAAAAGTCTTATTATAGAAAATGATTTCATGTAAAATTTGTCTAACATTTCTAATGGCAGTATCACAGGTACTTTTTAATGAGGTACAGGCCAAAATGTTGAATTGTAATAAAATAATACTTGAGTACTTTAAGTCCCACATAGCATTAGTGTCTGGAAGGGAATTCAGAAAGTGATGGAAAGTAGGATTGGATGGATTAAACTATTTATTATTGTTGTTGTTGTTGTTGTTGTTATTACATTCCTCCCATAATTATAGACAGCCTTTCAGTGGCTGTAAGTGTTCAAGAACATCTGCATCTCCATTGACATTCCCCAGTGAGTTTACTAAAGTAAATCTAACAAATGTAAAAGGCCAAGTTCAATGGCTTTGATATACTACGCAAAGAGAGCAGAAGTGCTTAAGGCCACCTTCATTACATATTCAATAGTAGTATGGAATTTGTTAAACAAGAACTAAAAAGTCATCTCTGAATGAGATTAATACAAAATCAATTGCAAAGAGTTATCCAATCTTCTTTTTTAACGTGAACCTACACAACAGTGGCTGTTCTGAAACAGCCTTGAATCTTAAAACACCTTCCTTGTTTTTAAGTTTGAAAGACTGTTTGTCACTGCCAGCTGGTTACAGATCTTCTAAATTCCATTTCTAGGTTTATTTATGTTATATAATTTTATTTGATCAGTTATCAATAGCATCTTTTAGGTTTAATAGCTCTTTTCCTTCCTTCATATCTACCCTGAATGCATACAATTCCTTTTTCAAATTTTGGTAGGTTAGACTGAATAAGTTCCAAATCTCTCATCCTAATATAATAACACATTCACCTAATCATCATAATAGCTATTTTCTGCAACTGCTCCTTTACTATGTTCATGTCATATTTCTGGAAAATAGTTCACCAGACCTGTATGCAATATTCTGAATCAGGCCATCATCAAAACTTTATAAAAATAAATTATTATTAACTTATGGCTGCTTAAATAAATAAATAAATAAAATTGCTTGTTATTTCCAGAACTTCACAGACCCTTTTTAGTGTTTAAGCACATTGGCCATTCAGTCACTTGACAGGTCCCCAGGTTAAAAAGAGTTATTTCTTTTTATCCTTAAATTTATGTTGCATTTTATCTCACTGAAATTCTTTTTCTTCTGTTAACAATGTCAAAACGATTACAATTCAACCTTTCTTCATATTGATAATATATTGCTTTGTTGTCATCTGCAAATTCTATGAATGTACACCTACCCCTTTTCTGCGCTGTACTGTACTGAATCTCAAAACAGATTCACAGATTTTTGAAGGATTTGTCTTCATGTTACTAACTGACTTCCATATTACTGGTCATGGTTTTCCTATAGCCAGGCTCTTATTCACTTTGTAATTTTTTTTATTAATCTTCATTACTTTCACATCAATAGTAATCTTGATAAGACAATGTCCACAACTCAAGTCTAAGTAGATGAGGCCTGTTGCATTGTCATTTTAGAAATAAAAATAATATATATATATTCCAATGTTCTCTACTAAAACCAGAGAAATAATTATAATTTTCCATAGCTTCCATAATCTTAACTATTATTTCTGCAATATTTTGTTTCAAGATTGTTCATATTATTGAAACTGACAATGATACAGCTTAAGCTGAGCTTGGTTACCTTAACGAGCAGAAATACTGAATTAGCTATTTGCCCAACCACAAGGTAGTACTGTGTATGGTTTCAGGGTTTACAAATTCAATAAAAATCATGAAATTCTCCTAAACCCTCATTATTCTAAGCATTATCCCCAAACCAGCAAAAATAATTCTGGGTTTATTATATAGGTGAAAAAGATTTGCATATATTTGTGAACATCTTTTCTCTCAACATAAATAAAAAGTATATGGGAATTATTATGAAGATTTTTTCCAATTTATGCATAGATGGATCTTCATTTTTTAATTCAGTTATTTTCACTAACAACTCCTCACTTACCAAAGGCCTCCTGCAGGTCCTATGTTTTTCTCATGAACCATCTTAAGATCTTTTTTGTCACTAGGTCATGACGATTTTTTTCATATCTTAAATATTCTAATTTTCTTGAGTTCTGGAACCAAGCACAAAGGAAAATCCAGTATTTAGTTTGTTGTCTGCTTTTTCTTACCCCAGTTTTTTCTCAGAAATATCATCCCTTCACAACTATTAATTTTTGAATACATAGGGTCATTCTATCTATCTACTGCATGTTTGTTATTACAGTATTACAGGTACCCACAAATCACTTATGGCCTATTTAATGTCTCTTTTTTTTTTTTTTTTTTTCTTTTTTCTTTTTTCTCTCTATCGCATTTCCCAAATCCCAACTGAAATCCTTTATTGTCTTCAGTTGTATTCTTTTGCACTCTTCATATCTAGGTTCTCAAATACATTTTACTTTATGTAAAAGTAATTTGCCACAGATCAACCTATTCTATAAGAATACATATTAGATGTTTATTCTACCCCATCATCTTCATGCACTGCATCAAATTTATTCTCACTTTTATTTATCCTTACTAGAAAGGGAAGATTGGTCCGGAACCATCTTTATAATGTCATTCAAACTGCTTTTAAAACCCAACAGGTACAGAACAGTTTAAATACTAACTCTTCTCTTTCTCTCCACAGACAAGGACACAATATGTTGATTCTGCCTTTACCCAGAAAAGTTTTTCCTCTATGAGTGCTCTATACACTAGTTCAATCTGCCAAAGAAAATTGGTGTTGTTTTACATAGAAAATTTTAGAGGTCTTAGCAGGAAGGCTGGTGTTTCAGGCTCAAGTAGATGATTTCCAATAACATGCTGAATAAACACAAAGGCATTTTTCACTACTTTTGCTAGTTATTCCACTGATGTATAATTTTGTTGTGCATTGCAATCTATAAACAATGTGAAGATGTTAATATGAAGTGACTGCTGATACAGCCTACTACATTAATAGTTGTGAAATTTTTTTGAGTGGTTACAGAGCTACCGTTCTTAACTCCAGATTTGGCTTCATTCTTGTGATAAGAAAACCTTCTATGCAGAAAGTTTGGTGTCACCTGAAATATTATATTAACAAAGCAAAATGACTAAGATTGACACGGAATTTCTCTCAGAATACAAATTCCAATTCTAACCACATTACAACTTTATTAATTTCACAATCCTTCCAGAATAGCTTTACTAGCATACTTTTGCAAGTCATTAATTGTGCATTCTGCCACTCTAGCTTTAATGACATTGTAATTTATTCCCAGACTGCTAGAGAAATGAACTGTAAAGTATAGTTTTCATTAAGTGGTCTGAAAAAAGAAGTTATATAGACAAATACTTACTAATAAATGGATTATTCATAATCATTTCAAAACATTGAATATGTCTCTTGAGATGCACAGAAAATAAAATGCTACAGTGTCACTGGAAATGTGAAGTTTAAAATGACATCAAGAACAAAATAAACCATCTTGAATATCACGAAGGATTTCCATCAAGTTATTTTTATCTTAATTTAGAAGAAGTATTCCACTGGAAAACTGTATTTCCATTTAATATGAATTATTTATTCATTGTATTTCTTAGGCTTATAGTTGCCCCAAAACTCTTGAATATTCTCTTATGGATGCTTCCAAATTTTTCCTTTCGTTTAATAGCAATATTAAAAGTTCACAGACATTTTTTTAATATCATTTCATGTCACATCGTATTATATTTTATTATCACTTCTATTTACATCATTCATTTTCTGATTATATTTGAACTGATCTCAAATGCTTGCTCTTGCCTTTAAATAAACTTTATGGTTCCCCTTTAACTATCAGTTTGTTACCCTTCACAAAACCTTGATTTTTGCGTGCAGTAAAACACCTATTAAACTATTGAGTTATTGAATCACTTGATGAGTCACTACTGAGCTACTTCTCTTACATGCATCTCTACATTCTTCCGTGTTACTTATTCTTTTAAAATCCTTCAATTTTTTGTTGCTATTGTTTTTTTTCCCTTCATTCACCCTACTATACCACTTCTTTTCATTCATTATTCTACACTTTCCAAGAGGTTCCAACTTATAATTGCTGTGCTATTTTCCTCAGAGTTCCATTTTCTTTCCCTCCTTTCCTATTTGTTTGTCTTTTTTTTTAGTTTTGTTTCACCTTCACATTTCCCTATTCATTATGGAATTCTAGTCTCAGCATTTTTTCACCTTTACTGTCCCTTTCTCACTTCAGCTATTAATTCTTTTTTTCATCATCTTTAGATAATCTACAACTTTGTGTAACTTAGTTTATGAGACATATTTCTACTTCTCACTGGAAAGTAATTTAAAAGGATTTGCAAAAAGAATATATTATAAATAAAAGACAATATCATTTTATATTCTTCTCCCTAGCTTTGCTCAGGCTCCAGATGCTGTTCTTGTGAATAGAGAATGTAGAAAATCAGAAGTGTCAGAAGACAAAAACAAATAAAATGGAATGGCAAAACATTTTAAAATCACCCTAAGAACATAATGAAAATAAATAAATAAATAAATATCCCAAACTTAATTAAATTTCTGACAATTATAAATAAGTTTTTAATAGCATTGATTTTCAAGATATCCAATCTCTTGGCTAAATGAATTACTAAAAGGATTCTAAATGTGATTAATTTTCTAACAATATGTTAAAGAGTTTTTAAAGGGGTTATTTTCATATCTCTCACCATTGATTTCATAGCATCTGGACCCTACCTTTGTAAGCTCTACTTTTTTTTTTTTTTTTTTCCTGTAAATTCTGTGTTTATGGGGATGAGTTTATTTTTGTTTTCTGGAACATTTGTGAGATGAAAATGGGGTTTATTTAAGAAACTTCTTAAGATTCACAGCACATCTTTTTTTTTTTTTTTTTTTTTTTTTTTTTTTTTTTTTAGTTACTATTTATACTTCTGGAAAACAAGCCATTACCAGACATTACAGAATTAAAAGATCACTTATTTTCAAAGTCTTTGCTAAAATGATTTTCAATCATCATGTTTTGTGTTCATAAAAGGTTTACTGAAAAATTTAGATTTTACAGAATTCATTGAAGTGCTTTTGAGAAGGACAATATCCTGAAGATATAAATCCAGTTATTTAGTTTCCATAGTTAAGATTGTCTCGATTTGTGAGAAGAGCCTCTTCTTCATTTCTGTAAAAGGAAAGATAATATGAAACTGCAAAACTTACAATAAAGTAAAAGGAAGTCAAATGTCAGACACTTGGATTCTGGGAGTTTGTAGCCACGAAATCTGTAATGCTTTAAATTCTTATTAAGGATCATACTCATATTCCAGACAATTTTTTCTCTTGAGAGATAGAATTTTTGATTGTTCAGAATTGGAAATTAACTGCTTGTTCATAATTCATTTTTGCTTCCTTACAAAAAATTAACTAATGCTCTGGACTGTAAGGAGACCTGATAATATATTATTCCCATGCAAAACTTTCTGCTATCTAGAAAAATAAATAAATTTCAGGCCATATCAAGTCATAAGAGATCAAAAAAACAGACCTGATTTAAGTAAATGTTCATTAGCTCTCCAAAAATATTGGAAACCTACTGAAAGGCATATAATGGGGAAGCCTTTGAAAGAAAAGAAAGAAAAAAACTGAACTCTTTCAAACTACACAAAAGAGTACATAACATGAAGATTGAACAATTTTATTGATTTCAGCTACATGAAGGAAAATATATGAGATATTTTTACAGAAATGCAGAATGAAAACCCATGATTCTGGAAGATGCATATCAACACACTGAGTTTTAAGTTTAAGTCTGTATTTAGAACAAAAATAATGAAAGTGTTGAAACAAGTAATATTCTCTAAATTAGACATAAAGAATGGAATTAATTTAACCAAATTTCATATATATGCAATGCAGATTTCAGCACCTAATCTAGTCTTTCTTGTTTCCTTTAAATTTTAATGGAGTGAACTGGGCCTTTTTAGGATTCAGTTGATCTATCTATATCTATGATATCTTTTTTTAAGATGAAGTATGTTAAGCCTAGAAACAATTACAATTAATGCAGAAGCTGATTATGATTATTGTATGAGATAACCCACCTCATTGTCTTTATATTTTTAGGAATGGGTCATTAACATTCTGTGTGAGAATATCTCCTTTCCTCATAATAACTCTTTTGAAAATTTGTAGAGGACATATGGAAAGTATAACAGTTTAAAATGAGACTGCAGTCATTTCTGAATCTATGTAGGGAGTATGGTATTGGTCATCAGTAAACTTTTGGAAAAAAGGCTGAAGAGAACTTACTGTGTGTGCAAAAGACTTTGTTGTTGTTGTTTAATAGAGTTATTTAGCAAACACTTGAATCTCAATTCTGATGGCCAAAAATTTCTAACCATTTTCCACTCTGAGATGAATCATGCACAGTTTACACACTTTCGACTGTGCAGACAAAATAAGCTCATGTTTGACAGTAGATTATCAGGGGCAAAAAACTGGCAGCCTAATTTGTCCATGCAAAAATTATAGAAAGACTTGCTGCAATTGTTTTTTTTGCTTCCAAAGGAGATTTTGATGTAAACAGGAGAAATTATCAAATTAGCATATTTAAATCTATCTTGTATCACAAAATATTATTGGCTATATAATGCCCAATTTTTTGAAGTTAATTGATACAATAGTATATCTGACTTTATGGTGCTGTTCTGCTTCTCTCCTTTATCTCAAAGAATTATCTTTTGAAATTGAGCTTTTAGAATTCTACAGAGCCTTACTCCTTATGACCATCATTTTGCAAAATAATAAAACATTCAGTTGTAATTGCCCTCTTTATAATGGATCTTCTTAAAAGTAAACTGTTGAAAATTATTTCAAAATATTGACCCTGATTCTCAAAATGTATTAACATTTAACTTATTCTGAAATCTCTGCACTCAAACTTAGTATAGAACTGATTCAAATAGGGCAACAAATTAATCCAATGATTACTTGACCAGTGAAAATGATCTTTCTTAGAAAAGAAGTGTCTAAAGGGTCAGTCAACTGAAACTATGTTCTTTTAGAGGTCAGGACACTAACCTGAGGAAAATATGATGGGCTTTGTAATCTTGAAATTTCCTATCACTTCATAAATGACCAGGAACTTCAGGCATTTAGAAACGATAATTACCATGTGCAAGATATAGTTTTTAACACCAGCCTCAGATTAAGATTTGAGCTCTTCTAAACCTACAATTCTTAAGTTGTTCTGACCACACAATTCTGAGGTCAAATCTCAGATAGCAGGTAAATTTAGCAGTGAGAGTGTTGGAGTGCAAATTTCATGCTGTTCTGTAAGTTATGACACATTATTAAATGCATGAAGAATTAAAAGTAGGCAATTCTGTTTTTTAAAACACCTCCTTTCCAGTTGCATACTGGTTTATCATAAAGAGCATTCACATCTCCAAATATTTCTTGACGTAGTGGAAGAAAACACATTGGACACAACATCAGCTACTCCTGAAGTATAAATTCAGGGTTCAGTGACAACATATATTCAAGTATGCAAATCAAATCAAACAACTTCCATGAAGCAAAGAACAGAATTCATAGTTAAATATTCCCGTTAAGGGGACAGAAGAAAGATGTCTTTGGAGGACTGGTGAAAAAAGAATGAAAAGCATAAATGTTTTAACTCCGAACAGAGTTCAGTTTTACTAGGTTTGAAGCACTAAAATCCTGTGACACTATAAAATTGAAATATGACAAGAGTTTACTCACTGGGCATTCAGGCCAATGTTAAAAATATCAGTTGTCAAAGGTCACTTGAAGTTAAGATGACACTGAAAATATTGCTTTTGTTTATTTATTTATTTGTTTATTGAGAAGGGCTACCGAATGACCAAAATCAAAATTTTCAGTGATGCAGAGGGTAAATGACATAAGAAATAAAATGTCTTAATCTTTTCACAGACACAGAATAAACATATTCAAATATATATATATATGTAAGTAAAACTCTTGATAAAAAGAAACATTTTGAACCTAAAGAAAATACTCTAGAATTATTATCTTTGCAACATGGAATCGTCAATGAAAAATTAAATGACTTCTGATTTATTGCAATAGAATACCCTAGAATAGCACTACTTGCATCTAATAGTCAGTGTATTGTGGTAGAACTATCTCCAATATACATTAGGAAAATCTAAATCATGCATAAATTCAGTTTAACCTAGCCACAAAGGGAAAATAGACTGATCTTTCTTCTGTCTATACCACAGTGATTCCACTAAACTGTAACTTCAAAAATAAATGGAGTGGAAAAGTGGCCTTGGATTTTTCCTGATGTCCAAAATAAATAAATGAATTATAAACCAAACCAAACGAAACCAAGCTAAACTAAACCAAAATAAATAAAATAAAATTTGTGTAGTATATGTGTAATTCAGTTACAAATGAATAATATTTTTTTGTGACAGAAACAAGTATATCACAGTGACCTGACTCTATTCTATTGTGAATTGCTTGAAGTGCTTATACAAAGCAAATAGCATGATGAAAATAATAGAGGTATAGCATAGAAAGAAAGTTCCACCAAAAAAGAAAAAGCCAAAACCTTCCACCGAGCTCAGTGGACCTGGAATTAAACTTTATTACAACTAAAACAGTAAATAACGCGAATGATGAATACTTATAAAGTTTCCAATCCCTACTAGTCTTATTAAATTTTAATTTCCAGGAAAACTCATGTTGGCATGTGTTGTATTTCAGAAATATAAGAACTCTTCCCTGAATGAAGTAATTTCATTTCTCTTCACTTATTTTAGCTAGGAGATGTTCAATACGTACTAAGATCTCCATGGGTATCTGTAAGAATAATTTTGAAAATATCTTTTTTTTTTTTTTTTTTTTTTTTTTCCAGCCTTTTAATTTCAGCTGAAGATAGCAGGGTTCAAGGGAGCATTTTGAACTAATATTCTGTTAGGAAAACAGTCTGTTCCTAGACATAATTCTTTTTATTATTATTATTTATTTATTTTTATTCTGAAGCCCACACATTTACAGATTTTAATCCAAACCTTCTTTCTTTCTTGAAATGCATGCTTTTCTGGAAGGTAAGATTTTAACTGTTAAGATTTAAGACTATAACATTTTGGGAATTATTCTTTATCACTTTCCCTGTGTAATCAAATAACTTGTTGAAAGAGTCATCCATTGCCAGGATAATTTCCTTAGGGAACCTCTGTTCAGTTTTAGAGCAGTTTGCTCAGCTTACATAACTAATCACAAGAGGAAATGCAGAACACTTTCTGTCCTGTGACCATTTTCCTTACCAAGAATGTATCGTCTTCACTGTGCAGCAGTGCCTGTTCACTTAAATTACTGTAAGGCATGAAATACTGCTAATCAAAAGGTTTTATTTTATCCAAGCTACAGATTATGTTTAAGTAGAAAATTACACTGTCATTTTATAATGTAGCATTACTTTTTTTTTCTCTTGAATTAAAGATGGATCTAAATTACATATTTGAATATAAACTCTCCAACATTTAAAATGAAATCAATTCATAATTAAAGCAGCATCAGAATAGTGATGCAAAAGGCTCCTGAAACACAAGGGTTAATCAAATAGCTAGATAAGAATTTATAAAAAGAAAGATTTTTTAAAGGGTGTTAGTGGAATGTCTTTGTGCTTCTTTATGGAAGGGGAAAAAATAACAACAAAAGCAGAAGTTATGTAACTTTAATAAATTCGATTTTAATAGCAGGAAAGAACAGTAAACAAGAACAACAAAAACACAACTATACAGGATATGGCCAATGTCAAACCCACAGATCTACTATGAGAAAGGAAAGAATAAACTCAAATATGGTAAATAGATACTCAAAAGGATTGTAGTGTTTGTGCAATACTGAAAGGGGTTAAGGACTGTTCTACAGGTGCGAAATGGATAAAGACTTTCCTGTAAAATAGTAGATAAATTCTGTCTTATAGGATAAAAATGTAATCCTGATGTCTCATAAAGATATATAGCTAAATTGGATTTTACATAGATAAAGACCATAGGGTAAAAAAAATAAATAATGCAATAGGGAAAAACAACTGCATTTCTCTCTTCATAAAAGTTTGAAGAAGTTGGCAGTAGATTTAAGACACAGTACAAGTTATTGAGCAACAAGGCTTGGAGATAAATATATATATAATGTAATAGAATTCATTATATATATATTCTCTTTATTAAATACCTATGTTTATTATATTGATTAACTGGATGACTGTACCTGTACCTTTATTTATTTGAAAAAAATTGTTTGAAGGATGAAAAAAGAACCAATACAAGCCTTTATACAATGCTTTATGAACTGTAAGTTCCTCCAAGTTTTTCTTTGCTTTATGAATGTGTCAAAAATGTTTTTTTTTTGTTTGTTTTGTTTTGTTTTTGTTTTCTGCTTCTCAGTAAGACAGTTAATAAGTACTAGGAAGGAAGCCTTTATATCTTGCTGCTGGGCTAGGCTACTTAGAAAGGTTAGATAATTAACTGATTAGGTCTTTGGTCTAACATGGTATGACTGTTCTTATAACTTGTGACAAAATGCTGCAGAATCCAAGCAGGCCTTGACACAAGATCTTTATGTAAATGGGTTTTCAGATTTCAGTTATTCAACCATTTCAGTAGTATTTCTCTATTACTTCATCTCTGTTTCAAGAATTAAGACAAAATTCTTTGATTCATATTAAGTGACTCTCGACCAGATGAGGCCTGTACCAGGAATATCAGAAAGGGAAAATTTCTAAAAATGTACAGACGGAGCTCAAATGAAAAGGGTCATTCTCATACCTAGACATTTTCTGAAATACATATGTAAATGTTATTAAATTGCTGTTTCACCTATTCTGTCAGATGCATTTTGCTCTTCCACCACAGAGTTAGAAGCCTAAACCACTTTGCCAGCAGTAATAATTGAAGTTGCTTTTTACAGGAGTTCTACAATTTTCAAAGATGTCTCTGTCCTACCAAAATGCAAAGGACTGTGGTTAATTCATTCTCTACAAGTCCTTGCATGATATTGAATCACAGCAGTTTGTCACTTTGTAAATGCCTAACACAGACAGCTGCTAAAAAGGCAAATCCACCAGTAGGTCTGTGATAACTTTAGTGTCTATCTAATTTCCTGTTTAGTTATAAAGATCTGCAGATGTATTAAGTTAAGCAGTACAGAGGTGCTGGGGGAAGTACTTTCATGCACCATGGTTGTCATTGGTAGAATTCAATGTCTTTTTTACTTTACTAATTTACTTACCCATAGACAAGGTTTATCACGAATGCTTTGGTGGTAAGAGGATGGAGCTGGTCTTTTTTATGTTGTGCCCATTGACAGGACGAGAAAAAATGGGCACAAACTGAAGCACAAGAGGTTCCAGGTAAATATGAGGGGGCACTTTTTTACTGTGAGGGTGACAGAGCACTGGAACAGGTTGCCCAGAGAGGTTGTGGAGTCTCCTTCTCTGGAGATATTCAAAACTCACCTGGATACCATCCTGCACAATGTGCTCTAGATGATCCTGCTCAGCAGGGGGGTTGTAATAGATTATCTTGAGAGCTCCCTTCCAACTTCAGACATTCTGTGATTCTATGATTTGATTCTGTGATCGAATTTTCTACACTATAATTGAATTAGTTCTGAGACTGTAAGTACCAAATAAGTTTTTTTCTTTTTTCTTTTTTTTTTTTTTTTTTTTTTTCCTAGAATTCTTCCTCAAAACCAGTATATTTTGATTACATTCATCACTTTGGCTAGATTTCAATCAACAGTAGCCTATAACCTTGGGAAAAACAAACAAACAAACAAGAAAACAGCACATGCCTTCCACTTTAGCCAACTACCAATAACTTTTTATTTTTATTTTATTTTCTAATCTTGAACTGTACTGACTCTGGCTAGAATAACATTATCTTTTATTACAGCTGTCCATGTAGTGTTGTGTCTTGCATTTGTGGCTAGTAGAATTGATAATTACCAAAATCATAGAAAGGTTTAAATTGGAAGAGCCCTTAAAGATCATCTAATTCCAACCCACATGATGTGGGTAGGGACACCTACCACTAAACCAGGTTGCTCCAGCCTGGCCTTAAACACTTCCAGGGATGGAGCATCCACAGCTTCTCTGGGCAACCTGTTCCAGTGCCTCATCAAGTAAAGAATTTATTCCAAATATCTAATCTAAATATACCCTCTTTCAGTTTAAAACCATTACTCCTTGTAAGAAGTAATGTCACTCATGACACACCCTGACAAAGTGTCCCTCTCCTGCTTTCTTGTAGGCTGCCTTTAGATACTAGAAGGCCGCTACAGGGAGCGTTCTCTTCTCTAGACTGAACAACCACAACTCCCTCAGCCTCTATGAAGACAGGAAAGGTGTTCCAGCACTCTGACCATCTTTGTGGCCCTCCTCTGGACTCACACTAGTACATCCACGTACTTCCTGTGCTGGGGGCTGCAGAGGCAAACACAGTAATCCAGGTGGGGTCTCAGCAGAATAAAGATGGAGAATCACCTCTTTTGACCTACTGGACACGCTTCTTTTGATGCAGCCCACGACGTGGTTGACATTCTGGGCTGCAAGCACACATTGTCGGCTCATTTTGAGTTTCTCATCAGTCTAAGTCATTCTCCTCAGGGCTGCTCTCAATCCAGTCACTGCCCAGCCTGTGTTTGTGCTTGGGATTGCCCTGATCCAGACGAAGGACCTTGCACTTAGTCTTGTTGAACTTCATGAGGGTTTCCACAGGGCCACCTCTCAAGCCTGTCAAGGTCCCTCTGGCTGCCATCCCTTCCCTCCAGCATGTTGACTGCACCACACAGCTTGGTGACATTGGCAGACCTGTAAAGGGTGCAATCAGACCCACTGTTCATGTCAAGGACAGAGATTTTAAATAGTTCCAGTCCCAGTACTGACCTCTGAAGAACAGCACTCGTCATTGTTCTCCACCTGGACATTGAGCTGTTGACCCCTTTGAGTATGACCATCAAGCCAATTCCTTACCCACCAAGTGGTCATTTTCCATGTGCATTAGTATAGTTTCCAGAAGGAATTGCTCCATGATCTTACCAGGCACAGAGGTTAGACAGACTGACCTGCAGTTCCCCAAGTCTTTTTTTTTTTTTTTTGCTCATTTTAAAAAGGGGGTTATGTTTCCCCTCTTCCAGTCAGTGGGAATTTCACCAGACTGCCACAACTTCTCAAATATGGTGGATAGTGGCTTAGCAGCTATATCTGCCATTCCCTCAGGACCCGCAAATGCATCTCATTGGGCCCCATGGACTTGTGCTCCTTTAGGTGTCTTAGCTGGTCTCAAACCTGATTTTCTCCTACACTGGGCAGTTCATTTTTCTTCTTCCATCTGTCAAATCCATGTCTCTCCAATTCAGAAACAAGGATATTGTTCTGGACGTCAAATGGTTTGCATGAGTCCAGGTAGATGAATTCAGTTGCTCTTCCCCTATCTACCAATGCTCTAAAAACTGCTTCTCTTAGAGGATGTTTTTGGTACCAAAAGGTTACAACAGTAACTATGTTATTTCTATTGTCCTAAGAAGGGAATGGCTAACTTGGAAACAATATTTTCTGCCTTTACCATCTTGTGCCATCAAGATAGAACCTTCCAAAATAGTGTTACCCTACTAGTAGCATTTATATTTTCAACATGAATAACGTCCTATTCTTTGTCAAGACCAATGAATACAATTTTTTTGTAAACAAGAATCTGCTTCAGTAAACCTTCTGCAGCTTTTTGTCAGCATCAAAGCCAGCTTTGTCAGTGACATTATCCAAATACATTTGCTTCACTTTACTCACTAGATTGTGTCTACTCACAGTTTGACATTTCAAGTTTTACATTAGTCTAGAAGACACCTATCAGGTAGTACAGTAAGAATTCTATATCTTGCTATGAGAACACACAGAAGGGAAGAGCCACATATGGAATACTATGACGTACTGTCAGCTAGAAAATACTGAAGGGTTCTTACAACTGTATCCAGGAAATTAAGACAATGATACTTGTTTTTAGTTAACTAATTTGCAGTATGTGAAGGAAATTTTTCTAGTACAAAATACACCTTAGCAGTATTCATTTGTTTTAAAAAAGCCCATTAAATTATATAGAAGTGTTGAATACAAACTTCAAAAATGACAAAAAAAAAAAAAAGTATTTATGTTCCCTTTCTAAAGGTCAGTTTTAATTATTACATAGAAGGATTGAGAAAAAAAAAAGAAAAAAGAAAAAAGAAAAAAAAAAGAAAGAGCTTTTAAGCTAAATTGCACTAAGGCTCAGTGTGGGAATTTTCTTAATCACAAGAAAACAAAGATATAACCACTGGGCTGAGACAAGTATCTGCAATGTATGCAAGTACACTTCCTGAAACAGTTCCCTGAAGATCAATGTTTGTTTTTTTTTGATTGTTTGTTTAAATATGTTACTTCTTCCTTTAAGAGAGTGTGATGGTTTTACTCCAGTGGGCGGCCGAGTTCCACCACAACCGCTCTCTCACTTCCCCTCCTCAAAGAGGAGCGAGGAGAAAATATGATGAAAGGGGCTCAGGGGTTTAGATAAGGACGAGGAGATTGCGCAATAATTATCGTGACAGGCAAAACATACTCAGACTCTCTCAACTCACTATAGAGAGATAGTAAGATTTATTGCCTATTACTAACAAGCTAGAGAAGTGAGAAACAAAGGAAAGAAACCGAAAGCACCTTCCCCCCCCATCCACCCTCTTCCACCTCCTCCCCCCGAGAGGCGCAGGGGAACGGGGGAAGGGGGGTTATGGTCAGTCTACAGCACTTCTTCTCTGCCGCTCCTCCTCGGTCACTCTCGTCCCCTGTGCTGTGGGGTCCCACCCACGGGATGCAGTCCTTGCCAAACTGATCCAGCGTGGGCTGTCCACAGGTAGCAGGTCTTCAAGAACTGCTCCATATATGGGTCCGTACCACGGGGTCCATCCCTTTGGAGCAAACTGCTCCAACCTGGGTCCCCCATGGGCAGCAGCTCCTGCTGGGTCACCTGCTCCTGTGTGGTCTCCTCTCCACGGCCTACAGGTCCTGCCCAGAATCTGCTCTGGCAGGGGTCTTCCACAGGCCGCAGTCTCTGTCGGGGCAGGTCCACCTGCTCCACCGTGGTCTCCTCCATGGGCTGCAGCGTGGAACCCTGCTCCACCGTGGTACTCCATGGGCTTCAGGGGACATCCTGCTTCACCATGGTCCTCACCACAGGCCACAGGGGACTTCTGCTCCAGAGCCTGGAGCACCTCTCCCCCTCCTTCTTCACTGACCTTGGCGCCTGCAAGGCTGTTTCTCACTCCTCTCACCCTCCCAGCTGCTGAGTGGCGCAGCGTTTTTTTCCCTGTCTTAAATATGCTCTCACAGAGGCGCAAAACAACATCGCTTATTGGCTCAGCTCTGGTCAGCAGTGGGGCCCTTATCAAACATGGGGCAGCTTCTAGATCCTTCTCACAGAAGCCACCCCTATGGCCCCCTGCTACCAAAACCTTGCCACGTAAAACCACTACAGAGAGAGAGGACAGGGGATGTAGTAAGATTCTACAGTTTGAAATAATTCTCCTTACATATCCAGGCTTTTTTTTTTTTTTTTCCTGTACTTCTAAGACCATTTTGATTTTCCTTGTAAGGAATACTTAGTTTCCCAATGTTTACTTTCATAATAAAGAGTGATCTTTAGAGATTTTTTAGAAAGTCTCAGTATTTTTCTATTTTCTGTAATATTGAAAGCAATGACAGATGTGACATATCTTCTCTGCCATTAATTTTTTTACTGGCTTTGGAGTTTGATATCAAAACAGCCCGATATATAGATTAGCTGCATTCATCATTTATATGAATTACAACTCTGCAAAAAATGACCATCCAAGAAAACAAATAATAATTTCAGAGGTCAAGAGTTCAACAGGTTTCAAGGATTTCTACCTCCTTCATCTAACTATGCATGAGGTAAGTATTTATCTCATTCAAGTTCTAGCTATTGAAAAGGGGATAAGTAAAACATCTGCTGCAGTTTACAATATTTATATGGGAGAGGATTACATCAGTATTGTGTAAGATTTACCATAAAGGTCAATACAGATTTTCAACCTAATTGTATTTTTGCAGTGTGTTTCTTATGTATGAATACATAACTCTCTCTAGGCAAGTATCCAATATTATGAAATCTAAAAACTACCTGCTGTGTAAAAATGAGTTGGAGATCAAGGTATATCTAAGAGAATAATTTAGTTCCTGACTGTAGAAAAGACAACCTTTTTAATTATTTTTTTTTTTTAATGTGAATTCTCCATATTTTGTACTTACATAAAGTTCTGTCATCATGTACTTCACTGTAGTTCCCATGGAAATTCTGTTATGTTTCTGTGTGTATGTATTGGCTTTTCATTTGATGGAGTAACAGATGGTGGTCATCCTGCAAATTAAATAAAAGAAGGAGTTAACTCATTTTACTGGCCTCATAGTCTCTTTCTCTCTCATTTACCTTCTCTTCGGAGGTCATTCAAGAGGCCCATCATAGTAAAGGACATCCATATATCCCACATATATTCACTTACATAAGTTGAACAAGACACTCAGCAGCATATTAAGTTATTGGTGGTGGTGAGCGGGAATAAACTGAACACGGCAAGAGGAATTACATGCGGGACCAACCGGTAGTTGAACAAAAAATGTGGCCTTTGCATAGGTCCAAGAATAAGTAAATCAGTTTGAGTGCAGTATGAATTTCATCCAACCCTCAGATAAAAAATATTTTGGTTCAAATAATCTGATGAATGGGTGTATCAGTAACCAGGGGCAAAAGTCCTGATTCCAGGAAGTTAGCTTTATTTATTGCTAACTAATGTATTTTTTTCATTTATGGATTCAGGTACCAAAAACAAAGTCAACAAACAATAAATCAGCTAGAGAAAAAAAACACTTACTCCCCCTTTGCCAGGTTTATCTTCAGTCCAGTATATGTTCTTGCCCCTCTCCTAGACTCAACTCCCCTCACTTTTTCAGCACATTACACTCAGCTTAGGCCTAGCCCTTTGGTGAGGCAACAGGCAGTGCAGGAGGCTGTGGTCAGATGGTCCTTGCTTTTTACTGAAAAAGTTTTTTTTTTTTTTTTTTTTTTTTTTTTTTTTTTTTTTTT